>OZ005742.1:162404003-162728681 GCA_963930735.1 Dioctria linearis | reverse complement strand
AAAGCAAAAAAATCAATTGAAATTGACTCAGTTTGCTGGCTATGTCTGGAGCTCGAGATTTGGGTGGAAAAAACTCTTTAAGCACACGAAAAGTTTTTTAAAAAAAGAATTTCATTGCAAAAAGAGGGCATTTCATATCAGCAGGAACCGTATAATCGTCAATACGGCTTGGTACCTGCCTGCCGAATATGCCAAAGCAAACAGCCAAGCTGACCTCATATATAGATTAAAATAAATTTTAACTGTGAATTATATGCGGCGATATACAACGTATTTACTTGAATGCCTAGCAAGATTTAGCCCTATGCGGGACTAGCATTTCATAGAGAGTTTTGCTATGAAATTTCATGCGAAATAAGTCAATTGAAATTAACTCAGTTTGCTGCTAAGTCTATATCTCGAGATTTGAGTGGAAAAAACACTTTAAGCAAACGAAATTTTTTTTTAAAACGAAATTTCATTGCAAAAGAGGGCATTTCATATCAGCATGAACCGTATAATCGTCAGTACGGCTTGGTTTAGGATAGCCGTATATGTCAAAGCAAACAGCCAAGCTGACCTCATATATAGACTTAAAGTAAATTTTAAATGTGAATTATATGAGGCGAAATACAACGTATTTAGTTGAATGACTATGCGGGACTAGCATTTCATAGAGAGTTTTGTTATGAAAATTCATAGCGAAATATGTCAACTAAAATGGGACTCAGTTTGCTGCAAAGCTCGAGAATTGAGTGGAAAAAACTCTTTAAGCAAACGAAAATTTTTTTTAAAAAAGAAATTTCATTGCAAAAAGAGGGCATTTCATATCAGCAGGAACCGTATAATCGTCAGAACGGCTTGTTTCCTGACTGCCGTATATGCCAAAGCAAACAGCTAAGCTGACCTCATATATAGATTAAAATAAATTTTAACTGTGAATTATATGCGGCGATATACAACGTATTTACTTGAATGCCTAGCCAGATTTAGCCCTATGCGGGACTAGCAATTCATAGAGTGTTTTTGCTATGAAAATTCATAGCGAAATAAGTCAATTGAAATTGACTCAGTTTGCTGCTAAGTCTATATCTCGAGATTTGAGTGGAAAAAACACTTTAAGCAAACGAAATTTTTTTTTAAAAACGAAATTTCATTGCAAAAGAGGGCATTTCATATCAGCATGAACCGTATAATCGTCAGTACGGCTTGGTTAGGATAGCCGTATATGTCAAAGCAAACAGCCAAGCTGACCTCATATATAGACTTAAAGTAAATTTTAAATGTGAATTATATGAGGCGAAATACAACGTATTTAGTTGAATGACTATGCGGGACTAGCATTTCATAGAGAGTTTTGTTATGAAAATTCATAGCGAAATATGTCAACTAAAATGGACTCAGTTTGCTGCAAAGCTCGAGAATTGAGTGGAAAAAACTCTTTAAGCAAACGAAAATTTTTTTTAAAAAAGAAATTCATTGCAAAAAGAGGGCATTTCATATCAGCATGAACCGTATAATCGTCAGTACGGCTTGGTTTAGGCCAGCCGTATATGTCAAAGCAAACAGCCAAGCTGACCTCATATATAGACTTAAAATAAATTTTAAATGTGAATTATATGAGGCGAAATACAACGTATTTAGTTGAATGACTATGAGGGGACTAGCATTTCATAGAGAGTTTTGCTATGAAAATTCATAGCGAAATAACTCAATTGAAATTGACTAAGTTTGCTGCTAAGTCTGGAGCTCGAGATTTGGGTGGAAAAAACTCTTTAAGCACACGAAAAGTTTTTTAAAAAAAGAAATTTCATTGCAAAAAGAGGGCATTTCATATCAGCAGGAACCGTATAATCGTCAATACGGCTTGGTACCTGCCTGCCGAATATGCCAAAGCAAACAGCCAAGCTGACCTCATATATAGATTAAAATAAATTTTAACTGTGAATTATATGCGGCGATATACAACGTATTTACTTGAATGCCTAGCAAGATTTAGCCCTATGCGGGACTAGCATTTCATAGAGAGTTTTGCTATGAAATTTCATGCGAAATAAGTCAATTGAAATTAACTCAGTTTGCTGCTAAGTCTGGAACTCGAGATTTTTGTGGAAAAAACTCTTTTAGCAAACGAAAAATCTGTTTTTTAAAAAGAAATTTCATTGCAAAAAGAGGGCATTTAATATCAGCAGGAACCGTATAATCGTCAGTACGGCTTGGTTTCTGTCTGCCGTATATGCCACAGCAAACAGCCAGGCTGACCTCATATATAGACTTAAAATAAATTTTAAATGTGAATTATATGAGGCGAAATACAACGTATTTACTTGAATTACTAGCAAGATTTAGCCCTATGCGGGACTAGCATTTCATGGACAGTTTTGCTATGAAAAATTCAAAGCAAAAAAATCAATTGAAATTGACTCAGTTTGCTGCTATGTCTGGAGCTCGAGATTTGGGTGGAAAAAACTCTTTAAGCACACGAAAAGTTTTTTAAAAAAAGAAATTTCATTGCAAAAAGAGGGCATTTCATATCAGCAGGAACCGTATAATCGTCAATACGGCTTGGTACCTGCCTGCCGAATATGCCAAAGCAAACAGCCAAGCTGACCTCATATATAGATTAAAATAAATTTTAACTGTGAATTATATGCGGCGATATACAACGTATTTACTTGAATGCCTAGCAAGATTTAGCCCTATGCGGGACTAGCATTTCATAGAGAGTTTTGCTATGAAATTTCATGCGAAATAAGTCAATTGAAATTAACTCAGTTTGCTGCTAAGTCTGGAACTCGAGATTTTTGTGGAAAAAAACTCTTTTAGCAAACGAAAAATCTGTTTTTTAAAAAGAAATTTCATTGCAAAAAGAGGGCATTTAATATTAGCAGGAACCGTATAATCGTCAGTACGGCTTGGTTTCTGCCTGCCGTATATGCCACAGCAAACAGCCAGGCTGACCTCATATATAGACTTAAAATAAATTTTAAATGTGAATTATATGAGGCGAAATACAACGTATTTACTTGAATTACTAGCAAGATTTAGCCCTATGCGGGACTAGCATTTCATGGACAGTTTTGCTATGAAAATTCAAAGCAAAAAATCAATTGAAATTGACTCAGTTTGCTGCTATGTCTGGAGCTCGAGATTTGAGTGGAAAATCTCTTTAAGCAAACGAAAAAAATTTTTTTAAAAAGAAATCTCATTGCAAAAAGAGGGCATTTCATATCAGCATGAACCGTATAATCGTCAGTACGGTTTGTTTCCTGCCTGCCGTATATGCCAAAGCAAACAGCCAAGCTGTCCTCATATATAGACTTAAAATAAATTTGAAATGTGAATCATATGAGGCGAAATACAACGTATTTACTTGAATGCCTAGCAAGACTTCTCCCTATGCGGGACTAGCATTTCACAGAGGGTTTTGCTATGAAAATTCATAGCGAAATAAGTCAATTGAAATTGACGCACTTTGCTGCTATGTCTGGAGCTCGAGATTTGAGTGGAAAAAACTCTATAAGCAAACGAAAATTTTTTTTTTAAGAAGAAATTTCATTGCAAAAAGAGGGCATTTCATATCAGCAGGAACAGTATAATCGTCAGTACGGTTTGTTTCCTGCCTGCCGTAAGTGCCAAAGCAAACAGCCAAGCTGACCTCATATATAGACTTAAAATAATTTTAAATGTGAATCATATGAGGCAAAATACAACGTATTTACTTGAATGCCTAGCAAGATTTCGCCTTATGCGGAACTAGCATTTCACAGAGGGTTTTGCTATGAAAATTCATAGCGAAATAAGTCAATTGAAATTGACTCAGTTTGCTGCTATGTTCTGGAGCTCGAGATTTGAGTGGAAAAAACTCTTTAAGCAAGAGAAAAAAAAATTTTCTTAAAAAAATTTCATTGCAAAAAGAGGGCATTATCTTATCAGCAGGAACCGTATAATCGTCAGTACGGTTTGTTTCCTGCCTGCCGTATATGCCAAAGCAAACAGCCAAGCTGACCTCATATATAGACTTAAAATAAATTTTAAATGTGAATTATATGAGGCGAAATACAGCGTATTTAGTTGAATGTCTATGCGGGACTAGCATTTCATAGAGAGTTTTGCTATGAAAACTCATAGCGATATAAGACAATTGAAATTGACTCAGTTTGCTGCTAAGAGTTTAATAATCTATTTTGTTATTAAGAAAAAAAATAATATAAATGAGAAACACCAACTTTAACTATTCATTAATTCTTTATTGAAATCAATTTAATAAAAGATTTTGGAATTACATTGGCGACTTATGTATATACGAGGAACGAATTTTAAGAGCGCGACGATTTACTTTTGATCCCAAACTTCAGACTAACTGTGAATATGTTTCCCATTTTTCAATTACTCATTTGTGCGCTTTTTATTTTAATAAAATTGCTGACTTCGCGTCTGCCGCGCAGGAAAAGGTGAATTTAATATTATGCCTTCGTTCTCACGGGAACGGAAATTATTTTTGTCTAATGTGAACATGAATGAACTTGAACGAAAATGTAAATTGGATTCTGTTGATTTGGCAAAAATATAATGGAAAAATGCACAGTAAATTAATATAGATTTTATATTACGTTTTTTATGGTATTATCTATAACACCCCGACCGTTAATCTGAGGCTCCGACGAAGCATTTATTACAATTTTTCCTTTATTTTTAGGTAATATGATTTTGATGCCAAAAACTATGACTAAAATGACTATTACAATAATGATATTTATAGGTATGTTTAATATTTTTCGTCTATTATTTCGTTAATTTTCCTTCTATTATTGTTAATATTATTTATATGGATTTCTTCAAGACTGATTATACTTATAGTTTTGTTTTCTGTTATTTTTGTAACAAAATGTGGTAAGATAATATTATCCTTTATCCTAGTATAAAAATTATCATATGATACGTTATATATTTCTACCTTACAATTTTCATATTTAATTAGGTTATTGCCGTAAATATTTAATTTCAAATTATTACAATTCTGGTATATATTCATTCTTGCAATATTTTTCGTTAAAATTATCCCTGGAGTAATTTCTTTTATTTCTTCTTTTGAAAAGTTTTGCATAGGGCAGTAAGCTTCGTTAAAATTAATGATATTATGGACACATTTATCCTTTATTTTAATTAAATTTTTCTCTAAGTTGTCCTTTATTTTTATACTATAAACAGTGTTATTTCGGTCTACTAAAACTGTATATTCATCCAAATATATGGATTTATTCTTATCGTTAGGGATTGGTTCTATAAGGACTTTTGACAACGGTTTTTCGCTGTACTCTGGGATTAGTATAATAACAATAATTTGTTCTTTGTGGAATGCAATTACGATTTTATTATCTTTGAAGTTCTCTAGGTCTGGAATCAAATTCAACTCTGTTTCCGTAAGAATGTTTCTGGAAAGTAAGCCTAATTTACTGGTCAGCACGATTGTTTCGATGTCGTCTATGTGGTTTTTCAGTAAAGTAATGTCATAATTAATTTGGTATACTTGCTGCATGTATTGTACTTCGTCCTCTATTTTTAGTATTCTGTTCCCGTTTTGTTCACTAAAGTTGTTTAGATATTTTGATATAGTATTTTGTTGAGTCTTAATCTGTTTCGTTAGGTTTCTTATCTGGTCTGAAATTTCGTTGTTTACTATAATTTGTTTGTTACTTTCGTCTATCAAGTTTCTGTTATTTTTTGATAACGCGTCTAGTTTGCTTTTAATTTCCTGTTCGTCTTTGTAATCCATTGTACCAGTTATGTATTTTAGTCCTGTTCCCAGTATGTTAATTAGTCCTCTCGTTTGTCTAGTATGTGGTTTTAAATTCTTAATTTTTCTGTCTAGTAAGTTAAAGTTATGAGTGAGCGTGCTGTACATGGGTTCTATGAGATTGGCTTTGTCTTTGATTGTTATAATATTGTCGCGAATCGAATCTCTGGTATTTTCGTATTCCGTTATATTTATAATATGTAAGACCTTTTTGAACCTTGTAATAATTTTCTCATCTTCTAACTTAATCGTACGTATTAGAGCAGTGAGGATTATTGTCTGTATCATTTTGACCTGAAACAAAAGTCGGTTTTATAGGTTTATTTTTTTGTTTACATTTTTTTGCTTGAATTGTAGGTGAATTATTATCTTGGAATTTTTTCTTCCTTTTTACGTGCGATACATAATATTTGAGCCCTGTTCCTTTATCTATTACATGATCTTCGTCTTTTTTCTCTATGTCTACCTTTCTAAATTTGGCATGATTTTTCCCACCTCTTATATCTTTAATGAAATTTGGGCCTGAACCTACCTGTACTTCTTCCCTATCGCGATTTAATTTATTAATGACTTTTTCTTTAATTTTCGAGATCCTCTCGCGGATATCATTATATTGGTCATCCTTTATCTTCCCGTTATTAAAATCTATTGATTTTTTATTCGTAGTGGAATGAATT
This sequence comes from Dioctria linearis, assembly GCA_963930735.1. Classification (NCBI taxonomy): domain Eukaryota; kingdom Metazoa; phylum Arthropoda; class Insecta; order Diptera; family Asilidae; genus Dioctria; species Dioctria linearis. The sequence continues at coordinate 162,722,228 of OZ005742.1, read as the reverse complement.
GTATTATTATAAAAGGATATAATTTTTAGAATTTTTTCTTCGACGGTGTCAATATCTTTATTTTCGTCGTGTCTTAAGAGTCTCAAATGCTCGTTGATTGTGTTATGTAGCCTTTCGATATCTGAATTGGATGTATGATTATTGTTTGAAGTGAAATGTATATCAATGTTTTCTTTTGTAAAAATTCTTTTAAGGGAGAGCTTTAAAGCCTAGTTCGTTGTCTACTATGATTTTTCTGATCTTTCCTACTGCGGATATGTATTGTAGGATTGATCTCTTAAATTCTACCCAAGATCTTGCTTGAATTTTAATAGCTTGACTAAATTTGCTAAATTTATCTATAAATGTTAAGAACAGATTTTTCTCTAAGGTATAGAAAACATCTATGTGAATGATTTGGTTTGAACTACTTGGAGTTTTCGGTTATTTGAAATTTATGTTTTATTGGTTTTTCTTTCGTATTTCTCTATGTTACAAATTTCACAGTTATTAATGAACTGGGCTACTCGAGTGGATATCTTTGGGTGAAAATATTTTAACTGTAATTCTTTACATACTTCTATGATGCCTCGGTGGTTATTCTTTAGATGTTCTTCTTCTATTAATTTAGCTAAGTTCTCTTCATCCGTAATATCTTCTAAAAATCTATCACATTTTATTAATTTGAATTGATTATTGCCCGAAAAGTGTGTGTGAAATGATTTTTCTAGTGTTTGGAGAAATCCGACATCGTTCACATAAATTGCATTCAGGGATTTGGGATTGCAATGCGATTTGAGTATAGTGGTTGCAGTATCATCGTCTAATGATTTAGTATAAATTGACTTCCTGGATTTATTAAAGATTTTCAAATTTTTAATTCTCAGAGAACCGGAATTACTTTTAAAATTGCGATTTGGGTTTTGAATACGTTTAACGGGGATTTACTAAGCGGGATTTCATTAGTATCCATTTCTTGTGCAAGATTTAACTCTATACGTGATAAGGCGTCTGCGTTACTGTTTTGAGTGCCTTTCTTGTATTTAATGTCGTAGTCATATTCCGATAACTTCAATCGCCAAAGCACTAATTTTGAATTTGGCTCTTTTATGGAGAATAGCCATTGTAAAGGCTTGTGGTCTGTTTCGATCAGAAACTTTCTTCCGAAAATGTAAGGGCGAAAGTATTTCGTTACCCATACCACAGCTAGCAATTCTTCTTCGATCGTACTATAGTTTTGTTCGTGATCATTCAGAGTACGACTGGCATAGCATATTGGATGCCCGTCTTGTGAGAGTACGGCGCCTAGTGCGTACTGACTCGCATCTGTTGTTAATGGTAAATAATTTGCTGAAATCCGGATATTTTAATATTGGTTCCGAAATAAGTAGTCTTTTGAGAATTTCGAAACTATTTATGTATTCTGGATCATTTATATTAATCTTTTGATTCTTTTTCAAATACTTAGTAATGGGCTTGGCAATTTTTGAATAATCCTGGATGAACTTCCTGTAGTATCCAGTGAGTCCAAGAAATTGCTTAATCTGTTTTGGAGTTTTTGGGATTGGGGAAGTTCTTGACACATTCGATTTTCTTCGGATTAGGTTTTATGCCTTCCAGTGTAATGATGTGTCCTAAAAATTCGGTTTCTCTTTTCAGAAATTCCGATTTATCTAGCTGTACCTTCAAATTTACGTCTTCAAGTCTTTTGAAGATTTTAGTTAAGGAGTCTAGATGTTCTTCTAAAGAAGAGGAGTAAATAATGATGTCGTCTAAGTAGACCAGACAGATTTTATTTATATAATCTTTGAGAACATTATTCATAAGGCGCTGGAAAGTGGCAGGCGCCGTTTTAAGACCAAAAGGCATACGGAGAAATTCGTAATGTCCATTTTCCACGCTAAACGCTGTTTTGTGTATATCGTTCTCATCAATTTCAATTTGATGGAACCCCTTTGCAAGGTCCAGCGTTGTAAAATATTGACATGTTCCTAGTTTTCCTAATATCTCATCGATATTGGGGATAGGATATTTGTCATCTATAGTTACGTCATTTAACTTGCGGTAGTCAATGACGATTCGCCATTCAGATTTGCCGCTGGCGTCCGTCTTCTTCGGGACTATCCAGACTGGAGCAGAGTAAGGCGAGTTGCTGGGGTCGGATAATACCCTTTTCCAGCATGTCTTCCATTTGTTTTTCCACTTCCTCTTTGTGGATATATGGATACCTATAGGACTTAACATATATTGGTACATCGTTTGTCGTACGAATTCTATGTTTAATAACGTTGGTGAAGGTCAGATTTGAATCTTCTCTATAGAATATCTTAGAAAATTTTCTAATTACTTTCAAGAGATTTCGCTTTTCCTCTAAGTTTAGGTGATCGGTACGAATTTGTTCTGAGGAGGGTTTGTTTATGTCTTCTTGCAGAACGTTAAAATTCTGAGCGTTTACTACCTGAGTCTGTAATGGGCTAAAATTGATATACTTATTACCTTCATTCTTAACTGTACTTTCGCGTTTATTTTATAATCTTCTACATTATAAATACCCTCGCGTACTATTATATTGCCATCTGAGGACTTCTGCTCCTTCAGATAAGCTAGGCCTTCCCTTTGTTGTACGGGAATGGTTAACTCGAAATTGCCATTTCTCTCCAACTCGTAGTTGAAACTTTCTTGTTTGAGTGAGAAGTACAATTTTGTCTCGTTACCTTTAGTAATTAGAGTCTGATTTTCGAAATCAATTTTAGATTTTAGTGGGATCAAAATATTATTTCCGATTAAGCGTCGTAATTTTTATGAAAAGAAAATACATATAATTCTACTTTATTCTTTGAATCACCTAATTCTTTGAACAAGGGGATTACTGCCCTCTGCGTTTGTTCTAATAAAAATATTTTCCTTAAGGGTCTCTAATAAGTTCGGGCTACAGAGTCCAGGGTTTATAATTGAATGTGTAGCGCCGGAATCTATAATAAATTTAAGAGGTCTTATGTTACTATCGACTATGATATATGGTAATTGGTGGCTGAGGCTATCAAATGAAAATTTTGGAGCTGGGAATTCTGGGGTAGTTGCGTTTTTATCATTTCGTTAGAATTTATATCCATCGGTTCATGTGGTGGTAGCCGTTGATATTGCTGGTTTTCGTGGTTATTTCTATTTCCGAATGATGGATTTCTAAATGGGTTATCTGGAACCTGTTGGGGTCTATATTGAAAAGAAGTATCATTTGTTGTATTATTATGAGGAGGGGTTTGATTGTCTAAATGATGAATTGGTACGTGGAAAACGTTGGTTTTGGTATGAGTGATTTCTATAAGTCGAAGATTGCAAAAATTGTTGGTTTTGGAATGTATTATTTCTATAATTATGAGGTTGCGAAAAATGTCGGTTTCCATTAGCAAAATTCCTGCCAATTGTTTGGGGTTATTATAACTATTGTTTCTATAGTTATTTCCACTAAGGTTATTACCGTTAATGTTATTTGACTTATTATTATTGCGGAAATTATTTCTATTATTAATCCTATTATTACTTCGAAGACTGGGGTCATTTATTCTAGGCGAACTAACGTTATAGTATGCATAGCCAGCTTCATGTAATATGTCCATTGCTGTTTCTAGGCTTTCTGGATCTCTACAATACAGAATTGATCGCATTGGTTCGGGGAGTTTATTTTTGAATATCGTCAAGGCAGAGGTCTTATTATTGGTAATAGTTTGCTCTACGATCTTTAAGTCGTCTCCTCCTGTTAGGGTGAGCTTTGTTTTTACATTGAGCCTTCTCAATGCAACTTTTATTTCGCTATAAAAATCAACACAGTTTGTTCTGAAAGAGATACTTCTCAGTTGGTCAAATAATTCTTCTAGACTAGAGCGGTCACCGAAATTATTTATTAAAATTTCTTTTATCTCTAACCAGGATGTTACATGATTATTAATTTCTATAATTTCTCTTGCCCTGCCTTTTAGTTTAGATTTTATAACGTCAGAAAGAATAGTTTGGCTAAGCGTATCGTAGCGTAGTAACTGTGGGTGAATTTTGTCGATAAGATTAGTGAAATTTTGGAGATCTTTATAATCACCGAAGAACTCGGGTAGTTTATTGAGGTATTTAAGGGATCTATATTTAAAGTCAAAGGTGTCGTCATAGTTACTTCAGAGATATTAAAATCTTTTGCACTTTCACTGTTTGGAGTAATAACAAAATAAGGATTAATTGTATTTTTTCCTTCTTTTAATTCTGGATATTCTGTTATTTTAAAAATTTCCAATTGGTTCAAATTTTCTGTTACATCAAAATTTATTGGAATATCAGAACCTTCTATAGCTGAATTTCTTAATTGAATACTACTTATTAATTCTGTTAGTTTATCTATATCTTCTGAATTAGTAGATGGAACTTCATTCATATTATCATACCTTAAGATAACACTTTGATTGTCGGCTTCTTTGCATTAAACAAAATTCTGCAAGTTACGTCGGAATTGTTCCAATTATGCAATTATGTACCGTCTCAAGTTTCGATTTAGATATCCTATAGATGTTGTCTTCCTTTCTTATTCTTGTGCTGAATTTCTTCTCTACTTAGGCTCTTATGTTTACCATAAATTTCGTTGGTATTACTCAGGTGATTTGTTAATTTATTGTTTGTATTTATATGATAAAACCACATCACATTTGCTGATTGAAATTTTTAAACATCACTTCTGATGAAATTTAATAGATCTGATGCAAATTAATTTAAAAGTATTTAGTTGATTTCAGAAATATTATACATCACATCTAGGAAGTGTGTTTGAACTTCACTTTAAAGATATATAAGTATCACTTCTGCTTATATTTGAAATCTTTATTACAGATTTTCTTTATCACTTTTATTGATATTTCAGATCGTTACTGGTAATTTGTTATATCACTTCTGCTGATGTTTTACATTGAAAGATTTACTATATCACTTCTATTGATATTTCAAATCGTTATTGGTAATTTATTATATCACTTCTGCTGATATTTTACATTGAAAGATTTACATCACTTCTGCTGATATTAGAAATATCCTATATCACTTTATATCACTTCTGCTAATATACATTCTGCTGATATACATATGTACGTAAGTTAATTGGATGTGCCATTAAATGTAAAAACATAAGTGGATTGCACTTGACACATCCTACCGACTGCGCTAGTTTAATAATCTATTTTTATTATTAAGAAAAAAAAATAATATAAATGAGAACACCAACTTTAACTATTCATTAATTCTTTACAGAAATCAATTTAACAAAAGATTTTGGAATTACATTGGCGACTTATGTATATACGAGGAAGGAGTTTTAAGAGCGCGACGATTTACTTTTGATCCCAAACTTCAGACTAACTGTGAATATGTTTCCCATTTTTCAATTACTCATTTGTGCGCTTTTTACTTTAATAAAATTGCTGACTTCGCGTCTGCCGCGCAGGAAAAGGTGAATTTAATATTATGCCTTCATTCTCACGGGAACGGAAATTATTTTTGTCAAATGTGAACATGAATGAACTTGAACGAAAATGTAAATTGGATTCTGTTGATTTGGCAAAAATATAATGGAAAAATGCACAGTAAATTTAATATAGATTTTATATTACGTTTTTTATGGTATGATTTATAACAGCTAAGTTCGAGATTTGAGTGGAAGAAACTCTTTAAGCAAACGAAAATTTTTTTTCTTAAAAAGAAATTTCATTGCAAAAAGAGGAAACTTCATATCAGAGGGAACCGTATAATCGTCAGTACGGCTTGGTTTCTGCCTGCCGTATATGCCAAAGCAAACAGCCAAGCTGACCTCATATATAGACTTAAAATAAATTTTAAATGTGAATTATATGAGGCGAAATACAACGTATTTAGTTGAATCACTATGCGGGACTAGCATTTCATATAGAGTTTTGCTATGAAAATTTATAGCGAAATAAGTCAATTGAAATTGACCCAGTTTGCTGCTATGTCTGGAGCTCGAGATTCGAATGGAAAATCTCTTTAAGCAAACGAAAATTTTTTTTTAAAAGAAATTTCATTGGAAAAAGAGGGCATTTGATATCAGCAGGAACCGTATAATCGTCAGTACGGTTTGTTTCCTGCCTGCCGTATATGCCAAAGCGAACAGCCAAGCTGACCTCATATATAGACTTAAAAGAAATTTTAAATGTGAATTATATGAGGCGAAATACAACGTATTTAGTGGAATGTCTATGCGGGACTAGCATTTCATAGAGAGTTTTGCTATGAAAATACATAGCGAAATAAGTCAACTGAAATTGACTCAGTTTGCTGCTATGTCTGGAGCTCGAGATTTGAGTGGAAAAAACTCTATAATCAAACGAAAAAAAAAATTTTTAAAAAGGAATTTCATTGCAAAAAGAGGGCATTTAATATCAGCAGGAACCGTATAATCGTCAGTACGGCTTGGTTTCTGCCTGCCGTATATGCCAAAGCAAACAGCCAAGCTGACCTCATATATAGACTTAAAATAAATTTTAAATGTGAATTTTATGAGGCGAAATACAACGTATTTAGTTGAATGACTATGCGGGACTAGCATTTTATAGAGAGTTTTGCTAACAAAATACATAGCGAAATAAGTCAACTGAAATTGACTCAGTTTGCTGCTATGTCTGGAGCTCGAGATTTGAGTGGAAAAAACTCTTTAAGCAAACGAAAAAAATTTTTAAAAAAGAAATTTCATTGGAAAAGGAGGGCATTTCATATCAGCAGGAACCGTATGATCGTCAGTACGGCTTGGTTGCTGCCTGCCGTATATGCCAAAGCAAATAGCCAAGCAGACTTCATATATAGACTTAAAATAATTTTAAATGTGAATTATATCAGGCGAAATACAACGTATTTAGTTGAATGACTATGCGCGACTAGCATTTCATAGAGAGTTTTGCTATAAAAATTCATATCGAAATAAGTCAATTGAAATTGACTCAGTTAGCTGCTAAGCTCGAGAATTGAGTGGAAAAAGCTCTTTAAGCAAACGATAAATTTTTTTAAAAAAGAAATTTCATTGCAAAAAGAGGACATTTCATATCAGCAGGAACCGTTTAATCGTCAGTACGGTTTGTTTCCTGCCTGCCGTATATGCCAAAGCAAACAGCCAAGCTGACCACATATATAGACTTAAAATAAATTTTAAATGTGAATCATATGAGGCGAAATACAACGTATTTACTTGAATGACTAGCAAGATTTCGCCCTATACGGGACTAGCATTTCACAGAGGGTTTTGCTATGAAAATTCGTAGCGAAATAAGTCAATTGAAAGTGACTCACTTTGCTGCTAAGGAGCTCGAGATTTGAGTGGAAAAAACTCTTTAAGCAAACGAAAAATTAAAAAAAAAAAATTTCATTGCAAAAAGAGGTCATTTCATATCAGCAGGAACTATATAATCGTCAGTATGGTTTGTTTCCTGCCTGCCGTATATGCCAAAACAAACAGCCAAGCTGACCTCATATATAGACTTAAAATAAATTTTAAATGTGAATAATATGAGGCGAAATACAACGTATTTACTTGAGTGCTAGCAAGATTTAGCCCTATGCGGGACTAGCATTTTATAGAGAGTTTTGCTAACAAAATACATAGCGAAATAAGTCAACTGAAATTGACTCAGTTTGCTGCTATGCCTGGAGCTCGAGATTTGAGTGGAAAAAACTCTTTAAGCAAACGAAAAAAATTTTTAAAAAAGAAATTTCATTGGAAAAGGAGGGCATTTCATATCAGCAGGAACCGTATGATCGTCAGTACGGCTTGGTTGCTGCCTGCCGTATATGCCAAAGCAAATAGCCAAGCAGACTTCATATATAGACTTAAAATAAATTTTAAATGTGAATTATATGAGGCGAAATACAACGTATTTAGTTGAATGACTATGCGCGACTAGCATTTCATAGAGAGTTTTGCTATAAAAATTCATAGCGAAATAAGTCAATTGAAATTGACTCAGTTTGCTGCTAAGTCTGCAGCTCGACAATTGAGTGGAAAAACTCTTTAAGCAAACGAGAAATTTAAAAAAAAAAGAAATTTCATTGGAAAAGGAGGGCATTTCATATCAGCAGGAACCGTATAATCATCAGTACGGCTTGGTTGCTGCCTGCCGTATATGCCAAAGCAAACAGCCAAGCTGACCTCATATATAGACTTAAAATAAATTTTAAATGTGAATTATATGAGATGAAATACAACGTATTTACTTGAATGACTAGCAAGATTTAGCCCTATGCGGGACAAGCATTTCATAGAGAGTTTTGCTATGAAAATTCATAGCGAAATAACTCAATTGAAATTGACTCAGTTTGCTGCTAAGTATGGAGCTGGAGAATTGAGTGGAAAAAACTCTTTAACTAAACGAAAACTTTTTTTTTAAAAAAGAAATTTCATTGCAAAAAGAGGTCATTTCATATCAGCAGGAACCGTATATTCGTCAGTACGGCTTGGTTCCTGCCTGATGTATACCAAAGCAAACAGCCAAGCTGACCTCATATATAGATTAAAATAAATTTTAACTGTGAATTATATGAGGCGATATACAACGTATTTGCTTGAATGACTAGCAAAACTTAGCCCTATGCGTGACTAGCATTTCATAGAGAGTTTTGCTATGTAAATTCATAGCGAAATAAGTCAATTGAAATTGATTCAGTTTGCTGCTAAGCTCGAGAATTGAGTGGAAAAAACTCTTTAAGCAAACGAAAAAATTTTTAAAAAAGAAATTTCATTGCAAAAAGAGGACATTTCACACAAGCAGGAACCGTATAATCGTCAGTACGGTTTGTTTCCTGCCTGCCGTATATGCCAAAGCAAACAGCCAATCTGACCTCATATATAGACTTAAAATAAATTTTAAATGTGAATTATATCAGGCGGAATACAACGTATGTAGTTGAATGACTATGCGGGACTAGCATTTCATAGAGAGTTTTGCTATGAAAATACATAGCGAAATAAGTCAATTGAAATTGACCCAGTTTGCTGCTAAGCTCGAGACTTGAGTGGAAAAACTCTTTAAGCAAACGAAAAAAAATTTTAAAAAAGAAATTCCATTGCAAAAAGAGGACATTTCATACAAGCAGGAACCGTATAATCGTCAGCACGGTTTGTTTCCTGCCTGCCGTATATGCCAAAGCAAACAGCCAAGCTGACCTCATATATAGACTTAAAATAAATTTTAAATGTGAATTATATCAGGCGGAATACAACGTATTTAGTTGAATGACTATGCGGGACTAGCATTTCATAGAGAGCTTTGCTATGAAAATGCATAGCGAAATAAGTCAATTGAAATTGACCAGTTTGCTGCTATGTCTGGAGCTCGAGATTTGAGTGGAAAAAACTCTTTAAGCAACGAAAAATTAAAAGAAAGAAATTTCATTGTAAAAAGAGGGCATTGCATATAAGCAGGAACCGTATAATCGTCAGTACGGCTTGGTTCCTGCCTGCCGTATATGCCAAAGCAAACAGCCAAGCTGACCTCATATATAGATTTAAAATAAATTTTAAATGTGAATTACATCAGGCGCAATACAACGTATTTAGTTGAATGACTATGCGGGACTAGCATTTCATAGAGAGTTTTGCTATGAAAATGCATAGCGAAATAAGTCAATTGAAATTGACCCAGTTTGCTGCTATGTCTGGAGCTCGAGATTTGAGTGGAAAAAACTCTTTAAGCAAACGAAAAATTAAAAAAAAAAGAAATTTAATTGCAGAAAGAGGGCATTTCATATCGTATAATAGTCAGTATGGCTTGTTTCCTGCCTGCTGTATATGCCAAAGCAAACAGCCAAGCTGACATCATATATAGACTTATATAAATTTTAAATGTGAATTATATGAGGCGAAATACAACGTATTTACTTGAATGCCCTATTCGGGACGACTAGCATTTCATAGAGAGTTTTGCCATAAAAATTCATAACGAAATAAGTCAATTGAAATTGACTCAGTTTGCTGCTAAGTCTGGAGCTCGAGATTTGAGTGGAAGAAACGCTTTAAGGACACGAAAAGTTTTTAAAAAAAGAAATTTCATTGCAAAAAGAGGGCACTTCATATCAGCAGGAACCGTATAATCGTCCATTCGGCTTGGTTCCTGACTGCCGTATATGCCAAAGCAAACAGCCAAGCTGACCTCATATATAGAATTAAAATAAATTTTAAATATGAATGATATGAGGCGAAATACAACGTAGTTACTTGAATGCCCTATTTGGGACTAGCATTTCATAGAGAGTTTTGCTATGAAAATTCATAGCGAAATAAGTCAACTGAAATTGTCTAAGTTTGCTGCAAAGTCTGCAGCTCGAGATTTGAGTGGAAAAAACTCTTTAAGCACACGAAAAGTTTTTAAAAAAAGAAATTTCATTGCAAAAAGAGGGCATTTCATATCAGCAGGAACCGTATAATCGTCAGTACGGCTTGAGTTCGGCCAGCCGTATATGCCAAAGCAAACAGCCAAGCTAACCTCATATATAGACTTAAAATAAATTTTAAATGTGAATTATATGAGGCGAAATACAACGTATTTACTTGAATTAGCAAGATTTAGCCCTATGCGGGACTAGCATTTCATAGATAGTATTGCTATGAAAATTCATAGCGAAATAAATCAATTGAAATTGACTCAGTTTGCTGCTAAGTCTGCAGCTCGAGATTTGAGTGGAAAAAACTTTTTAAGCAAACGAACATTTTTTTTAAAAAAGAAATTTCATTGCTAAAAGAGGGCATTTCATATCAGCAGGAACCGTATAGTCGTCAAAATGGCTTGGTTCTGCTGCCTGCCTATATGCCAAAGCAAACAGCCAAGCTGACCTCATATATAGATTAAAATAAATTTAAACTGTGAATTATATCAGGCGATATACAACGTATTTACTTGAATGCCTAGGAAGATTTAGCCCTATGCGGGACTAGCATTTCATAGAGAGTTTTGCTATGAAAATTCATAGCGAAATAAGTCAATTGAAATTGACTCAGTTTGCTGCTAAGTCTATAGCTCGAGATATGAGTGGAAAAACACTTTAAACAAACGAAAATTTTTTTTAAAAACGAAATTTCATTGCATAAGAGGGCATTTCATATCAGCAGGAACCGTATAATCGTCAGTACGGCTTGGCTTCGGCCAACCGTATATGCCAAAGCAAACACCCAAGCTAACCTCATATATAGACTTAAAATAAATTTTAAATGTGAATTATATGAGGCGAAATACAACGTATTTAGTTGAATGACTATGCGGGACTAGCATTTCATAGAGAGTTTTGCTATGAAAATACATAGCGAAATAAGTCAATTGAAATTGACTCAGTTTGCTGCTATGTCTGGAGCTCGAGATTTGAGTGGAAAAAACTCTTTAAGCAAACGAAAAATTTTTTTAAAAAGAAATTTCATTGGAAAAGGAGGGCATTTCATATCAGCAGGAACCGTATGATCGTCAGTACGGCTTGGTTGCTGCCTGCCGTATATGATAAAGCAAACAGCCAAGCTGGCCTCATATATCGACTTAAAATAAATTTTAAATGTGAATTATATGAGGCGAAATACAACGTATTTAGTTGAATGAATATGCGGGACTAGCATTTCATAGAGAGTTTTGCGAAATAAGTCAATTGAAATTGACTCAGTTTGCTGCTAAGTCTGCAGCTCGAGATTTGAGTGGAAAAAACTTTTTAAGCAAACGAAAATTTTTTTAAAAAAGAAATTTCATTGCAAAAAGAGGGCATTTCATATTAGCAGGAACCGTATAATCGCCAGTACGGCTTCGTTCCTGCCTGCCGTGTATGCCAAAGCAATCAGCCAAGCTGACCTCATATATAGACTTATATAAATTTTAAATGTGAATTATATGAGGCGAAATACAACGTATTTACTTGAATGCCCTATTCGGGACGACTAGCATTTCATAGAGAGTTTTGCCATGAAAATTCATAACGAAATATGTCAATTGAAATTGACTCAGTTTGCTGCTAAGTCTGCAGCTCGAGAATTGAGTGGAAAAAACTTTTTAAGCAAACGAAAAAATTTTTTAAAAAGAAATTTCATTGCAAAATGAGGGCTTTTCATACCAGCAGGAACGGTATAATCGTCAGTACGGCTTGGTTCCTGCCTACCGTATATGCCAAAGAAAACAGCCAAGCTGACCTCATATATAGACTTAAAATAAATTTTAAATGTGAATTATATGAGGCGAAATACAACGTATTTAGTTGAATGAATATGCGGGACTAGCATTTCATAGAGAGTTTTGCTATGAAAATTCCTAGCGAAATAAGTCAATTGAAATTGACTCAGTTTGGTGCTAAGTCTGCAGCTCGAGTATTGAGTGGAAAGAACTCTCTAAACAACGAAAAAATTAAAAAAAAAGAAATTTCATTGCAGAAAGAGGGCATTTCATATCGTATAATAGTCAGTACGGCTTGTTTCCTGCCCTGCCGTATATGCCAAAGCAACAGCCAAGCTGACCTCATATATAGACTTATATAAATTTTAAATGTGAATTATATGAGGCGAAATACAACCTATTTACTTGAATGCCCTATTCGGGACGACTAGCATTTCATAGAGAGTTTTGCCATGAAAATTCCTAGCGAAATAAGTCAATTGAAATTGATTCAGTTTGCTGCTAAGTCTGGAGCTCGAGATTTGAGTGGAAAAAACTCTTTAAGCACACGAAAAGTTTTTAAAAAAAAGAAATTTCATTGCAAAAAGAGGGCATTTCATATCAGCAGGAACCGTATAATCGTCAGTACGGCTTGGCTTCGGCCAGGCGTATATGCCAAAGCAAACACCCAGGCTAACCTCTTATATAGACTTAAAATAAATTTTAAATGTGAATTATATGAGGCGAAATACAACGTATTTAGTTGAATGACTATGCGGGACTAGCATTTCATAGAGAGTTTTGCTATGAAAATACATAGCGAAATAAGTCAATTGAAATTGAGTCAGTTTGCTGCTATGTCTGGAGCTCGAGATTTGAGTTGAAAAAACTCTTTAAGCATAACGAAAAATTTTTTTAAATAAGAAATTTCATTGGAAAAGGAGGGCATTTCATATCAGCAGGAACCGTATGATCGTCAGTATGGCTTGGTGGCTGCCTGCCGTATATGCCAAAGCAAACAGCCCAAGCTGACCTCATATATCGACTTAAAATAAATTTTAAATGTGAATTATATGAGGCGAAATACAACGTATTTAGTTGAATGACTATGCGGGACTAGCATTTCATAGAGAGTTTTGCTATGAAAATACATAGCGAAATAAGTCAATTGAAATTGACTTAGTTTGCTGCTATGTCTAGAGCTCGAGATTTGAGTGGAAAAAACTCTTTAAGCAAACGAAAAATTAAAAAAAAAATCATTGCAAAAAGAGGTCATTTCATATCAGCAGGAACTGTATAATCGTCAGTACGGTTTGTTTCCTGCCTGCCGTATATGCCAAAACAAACAGCAAAGCTGGCCTCATATATTGACTTAAAATAAATTTTAAATGTGAATTATATGAGGCGAAATACAACGTATTTACTTGAGTGACTAGGAAGATTTAGCCCTATGCGGGACTAGCATTTCATAGAGAGTTTTGCTATGAAAATTCATAGCGAAATAAGTCAATTGAAATTGATTCAGTTTGCTGCTAAGTCTGGAGCTCGAGATTTGAGTGAAGAAACGCTTTAAGCACAACGAAAAGTTTTTAAAAAAAAGGAATTTCATTGCAAAAAGAGGGCACTTCATATCAGCAGGAACGTATAATCGTCCATTCGGCTTGGTTCCTGACTGCCGTATATGCCAAAGCAAACAGCCAAGCTGACCTCATATATAGAATTAAAATAAATTTTAAATATGAATGATATGAGGCGAAATACAACGTAGTTACTTGAATGCCCTATTTGGGACTAGCATTTCATAGAGAGTTTTGCTATGAAAATTCATAGCGAAATAAGTCAACTGAAATTGTCTCAGTTTGCTGCAGAGTCTGCAGTTCGAGATTTGAGTGGAAAAAATTCTTTAAGCACACGAAAAGTTTTTAAAAAAAAGAAATTTCATTGCAAAAAGAGGGCATTTCATATCAGCAGGAACCGTATAATCGTCAGTACGGCTTGACTTCGGCCAGCCGTATATGCCAAAGCAAACAGCCAAGCTAACCTCATATATAGACTTAAAATAAATTTAAATGTGAATTATATGAGGCGAAATTCAACGTATTTACTTGAATTAGCAAGATTTAGCCCTATGCGGGACTAGCATTTCATAGATAGTCTTGCTATGAAAATTCATAGCGAAATAAGTCAATGAAATTGACTCAGTTTGCTGCTAAGTCTAAAGCTCGAGATTTGAGTGGAAAAACACTTTAAACAAACGAAAATTTTTTTTTAAAAAACGAAATTTCATTGCATAAGACGACATTTCATATCAGCAGGAACCGTATAATCGTCAGTACGGCTTGGCTTCGGCAGGCGTATATGCCAAAAGCAAACACCCAAGCTCCCCTCTTATATAGACTTATATAAATTTTAAATGTGAATTATATGTGGCGAAATACAACGTATTTACTTGAATGCCCTATTCGGGACGACTAGCATTTCATAGAGAGTTTTGCTATGAAAATACATAGCGAAATAAGTCAATTGAAATTGAGTCAGTTTGCTGCAATGTCTGGAGCTCGAGATTTGAGTGGAAAAAACTCTTTAAGCAAACGAAAAATTTAATTTTTTTAAAAAAGAAATTTCATTGGAAAAGGAGGGCATTTCATATCAGCAGGAACCGTATGATCGTCAGTATGGCTTGGTGGCTGCCTGCCGTATATGCCAAAGCAAACAGCCAAGCTGACTTCATATATCGACTTAAAATAAATTTTAAAATGTGAATTATATGAGGCGAAATACAACGTATTTAGTTGAATGACTATGCGGGACTAGCATTTCATAGAGAGTTTTGCTATGAAAATACATAGCGAAATAAATCAATTGAAATTGACTTAGTTTGCTGCTATGTCTGGAGCTCGAGATTTGAGTGGAAAAAACTCTTTAAGCAAACGAAAATTAAAAAAAAAAATCATTGCAAAAAGTGGTCATTTCATATCAGCAGGAACTGTATAATCGTCAGTACGGTTTGTTTCCTGCCTGCCGTATATGCCAAAACAAACAGCAAAGCTGGCCTCATATATTGACTTAAAATAAATTTTAAATGTGAATTATATGAGGCGAAATACAACGTATTTACTTGAGTGACTAGGAAGATTTAGCCCTATGCGGGACTAGCATTTCATAGAGAGTTTTGCTATGAAAATTCATAGCGAAATAAGTCAATTGAAATTGATTCAGTTTGCTGCTAAGTCTGGAGCTCGAGATTTGAGTTGAAGAAACGCTTTAAGCACACGAAAAGTTTTTAAAAAAAGGAATTTCATTGCAAAAAGAGGGCACTTCATATCAGCAGGAACCGTATAATCGTCCATTCGGCTTGGTTCCTGACTGCGTATATGCCAAAGCAAACAGCCAAGCTGACCTCATATATAGAATTAAAATAAATTTTAAATATGAATGATATGAGGCGAAATACAACGTAGTTACTTGAATGCCCTATTTGGGACTAGCATTTCATAGAGAGTTTTGCTATGAAAATTCATAGCGAAATAAGTCAACTGAAATTGTCTCAGTTTGCTGCAGAGTCTGCAGTTCGAGATTTGAGTGGAAAAAAATTCTTTAAGCACACGAAAAGTTTTTAAAAAAAAGAAATTTCATTGCAAAAAGAGGGCATTTCATATCAGCAGGAACGTATAATCGTCAGTACGGCTTGACTTCGGCCAGCCGTATATGCCAAAGCAAACAGCCAAGCTAACCTCATATATAGACTTAAAATAAATTTTAAATGTGAATTATATGAGGCGAAATTCAACGTATTTACTTGAATTAGCAAGATTTAGCCTTAAGCGGGACTAGCATTTCATAGATAGTCTTGCTATGAAAATTCATAGCGAAATAAGTCAATTGAAATTGACTCAGTTTGCTGCTAAGTCTAAAGCTCGAGATTTGAGTGGAAAAACACTTTAAACAAACGAAAATTTTTTTAAAAACGAAATTTCATTGCATAAGACGACATTTCATATCAGCAGGAACCGTTATAATCGTCAGTACGGCTTGGCTTCGGCCAGGCGTATATGCCAAAGCAAACACCCAAGCTCCCCTCTTATATAGACTTATCATAAATTTTAAATGTGAATTATATGTGGCGAAATACAACGTATTTACTTGAATGCCCTATTCGGGACGACTAGCATTTCATAGAGAGTTTTGCTATGAAAATACATAGCGAAATAAGTCAATTGAAATTGAGTCAGTTTGCTGCAATGTCTGGAGCTCGAGATTTGAGTGGAAAAAACTCTTTAAGCAAACGAAAAATTTAATTTTTTTAAAAAAGAAATTTCATTGGAAAAGGAGGGCATTTCATATCAGCAGGAACCGTATGATCGTCAGTATGGCTTGGTGGCTGCCTGCCGTATATGCCAAAGCAAACAGCCAAGCTGACTTCATATATCGACTTAAATAAATTTTAAATGTGAATTATATGAGGCGAAATACAACGTATTTAGTTGAATGACTATGCGGGACTAGCATTTCATAGAGAGTTTTGCTATGAAAATACATAGCGAAATAAATCAATTGAAATTGACTTAGTTTGCTGCTATGTCTGGAGCTCGAGATTTGAGTGGAAAAAACTCTTTAAGCAAACGAAAAATTAAAAAAAAAAATCATTGCAAAAAGTGGTCATTTCATATCAGCAGGAACTGTATAATCGTCAGTACGGTTTGTTTCCTGCCTGCCGTATATGCCAAAACAAACAGCAAAGCTGGCCTCATATATTGACTTAAAATAAATTTTAAATGTGAATTATATGAAGCGAAATACAACGTATTTACTTGAGTGACTAGGAAGATTTAGCCCTATGTGGGACTAGCATTTCATAGAGAGTTTTGCTATGAAAATTCATAGCGAAATAAGTCAATTGAAATTGATTCAGTTTGCTGCTAAGTCTGGAGCTCGAGATTTGAGTGGAAGAAACGCTTTAAGCACACGAAAAGTTTTTAAAAAAAAGAAATTTCATTGCAAAAAGAGGGCACTTCATATCAGCAGGAACCGTATAATCGTCATTCGGCTTGGTTCCTGACTGCCGTATATGCCAAAGCAAACAGCCAAGCTGACCTCATATATAGAATTAAAATAAAATTTTAAAAATGAATGATATGAGGCGAATACAACGTAGTTACTTCAATGCCCTATTTGGACTAGCATTTCATAGAGAGTTTTGCTATGAAAATTCATAGCGAAATAAGTCAACTGAAATTGTCTCAGTTTGCTGCAGAGTCTGCAGCTCGAGATTTGAGTGGAAAAAACTCTTTAAGCACACGAAAAGTTTTTAAAAAAAGAAATTTCATTGCAAAAAGAGGGCATTTCATATCAGCAGGAACCGTATAATCGTCAGTACGGCTTGACTTCGGCAGCCGTATATGCCAAAGCAAACAGCCAAGCTAATCTCATATATAGACTTAAAATAAATTTTAAATGTGAATTATATGAGGCGAAATTCAACGTATTTACTTGAATTAGCAAGATTTAGCCCTATGCGGGACTAGCATTTCATAGATAGTCTTGCTATGAAAATTCATAGCGAAATAAGTCAATTGAAATTGACTCAGTTTGCTGCTAAGTCTAAAGCTCGAGATTTGAGTGGAAAAACACTTTAAACAAACGAAAATTTTTTTTAAAAACGAAATTTCATTGCATAAGAGGGCATTTCATATCAGTAGGAACTGTATAATCGTCAGTACGGCTTGGCTTCGGCCAGGCGTATATGCCAAAGCAAACACCCAAGCTCCCCTCTTATATAGACTTATATAAATTTTAAATGTGAATTATATGTGGCGAAATACAACGTATTTACTTGAATGCCCTATTCGGGACGACTAGCATTTCATAGAGAGTTTTGCCATGAAAATTCATAACGAAATAAGTCAATTGAAATTGACTCAGTTTCTTGCTAAGTCAGCAGCTCGAGAATTGAGTGGAAAAAACTTTTTAAGCAAACGAAAAAAAATTTTAAAAAAGAAATTTCATTGCAAAATGAGGGCTTTTCATACCAGCAGGAACGGTATAATCGTCAGTACGGCTTGGTTCCTGCCTACCGTATATGCCAAAGAAAACAGCCAAGCTGACCTCATATATAGACTTAAAATAAATTTTAAATGTGAATTATATGAGGCGAAATACAACGTATTTACTTGAATGCCTAGCAAGATTTAGCCCTATGCGGGACTAGCATTTCATAGAGAGTTTTGCTATGAAAATTCATAGCGATATAACTCAATTGAAATTGACTAAGTTTGCTGTTAAGTCCGCAGCTCGAGATTTGAGTGGAAAAAACTTTTTAAGCAAACGAAAATTTTTTTAAAAAAGCAATTTCATTGCAAAAAGAGGGCATTTCATATTAGCAGGAACCGTATAATCGCCAGTACGGCTTCGTTCCTGCCTGCCGTGTATGCCAAAGCAAACATCCAAGCTGACCTCATATATAGACTTAAAATAAATTTTAAATGTGAATTATATGAGGCGAAATACAACGTATTTACTTGAATGCCTAGCAAGATTTAGCCCTATGCGGGACTAGCATTTCATAGATAGTCTTGCTATAAAAATTCCTAGCGAAATAAGTCAATTGAAATTGATTCAGTTTGCTGCTAAGTCTGGAGCTCGAGATTTGAGTGGAAAAAACTCTTTAAGCACACGAAAAGTTTTTAAAAAAAAGAAATTTCATTGCAAAAAGAGGGCATTTCATATCAGCAGGAACCGTATAATCGTCAGTACGGCTTGGCTTCGGCCACGCGTATATGCCAAAGCAAACACCCAAGCTAACCTCATATATAGACTTAAAATAAATTTTAAATGTGAATTATATGAGGCGAAATTCAACGTATTTAGTTGAATGACTATGCGGGACTAGCATTTCATAGAGAGTTTTGCTATGAAAATACATAGCGAAATAAGTCAATTGAAATTGAGTCAGTTTGCTGCTATGTCTGGAGCTCGAGATTTGAGTGGAAAAAACTCTTTAAGCAAACGAAAAATTTTTTTAAAAAAGAAATTTCATTGGAAAAGGAGGGCATTTCATATCAGCAGGAACCGTATGATCGTCAGTACGGCTTGGTTGCTGCCTGCCGTATATGCCAAAGCAAACAGCCAAGCTGACCTCATATATCGACTTAAAATAAATTTTAAATGTGAATTATATGAGGCGAAATACAACGTATTTAGTTGAATGACTATGCGGGACTAGCATTTCATAGAGAGTTTTGCTATGAAAATACATAGCGAAATAAGTCAATTGAAATTGACTTAGTTTGCTGCTATGTCTGGAGCTCGAGATTTGAGTTGAAAAAACTCTTTAAGCAAACGAAAAATTAAAAAAAAAAATCATTGCAAAAAGAGGTCATTTCATATCAGCAGGAACTGTATAATCGTCAGTACGGTTTGTTTCCTGCCTGCCGTATATGCCAAAACAAACAGCAAAGCTGGCCTCATATATTGACTTAAAATAAATTTTAAATGTGAATTATATGAGGCGAAATACAACGTAGTTACTTGAATGCCCTATTTGGGACTAGCATTTCATAGAGAGTTTTGCTATGAAAATTCATAGCGAAATAAGTCAACTGAAATTGTCTCAGTTTGCTGCAAAGTCTGCAGCTCGAGATTTGAGTGGAAAAAACTCTTTAAGCACAGGAAAAGTTTTTAAAAAAAAGAAATTTCATTGCAAAAAGAGGGCATTTCATATCAGCAGGAACCGTATAATCGTCAGTACGGCTTGACTTCGGCCAGCCGTATATGCCAAAGCAAACAGCCAAGCTAACCTCATATATAGACTTAAAATAAATTTTAAATGTGAATTATATGAGGCGAAATACAACGTATTTACTTGAATGCCTAGCAAAATTTAGCCCTATGCGGGACTAGCATTTCATAGATAGTCTTGCTATGAAAATGCATAGCGAATTAAGTCAATTGAAATTGACTCAGTTTGCTGCTAAGTCTGCAGCTCGAGATTTGAGTGAAAAAACTTTTTAAGCAAACGAACATTTTTTTTAAAAAAGAAATTTCATTGCTAAAAGAGGGCATTTCATATCAGCAGGAACCGTATAGTCGTCAAAATGGCTTGGTTCCTGCCTGCCGCATATGCCAAAGCAAACAGCCAAGCTGACCTCATATATAGATTAAAATAAATTTAAACTGTGAATTATATCAGGCGATATACAACGTATTTACTTGAATGCCTAGGAAGATTTAGCCCTATGCGGGACTAGCATTTCATAGAGAGTTTTGCTATGAAAATTCATAGCGAAATAAGTCAATTGAAATTGACTCAGTTTGCTGCTAAGTCTATAGCTCGAGATTTGAGTGGAAAAACACTTTAAGCAAACGAAATTTTTTTTTAAAAACGAAATTTCATTGCATAAGAGGGCATTTCATATCAGCAGGAACCGTATAATCGTCAGTACGGCTTGGCTTCGGCCAGCCGTATATGCCAAAGCAAACAGCCAAGCTGACCTCATATATAGACATAAAATAAATTTTAAATGTGAATCATATGAGGCGAAATACAACGTATTTACTTGAATGCCTAGCAAGATTTCGCCATATGCGGGACTAGCATTTCACAGAGGGTTTTGCTATGAAAATTCATAGCGAAATAGGTCAATTGAAATTGACTCAATTTGCTGCTAAGTCTGGAGCTCGAGATTTGAGTGGAAAAAACTCTTTAAGCAAACCAAAAAAATTTTATTTAAAAAGAAATTTCATTGCAAAAAGAGGGCATTTAATATCAGCAGGAACCGTATAATCGTCAGAACGGCTTGGTTTCTGCCTGCCGTATATGCCACAGCAAACAGCCAAGCTGACCTCATATATAGACTTAAAATAAATTTTAAATGTGAATTATATGAGGCGAAATACAACGTATTGAGTTGCATCACTATGCGGGACTAGCATTTCGTATAGAGTTTTGCTATTAAAATACGTAGCGAAATAAGTCAATTGAAATTGACTCAGTTTGCTGCTATGTCTGGAGCTCGAGATTTGAGTGGAAAAAACTCTTTAAGCAAACGAAATTTTTTTTTAAAAAAGAAATTTCATTGGAAAAGGAGGGCATTTCATATCAGCAGGAACCGTATGATCGTCAGTACGGCTTGGTTGCTGCCTGCCGTATATGCCAAAGCAAACAGCCAAGCTGACCTCATATATCGACTTAAAATAAATTTTAAATGTGAATTATATGAGGCGGAATACAACGTATTTAGTTGAATGAATATGCGGGACTAGCATTTCATAGAGAGTTTTGCTATGAAAATACATAGCGAAATAAGTCAATTGAAATTGACTCAGTTTGCTGCTAAGTCTGGAGCTCGAGTTTTGAGTGGAAAAAACTCTTTAAGCAAACGAAAAATTAAAAAAAAATCATTGCAAAAAGAGGTCATTTCATATCAGCAGGAACTGTATAATCGTCAGTACGGTTTGTTTGCTGCCTGCCGTATATGCCAAAACAAACAGCCAAGCTGGCCTCATATATTGACTTAAAATAAATTTTAAATGTGAAATATATGAGGCGAAATACAACGTATTTACTTGAGTGACTAGGAAGATTTAGCCCTATGCGGGACTAGCATTTCATAGAGAGCTTTGCTATGAAAATTCATAGCGAAATAAGTCAATTGAAATTGACTCAGTTTGCTGCTAATTCTGCAGCTCCAAAATTGATTTGAAAAACTCTTTAAGCAAACGAAAAATTAAAAAAAAAAAATATCATTGGAATAGCAAGGCAATTCATATCAGCAGGAACCGTATAATCGTCAGTACGGCTTGGTTGCTGCCAGCCGTATATGCCAAAGCAAACAGCCAAGCTGTATTTAGTTGAATGACTATGCAGGACTAGCATTTCATAGAGAGTTTTGCTATGAAAATTCATAGCGAAATAAGTCAATCGAAATTGACTCAGTTTGCTGCTAAGCTCGGGAATTGAGTGGAAAAAACTCTTTAAGCAAACGAGAAATTTTTTTAAAAAAGAAATTTCATTGCAAAAAGAGGACATTTCATATCAGCAGGAACCGTTTAATCGTCAGTACGGTTTGTTTCCTGCCTGCCGTATATGCAAAAGCAAACAGCCAAGCTGACCTCATATATAGACTTAAAATAAATTTAAAATGTGAATCATATGAGGCGAAATACAACGTATTTACTTGAATGCCTAGCAAGATTTCGCCCTATGCGGGACTAGCATTTCACAGAGGGTTTTGCTATGAAAATTAATAGGGAAATAATTGAATTGAGATTTGAGTGGTAAAAACTCTTGCAGCAAACGAAAAATTAAAAAAAAAATAGCATTGCAAAAAGAGGTCATTTCATATCAGCAGGAACTGTATAATCGTCAGTACGGTTTGTTTCCTGCCTGCCGTATATGCCAAAACAAACAGCCAAACTGGCCTCATATATAGACTTAAAATAAATTTTAAATGTGAATTATATGAGGCGAAATACAACGTATTTACTTGAGTGACTAGGAAGATTTAGCCCTATGCGGGACTAGCATTTCATAGAGAGTTTTGCTATGAAAATTCATAGCGAAATAAGTCAATTGAAATTGACTCAGTTTGCTGGTAAGTCTGCAGCTCGACAATTGAGTGGAAAAACTTTTTAAGCACACGAAAAGTTTTTAAAAAAAAGAAATTTCATTGCAAATAGAGGGCATTTCATATCAGCAGGAACCGTATAATCGTCAGTACGGCTTGACTTCGGCCAGCCGTATATGCCAAAGCAAACAGCCAAGCTGACCTCATATATAGATTAAAATAAATTTAAACTGTGAATTATATCAGGCGATATACAACGTATTTACTTGAATGCCTAGGAAGATTTAGCCCTATGCGGGACTAGCATTTCATAGAGAGTTTTGCTATGAAAATTCATAGCGAAATAAGTCAATTGAAATTGACTCAGTTTGCTGCTAAGTCTATAGCTCGAGATTTGAGTGGAAAAACACTTTAAGCAAACGAAAATTTTTTTTAAAAACGAAATTTCATTGCATAAGAGGGCATTTCATATCAGCAGGAACCGTATAATCGTCAGTACGGCTTGGTTTAGGCCAGCCGTATATGTCAAAGCAAACAGCCAAGCTGACCTCATATATAGACTTAAAAGATATTTTAAATGTGAATTATATGATGCGAATTACAACGTATTTAGTTGAATGACTATGCGGGACTAGCATTTCATAGAGAGTTTTCTTATGAAAATTCATAGCGAAATAAGTCAACTAAAATTGACTCAGTTTGCTGCTAAGCTCGAGAATTGAGTGGAAAAAACTCTTTAAGCAAACGAAAATTTTTTTAAAAAAGAAATTTCATTGCAACAAGAGGGCATTTCATATCAGCATGAACCGTATAATCGTCAGTACGGCTTGGTTTAGGCCAGCCGTATATGTCAAAGCAAACAGCCAAGCTGACCTCATATATAGACTTAAAATTTATTTTAAATGTGAATTATATGATGCGAATTACAACGTATTTAGTTGAATGACTATGAGGGACTAGCATTTCATAGATAGTCTTGCTATGAAAATTCATAGCGAAATAAGTCAATTGAAATTGATTCAGTTTGCTGCTAAGTCTGGATCTCGAGATTTGAGTTGGAAAAACTCTTTAAGCACACGAAAAGTTTTTAAAAAAAAGAAATTTCATTGCAAAAAGAGGGCATTTCATATCAGCAAGAACCGTATAATCGTCAGTACGGTTTATTTCCTGCCTGCCGTATATGCCAAAGCAAACAGCCAAGCTGACCTCATATATAGACTTAAAATAAATTTTAAATGTGAATCATATGAGGCGAAATACAACGTATTTACTTGAATGCCTAGCAAGATTTCGCCATATGCGGGACTAGCATTTCACAGAGGGTTTTGCTATGAAAATTCATAGCGAAATAGGTCAATTGAAATTGACTCAATTTGCTGCTAAGTCTGGAGCTCGAGATTTGAGTGGAAAAAACTCTTTAAGCAAACCAAAAAATTTTTATTTAAAAAGAAATTTCATTGCAAAAAGAGGGCATTTAATATCAGCAGGAACCGTATAATCGTCAGAACGGCTAGGTTTCTGCCTGCCGTATATGCCACAGCAAACAGCCAAGCTGACCTCATATATAGACTTAAAATAAATTTTAAATGTGAATTATATGAGGCGAAATACAACGTATTGAGTTGCATCACTATGCGGGACTAGCATTTCGTATAGAGTTTTGCTATTCAAATACATAGCGAAATAAGTCAATTGAAATTGACTCAGTTTGCTGCTATGTCTGGAGCTCCAGATTCGAGTGGAAAAAACTCTTTAAGCTAACGAAAAAAAATTTTTTTAAAAAGAAATTTCATTGCAAAAAGAGGGCATTTAATATCAGCAGGAACCATATAATCGTCAGTACGGCTTGGTTTCTGCCTGCCGTATATGCCACAGCAAACAGCCAAGCTGACCTCATAAATAGACTTAAAATAAATTTTAAATGTGAATTATATGAGGCGAAATACAACGTATTTAGTTGAATGACTATGCGGGACTAGCATTTCATAGAGAGTTTTGCTATGAAAATACATAGCGAAATAAGTCAATTGAAATTGACTCAGTTTGCTGCTATGTCTGGAGCTCGAGATTTGAGTGGAAAAAACTCTTTAAGCAAACGAAATTTTTTTTTAAAAAAGAAATTTCATTGGAAAATGAGGGCATTTCATATCAGCAGGAACCGTATGATCGTCAGTACGGCTTGGTTGCTGCCTGCCTTATATGCCAAAGCAAACAGCCAAGCTGACCTCATATATCGACTTAAAATAAATTTTAAATGTGAATTATATGAGGCGAAATTCAACGTATTTAGTTGAATGACTATGCGGGACTAGCATTTCATAGAGAGTTTTGCTATGAAAATACATAGCGAAATAAGTCAATTGAAATTGACTCAGTTTGCTGCTATGTCTGGAGCTCGAGATTTGAGTGGAAAAAACTCTTTAAGCAAACGAAAAATTAAAAAAAAAATCATTGCAAAAAGAGGTCATTTCATATCAGCAGGAACTGTATAATCGTCAGTACGGTTTGTTTCCTGCCTGCCGTATATGCCAAAACAAACAGCCAAGCTGGCCTCATATATTGACTTAAAATAAATTTTAAATGTGAATTATATGAGGTGAAATACAACGTATTTACTTGAGTGACTAGGAAGATTTAGCCCTATGCGGGACTAGCATTTCATAGATAGTCTTGCTATGAAAATTCATAGCGAAATAAGTCAATTGAAATTGATTCAGTTTGCTGCTAAGTCTGGATCTCGAGATTTGAGTGGAAAAAACTCTTTAAGCACACGAAAAGTTTTTAAAAAAAAGAAATTTCATTGCAAAAGGAGGGCACTTCATATCAGCAGGAACCGTATAATCGGCCATTCGGCTTGGTTCCTGACTGCCGTATATGCCAAAGCAAACAGCCAAGCTGACCTCATATATAGAATTAAAATAAATTTTAAATATGAATGATATGAGGCGAAATACAACGTAGTTACTTGAATGCCCTATTTGGGACTAGCATTTCATAGATAGTCTTGCTATGAAAATTCATAGCGAATTAAGTCAATTGAAATTGACTCAGTTTGCTACTAAGTCTGCATCTCGAGATTTGAGTGGAAAAAACTTTATAAGCAAACGAACATTTTTTTTAAAAAAGAAATTTCATTGCTAAAAGAGGGCATTTCATATCAGCAGGAACCGTATAGTCGTCAAAATGGCTTGGTTCCTGCTTGCCGTATATGCCAAAGCAAACAGCCAAGCTGACCTCATATATAGATTAAAATAAATTTAAACTGTGAATTATATCAGGCGATATACAACGTATTTACTTGAATGCCTAGGAAGATTTAGCCCTATGCGGGACTAGCATTTCATAGAGAGTTTTCCTGTGAAAATTGATAGCGAAATAAGTCAATTGAAATTGACTCAGTTTGCTGCTAAGTCTATAGCTCGAGATTTGAGTGGAAAAACATTTTAAGCAAACGAAATTTTTTTTTAAAAACGAAATTTCATTGCATAAGAGGGCATTTCATATCAGCAGGAACCGTATAATCGTCAGTACGGCTTGGCTTCGGCCAGCCGTATATGCCAAAGCAAACACCCAAGCTAACCTCATATATAGACTTAAAATAAATTTTAAATGTGAATTATATGAGGCGAAATACAACGTATTTAGTTGAATGACTATGTGGGACTAGCATTTCATAGACAGTTTTCTTATGAAAATTCATAGCGAAATAAGTCAACTAAAATTGACTCAGTTTGCTGCTAAGCTCGAGAATTGAGTGGAAAAAACTCTTTAAGCAAACGAAAAATTTTTATAAAAAAGAAACTTCATTGCAACAAGAGGGCATTTCATATCAGCATGAACCGTATAATCGTCAGTACGGCTTGGTTTAGGCCAGTCGTATAGGTCAAAGCAAACAGCCAAGCTGACCTCATATATAGACTTAAAATATATTTTAAATCTGAATTATATGATGCGAATTACAACGTATTTAGTTGAATGACTATGAGGGACTAGCATTTCATAGAGAGTTTTGCTATGAAATTTCATAGCGAAATAAGTCAATTGAAATTGACTCAGTTTGCTGCTAAGCTCGAGAATTGAGTGGAAAAAACTCTTTAAGCAAACGAAATTTTTTTTTAAAACAGAAATTTCATTGCAAAAAGAGGGCATTTCATATCAGCATGACCCGTATAATCGTCAGTACGGTTTATTTCCTGCCTGCCGGATATGCCAAAGCAAACAGCCAAGCTGACCTCATATATAGACTTAAAATAAATTTTAAATGTGAATTATATGAGGCGAAATACAACGTATTTAGTTGAATGAATATGCGGGACTAGCATTTCATAGAGAGTTTTGCTATGAAAATTCCTAGCGAAATAAGTCAATTGAAATTGACTCAGTTTGGTGCTAAGTCTGCAGCTCGAGCAATGAGTGGAAAGAACTCTCTAAACAAACGAAAAAATTAAAAAAAAAGAAATTTCATTGCAGAAAGAGGGCATTTCATATCGTATAATAGTCAGTACGGCTTGTTTCCTGCCAGCCGTATATGCCAAAGCAAACAGCCAAGCTGACCTCATATATAGACTTATATAAATTTTAAATGTGAATTATATGAGGCGAAATACAACGTATTTACTTGAATGCCCTATTCGGGACGACTAGCGTTTCATAGAGAGTTTTGCCATGAAAATTCATAACGAAATAAGTCAATTGAAATTGACTCAGTTTGCTGCTAAGTCTGCAGCTCGAGAATTGAGTGGAAAAAACTTTTTAAGCAAACGAAAAAAAATTTAAAAAAAGAAATTTCATTGCAAAATTAGGGCTTTTCATACCAGCAGGAACGGTATAATCGTCAGTACGGCTTAGTTCCTGCCTACCGTATATGCCAAAGAAAACAGCCAAGCTGACCCATATATAGACTTAAAATAAATTTTAAATGTGAATTATATGAGGCGAAATACAACGTATTTACTTGAATGCCTAGCAAGATTTAGCCCTATGCGGGACTAGCATTTCATAGAGAGTTTTGCTATGAAAATTCATAGCGAAATAACTCAATTGAAATTGAATAAGTTTGCTGCTAAGTCCGCAGCTCGAGATTTGAGTGGAAAAAACTTTTTAAGCAAACGAAAAATTTTTTTAAAAAAGAAATTTCATTGCAAAAAGAGGGCATTTCATATTAGCAGGAACCGTATAATCGCCAGTACGGCTTCGTTCCTGCCTGCCGTGTATGACAAAGCAAACAGCCAAGCTGACCGCATATATAGACTTAAAATAAATTTTAAATGTTAATTATATGAGGCGAAATACAACGTATTTACTTGAATACCTAGCAAGATTTAGCCCTATGACGGACTAGCATTTCATAGATAGTCTTGCTACGAAAATTCCTAGCGAAATAAGTCAATTGAAATTGATTCAGTTTGCTGCTAAGTCTGGAGCTCGAGATTTGAGTGGAAAAAACTCTTTAAGCACACGAAAAGTTTTTAAAAAAAAAAAAATTTCATTGCAAAAAGAGGGCATTTCATATCAGCAGGAACCGTATAATCGTCAGTACGGCTTGGCTTCGGCCAGGCGTATATGCCAAAGCAAACACCCAGGCTAACCTCTTATATAGACTTAAAATAAATTTTAAATGTGAATTATATGAGGCGAAATACAACATATTTAGTTGAATGACTATGCGGGACTAGCATTTCATAGAGAGTTTTGCTATGAAAATACATAGCGAAATAAGTCAATTGAAATTGAGTCAGTTTGCTGCTATGTCTGGAGCTCGAGATTTGAGTTGAAAAAACTCTTTAAGCAAACGAAAAATTTTTTTAAATAAGAAATTTCATTGGAAAAGGAGGGCATTTCATATCAGCAGGAACCGTATGATCGCCAGTATGGCTTGGTGGCTGCCTGCCGTATATGCCAAAGCAAACAGCCAAGCTGACCTCATATATCGACTTAAAATAAATTTTAAATGTGAATTATATGAGGCGAAATACAACGTATTTAGTTGAATGACTATGCGGGACTAGCATTTCATAGAGAGTTTTGCTATGAAAATACATAGCGAAATAAGTCAATTGAAATTGACTTAGTTTGCTGCTATGTCTAGAGCTCGAGATTTGAGTGGAAAAAACTCTTTAAGCAAACGAAAAATTAAAAAAAAAAATCATTGCAAAAAGAGGTCATTTCATATCAGCAGGAACTGTATAATCGTCAGTACGGTTTGTTTCCTGCCTGCCGTATATGCCAAAACAAACAGCAAAGCTGGCCTCATATATTGACTTAAAATAAATTTTAAATGTGAATTATATGAGGCGAAATACAACGTATTTACTTGAGTGACTAGGAAGATTTAGCCCTATGCGGGACTAGCATTTCATAGAGAGTTTTGCTATGAAAATTCATAGCGAAATAAGTCAATTGAAATTGATTCAGTTTGCTGCTAAGTCTGGAGCTCGAGATTTGAGTGGAAGAAACGCTTTAAGCACACGAAAAGTTTTTAAAAAAAAGAAATTTCATTGCAAAAAGAGGGCACTTCATATCAGCAGGAACCGTATAATCGTCCATTCGGCTTGGTTCCTGACTGCCGTATATGCCAAAGCAAACAGCCAAGCTGACCTCATATATAGAATTAAAATAAATTTTAAATATGAATGATATGAGGCGAAATACAACGTAGTTACTTGAATGCCCTATTTGGGACTAGCATTTCATAGAGAGTTTTGCTATGAAAATTCATAGCGAAATAAGTCAACTGAAATTGTCTCAGTTTGCTGCAGAGTCTGCAGCTCGAGATTTGAGTGGAAAAAATTCTTTAAGCACACGAAAAGTTTTTAAAAAAAAGAAATTTCATTGCAAAAAGAGGGCATTTCATATCAGCAGGAACCGTATAATCGTCAGTACGGCTTGACTTCGGCCAGCCGTATATGACAAAGCAAACAGCCAAGCTAACCTCATATATAGACTTAAAATAAATTTTAAATGTGAATTATATGAGGCGAAATTCAACGTATTTACTTGAATTAGCAAGATTTAGCCCTATGCGGGACTAGCATTTCATAGATAGTCTTGCTATGAAAATTCATAGCGAAATAAGTCAATTGAAATTGACTCAGTTTGCTGCTAAGTCTAAAGCTCGAGATTTGAGTGGAAAAACACTTTAAACAAACGAAAATTTTTTTTAAAAACGAAATTTCATTGCATAAGAGGGCATTTCATATCAGCAGGAACCGTATAATCGTCAGTACGGCTTGGCTTCGGCCAGGCGTATATGCCAAAGCAAACACCCAAGCTCCCCTCTTATATAGACTTATATAAATTTTAAATGTGAATTATATGTGGCGAAATACAACGTATTTACTTGAATGCCCTATTCGGGACGACTAGCATTTCATAGAGAGTTTTGCCATGAAAACTCATAACGAAATAAGTCAATTGAAATTGACTCAGTTTGTTGCTAAGTCTGCAGCTCGAGAATTGAGTGGAAAAAACTTTTTAAGCAAACGAAAAAAATTTTAAAAAAAAATTTCATTGCAAAATGAGGGCTTTTCATACCAGCAGGAACGGTATAATCGTCAGTACGGCTTGGTTCCTGCCTACCGTATATGCCAAAGAAAACAGCCAAGCTGACCTCATATATAGACTTAAAATAAATTTTAAATGTGAATTATATGAGGCGAAATACAACGTATTTACTTGAATGCCTAGCAAGATTTAGCCCTATGCGGGACTAGCATTACATAGACAGTTTTGCTATGAAAATTCATAGCGATATAACTCAATTGAAATTGACTAAGTTTGCTGCTAAGTCCGCAGCTCGAGATTTGAGTGGAAAAAACTTTTTAAGCATACGAAAATTTTTTTTAAAAAAGAAATTTCATTGCAAAAAGAGGGCATTTCATATTAGCAGGAACCGTATAATCGCCAGTACGACTTCGTTCCTGCCTGCCGTGTATGCCAAAGCAAACAGCCAAGCTGACCTCATATATAGACTTAAAATAAATTTTAAATGTGAATTATATGAGGCGAAATACAACGTATTTACTTGAATGCCTAGCAAGATTTAGCCCTATGCGGGACTAGCATTTCATAGATAGTCTTGCTATAAAAATTCCTAGCGAAATAAGTCAATTGAAATTGATTCAGTTTGCTGATAAGTCTGGAGCTCGAGATTTGAGTGGAAAAAACTCTTTAAGCACACGAAAAGTTTTTAAAAAAAAGAAATTTCATTGCAAAAAGAGGGCATTTCATATCAGCAGGAACCGTATAATCGTCAGTACGGCTTGGCTTCGGCCACGCGTATATGCCAAAGCAAACACCCAAGCTAACCTCATATATAGACTTAAAATAAATTTTAAATGTGAATTATATGAGGCGAAATTCAACGTATTTAGTTGAATGACTATGCGGGACTAGCATTTCATAGAGAGTTTTGCTATGAAAATACATAGCGAAATAAGTCAATTGAAATTGAGTCAGTTTGCTGCTATGTCTGGAGCTCGAGATTTGAGTGGAAAAAACTCTTTAAGCAAACGAAAAATTTTTTTAAAAAAGAAATTTCATTGGAAAAGGAGGGCATTTCATATCAGCAGGAACCGTATGATCGTCAGTACGGCTTGGTTGCTGCCTGCCGTATATGCCAAAGCAAACAGCCAAGCTGACCTCATATATCGACTTAAAATAAATTTTAAATGTGAATTATATGAGGCGAAATACAACGTATTTAGTTGAATGACTATGCGGGACTAGCATTTCATAGAGAGTTTTGCTATGAAAATACATAGCGAAATAAGTCAATTGAAATTGACTTAGTTTGCTGCTATGTCTGGAGCTCGAGATTTGAGTTGAAAAAACTCTTTAAGCAAACGAAAAATTAAAAAAAAAAATCATTGCAAAAAGAGGTCATTTCATATCAGCAGGAACTGTATAATCGTCAGTACAGTTTGTTTCCTGCCTGCCGTATATGCCAAAACAAACAGCAAAGCTGGCCTCATATATTGACTTAAAATAAATTTTAAATGTGAATTATATGAGGCGAAATACAACGTAGTTACTTGAATGCCCTATTTGGGACTAGCATTTCATAGAGAGTTTTGCTATGAAAATTCATAGCGAAATAAGTCAACTGAAATTGTCTCAGTTTGCTGCAAAGTCTGCAGCTCGAGATTTGAGTGGAAAAAACTCTTTAAGCACAGGAAAAGTTTTTAAAAAAAAGAAATTTCATTGCAAAAAGAGGGCATTTCATATCAGCAGGAAACGTATAATCGTCAGTACGGCTTGACTTCGGCCAGCCGTATATGCAAAAGCAAACAGCCAAGCTGACCTCATATATAGATTAAAATAAATTTAAACTGTGAATTATATCAGGCGATATACAACGTATTTACTTGAATGCCTAGGAAGATTTAGCCCTATGCGGGACTAGCATTTCATAGAGAGTTTTGCTATGAAAATTCATAGCGAAATAAGTCAATTGAAATTGACTCAGTTTGCTGCTAAGTCTATAGCTCGAGATTTGAGTGGAAAAACACTTTAAGCAAACGAAAATTTTTTTTAAAAACGAAATTTCATTGCATAAGAGGGCATTTCATATCAGCAGGAACCGTATAATCGTCAGTACGGCTTGGCTTCGGCCAGCCGAATATGCCAAAGCAAACAGCCAAGCTGACCTCATATATAGACTTAAAATAAATTTTAAATGTGAATCATATGAGGCGAAATACAACGTATTTACTTGAATGCCTAGCAAGATTTCGCCATATGCGGGACTAGCATTTCACAGAGGGTTTTGCTATGAAAATTCATAGCGAAATAGGTCAATTGAAATTGACTCAATTTGCTGCTAAGTCTGGAGCTCGAGATTTGAGTGGAAAAAACTCTTTAAGCAAACCAAAAAAATTTTATTTAAAAAGAAATTTCATTGCAAAAAGAGGGCATTTAATATCAGCAGGAACCGTATAATCGTCAGAACGGCTTGGTTTCTGCCTGCCGTATATGCCACAGCAAACAGCCAAGCTGACCTCATATATAGACTTAAAATAAATTTTAAATGTGAATTATATGAGGCGAAATACAACGTATTGAGTTGCATCACTATGCGGGACTAGCATTTCGTATAGAGTTTTGCTATTAAAATACGTAGCGAAA
Source organism: Dioctria linearis (assembly GCA_963930735.1). Taxonomy (NCBI): domain Eukaryota; kingdom Metazoa; phylum Arthropoda; class Insecta; order Diptera; family Asilidae; genus Dioctria; species Dioctria linearis. Next base: position 162,689,410 of record OZ005742.1, on the reverse strand, counting down.
TAAGTCAATTGAAATTGACTCAGTTTGCTGCTATGTCTGGAGCTCGAGATTTGAGTGGAAAAAACTCTTTAAGCAAACGAAATTTTTTTTTAAAAAAGAAATTTCATTGGAAAAGGAGGGCATTTCATATCAGCAGGAACCGTATGATCGTCAGTACGGCTTGGTTGCTGCCTGCCGTATATGCCAAAGCAAACAGCCAAGCTGACCTCATATATCGACTTAAAATAAATTTTAAATGTGAATTATATGAGGCGGAATACAACGTATTTAGTTGAATGAATATGCGGGCCTAGCATTTCATAGAGAGTTTTGCTATGAAAATACATAGCGAAATAATAAGAAATTGACTCAGTTTGCTGCTAAGTCTGGAGCTCGAGATTTGAGTGGAAAAAACTCTTTAAGCAAACGAAAAATTAAAAAAAAATCATTGCAAAAAGAGGTCATTTCATATCAGCAGGAACTGTATAATCGTCAGTACGGTTTGTTTCCTGCCTGCCGTATATGCCAAAACAAACAGCCAAGCTGGCCTCATATATTGATTTAAAATAAATTTTAAATGTGAAATATATGAGGCGAAATACAACGTATTTACTTGAGTGACTAGGAAGATTTAGCCCTATGCGGGACTAGCATTTCATAGAGAGCTTTGCTATGAAAATTCATAGCGAAATAAGTCAATTGAAATTGACTCAGTTTGCTGCTAATTCTGCAGCTCGACAATTGATTTGAAAAACTCTTTAAGCAAACGAAAAATTAAAAAAAAAAATATCATTGGAATAGCAAGGCAATTCATATCAGCAGGAACCGTATAATCGTCAGTACGGCTTGGTTGCTGCCAGCCGTATATGCCAAAGCAAACAGCCAAGCTGTATTTAGTTGAATGACTATGCAGGACTAGCATTTCATAGAGAGTTTTGCTATGAAAATTCATAGCGAAATAAGTCAATCGAAATTGACTCAGTTTGCTGCTAAGCTCGGGAATTGAGTGGAAAAAACTCTTTAAGCAAACGAGAAATTTTTTTAAAAAAGAAATTTCATTGCAAAAAGAGGACATTTCATATCAGCAGGAACCGTTTAATCGTCAGTACGGTTTGTTTCCTGCCTGCCGTATATGCAAAAGCAAACAGCCAAGCTGACCTCATATATAGACTTAAAATAAATTTAAAATGTGAATCATATGAGGCGAAATACAACGTATTTACTTGAATGCCCAGCAAGATTTCGCCCTATGCGGGACTAGCATTTCACAGAGGGTTTTGCTATGAAAATTCATAGGGAAATAATTGAATTGAGATTTGAGTGGTAAAAACTCTTGCAGCAAACGAAAAATTAAAAAAAAAATAGCATTGCAAAAAGAGGTCATTTCATATCAGCAGGAACTGTATAATCGTCAGTACGGTTTGTTTCCTGCCTGCCGTATATGCCAAAACAAACAGCCAAGCTGGCCTCATATATAGACTTAAAATAAATTTTAAATGTGAATTATATGAGGCGAAATACAACGTATTTACTTGAGTGACTAGGAAGATTTAGCCCTATGCGGGACTAGCATTTCATAGAGAGTTTTGCTATAAAAATTCATAGCGAAATAAGTCAATTGAAATTGACTCAGTTTGCTGGTAAGTCTGCAGCTCGACAATTGAGTGGAAAAACTTTTTAAGCACACGAAAAGTTTTTAAAAAAAAGAAATTTCATTGCAAAAAGAGGGCATTTCATATCAGCAGGAACCGTATAATCGTCAGTACGGCTTGACTGCGGCCAGCCGTATATGCCAAAGCAAACAGCCAAGCTGACCTCATATATAGATTAAAATAAATTTAAACTGTGAATTATATCAGGCGATATACAACGTATTTACTTGAATGCCTAGGAAGATTTAGCCCTATGCGGGACTAGCATTTCATAGAGAGTTTTGCTATGAAAATTCATAGCGAAATAAGTCAATTGAAATTGACTCAGTTTGCTGCTAAGTCTATAGCTCGAGATTTGAGTGGAAAAACACTTTAAGCAAACGAAATTTTTTTTTAAAAACGAAATTTCATTGCATAAGAGGGCATTTCATATCAGCAGGAACCGTATAATCGTCAGTACGGCTTGGTTTAGGCCAGCCGTATATGTCAAAGCAAACAGCCAAGCTGACCTCATATATAGACTTAAAAGATATTTTAAATGTGAATTATATGATGCGAATTACAACGTATTTAGTTGAATGACTATGCGGGACTAGCATTTCATAGAGAGTTTTCTTATGAAAATTCATAGCGAAATAAGTCAACTAAAATTGACTCAGTTTGCTGCTAAGCTCGAGAATTGAGTGGAAAAAACTCTTTAAGCAAACGAAAATTTTTTTTAAAAAAGAAATTTCATTGCAACAAGAGGGCATTTCATATCAGCATGAACCGTATAATCGACAGTACGGCTTGGTTTAGGCCAGCCGTATATGTCAAAGCAAACAGCCAAGCTGACCTCATATATAGACTTAAAAGATATTTTAAATGTGAATTATATGATGCGAATTACAACGTATTTAGTTGAATGACTATGAGGGACTAGCATTTCATAGAGAGTTTTGCTATGAAATTTCATAGCGAAATAAGTCAATTGAAATTGACTCAGTTTGCTGCTAAGCTCGAGAATTGAGTGGAAAAAACTCTTTAAGCAAACGAAAATTTTTTTTAAAACAGAAATTTCATTGCAAAAAGAGGGCATTTCATATCAGCAAGAACCGTATAATCGTCAGTACGGTTTATTTCCTGCCTGCCGTATATGCCAAAGCAAACAGCCAAGCTGACCTCATATATAGACTTAAAATAAATTTTAAATGTGAATCATATGAGGCGAAATACAACGTATTTACTTGAATGCCTAGCAAGATTTCGCCATATGCGGGACTAGCATTTCACAGAGGGTTTTGCTATGAAAATTCATAGCGAAATAGGTCAATTGAAATTGACTCAATTTGCTGCTAAGTCTGGAGCTCGAGATTTGAGTGGAAAAAACTCTTTAAGCAAACCAAAAAATTTTTATTTAAAAAGAAATTTCATTGCAAAAAGAGGGCATTTAATATCAGCAGGAACCGTATAATCGTCAGAACGGCTTGGTTTCTGCCTGCCGTATATGCCACAGCAAACAGCCAAGCTGACCTCATATATAGACTTAAAATAAATTTTAAATGTGAATTATATGAGGCGAAATACAACGTATTGAGTTGCATCACTATGCGGGACTAGCATTTCGTATAGAGTTTTGCTATTAAAATACATAGCGAAATAAGTCAATTGAAATTGACTCAGTTTGCTGCTATGTCTGGAGCTCCAGATTCGAGTGGAAAAAACTCTTTAAGCTAACGAAAACAAATTTTTTTAAAAAGAAATTTCATTGCAAAAAGAGGGCATTTAATATCAGCAGGAACCATATAATCGTCAGTACGGCTTGGTTTCTGCCTGCCGTATATGCCACAGCAAACAGCCAAGCTGACCTCATATATAGACTTAAAATAAATTTTAAATGTGAATTATATGAGGCGAAATACAACGTATTTAGTTGAATGACTATGCGGGACTAGCATTTCATAGAGAGTTTTGCTATGAAAATACATAGCGAAATAAGTCAATTGAAATTGACTCAGTTTGCTGCTATGTCTGGAGCTCGAGATTTGAGTGGAAAAAACTCTTTAAGCAAACGAAATTTTTTTTTAAAAAAGAAATTTCTTTGGAAAATGAGGGCATTTCATATCAGCAGGAACCGTATAATCGTCAGTACGGCTTGGTTGCTGCCTGCCTTATATGCCAAAGCAAACAGCCAAGCTGACCTCATATATCGACTTAAAATAAATTTTAAATGTGAATTATATGATGCGAAATACAACGTATTTAGTTGAATGACTATGCGGGACTAGCATTTCATAGAGAGTTTTGCTATGAAAATACATAGCGAAATAAGTCAATTGAAATTGACTCAGTTTGCTGCTATGTCTGGAGCTCGAGATTTGAGTGGAAAAAACTCTTTAAGCAAACGAAAAATTAAAAAAAAAATCATTGCAAAAAGAGGTCATTTCATATCAGCAGGAACTGTATAATCGTCAGTACGGTTTGTTTCCTGCCTGCCGTATATGCCAAAACAAACAGCCAAGCTGGCCTCATATATTGACTTAAAATAAATTTTAAATGTGAATTATATGATGCGAATTACAACGTATTTAGTTGAATGACTATGAGGGACTAGCATTTCATAGAGAGTTTTGCTATGAAATTTCATAGCGAAATAAGTCAATTGAAATTGACTCAGTATGCTGGTAAGTCTGCAGCTCGACAATTGAGTGGAAAAACTCTTTAAGCACACGAAATGTTTTTAAAAAAAAGAAATTTCATTGCAAAAAGAGGGCATTTCATATCAGCAGGAACAGTATAATCGTCAGTACGGCTTGATTTCGGCCAGCCGTATATGCCAAAGCAAACAGCCAAGCTGACCTCATATATAGATTAAAATAAATTTAAACTGTGAATCATATGAGGCGAAATACAACGTATTTACTTGAATGCCTAGCAAGATTTCGCCATATGCGGGACTAGCATTTCACAGAGGGTTTTGCTATGAAAATTCATAGCGAAATAGGTCAATTGAAATTGACTCAGTATGCTGGTAAGTCTGCAGCTCGACAATTGAGTGGAAAAACTCTTTAAGCACACGAAATGTTTTTAAAAAAAAGAAATTTCATTGCAAAAAGAGGGCATTTCATATCAGCAGGAACAGTATAATCGTCAGTACGGCTTGATTTCGGCCAGCCGTATATGCCAAAGCAAACAGCCAAGCTGACCTCATATATAGATTAAAATAAATTTAAACTGTGAATTATATCAGGCGATATACAACGTATTTACTTGAATGCCTAGCAAGGTTTCGCCCTATGCGGGACTAGCATTTCACAGAGGGTTTTGCTATGAAAATTCATAGGGAAATAAGTCAATTGAGATTTGAGTGGAAAAAACTCTTGCAGCAAACGAAAAATTAAAAAAAAAAAAGCATTGCAAAAAGAGGTCATTTCATATCAGCAGGAACTGTATAATCGTCAGTACGGTTTGTTTCCTGCCTGCCGTATATGCCAAAACAAACAGACAAGCTGGCCTCATATATAGACTTAAAATAAATTTTAAATGTGAATTATATGAGGCGAAATACGACGTATTTACTTGAGTGACTAGGAAGATTTAGCCATATGCGGGACTAGCATTTCACAGAGGGTTTTGCTATGAAAATTCATAGCGAAATAGGTCAATTGAAATTGACTCAGTATGCTGGTAAGTCTGCAGCTCGACAATTGAGTGGAAAAACTCTTTAAGCACACGAAAAGTTTTTAAAAAAAAGAAATTTCATTGCAAAAAGAGGGCATTTCATATCAGCAGGAACCGTATAATCGTCAGTACGGCTTGGCTTCGGCCAGCCGTATATGCCAAAGCAAACAGCCAAGCTGACCTCATATATAGACATAAAATAAATTTTAAATGTGAATCATATGAGGCGATATACAACGTATTTACTTGAATGCCTAGCAAGATTTCGCCATATGCGGGACTAGCATTTCACAGAGGGTTTTGCTATGAATATTCATAGCGAAATAGGTCAATTGAAATTGACTCAATTTGCTGCTAAGTCTGGAGCTCGAGATTTGAGTGGAAAAAACTCTTTAAGCAAACCAAAAAATTTTATTTAAAAAGAAATTTCATTGCAAAAAGAGGGCATTTAATATCAGCAGGAACCGTATAATCGTCAGAACGGCTTGGTTTCTGCCTGCCGTATATGCCACAGCAAACAGCCAAGCTGACCTCATATATAGACTTAAAATAAATTTTAAATGTGAATTATATGAGGCAAAATACAACGTATAGAGTTGCATCACTATGCGGGACTAGCATTTCGTATAGAGTTTTGCTATTAAAATACATAGCGAAATAAGTCAATTGAAATTGACTCAGTTTGCTGCTATGTCTGGAGCTCCAGATTCGAGTGGAAAAAACTCTTTAAGCTAACGAAAAAAAAAATTTTTAAAAAGAAATTTCATTGCAAAAAGTGGGCATTTAATATCAGCAGGAACCATATAATCTTCAGTACGGCTTGGTTTCTGCCTGCCGTATATGCCACAGCAAACAGCCAAGCTGACCTCAAATATAGACTTAAAATAAATTTTAAATGTGAATTATATGAGGCGAAATACAACGTATTTAGTTGAATGACTATGCGGGACTAGCATTTCATAGAGAGTTTTGCTATGAAAATACATAGCGAAATAAGTCAATTGAAATTGACTCAGTTTGCTGCTATGTCTGGAGCTCGAGATTTGAGTGGAAAAAACTCTTTAAGCAAACGAATATTTTTTTTAAAAAAGAAATTTCATTGCAACAAGAGGGCATTTCATATCAGCATGAACCGTATAATCGTCAGTACGGCTTGGTTTAGGCCAGCCGTATATGTCAAAGCAAACAGCCAAGCTGACCTCATATATAGACTTAAAATATATTTTAAATGTGAATTATATGATGCGAATTACAACGTATTTAGTTGAATGACTATGAGGGACTAGCATTTCATAGAGAGTTTTGCTATGAAATTTCATAGCGAAATAAGTCAATTGAAATTGTCTCAGTTTGCTGCTAAGCTCGAGAATTGAGTGGAAAAAACTCTTTAAGCAAACGAAAATTTTTTTTAAAACAGAAATTTCATTGCAAAAAGAGGGCATTTCATATCAGCATGAACCGTATAATCGTCAGTACGGTTTATTTCCTGCCTGCCGTATATGCCAAAGCAAACAGCCAAGCTGACCTCATATATAGACTTAAAATAAATTTTAAATGTGAATCATATGAGGCGAAATACAACGTATTTACTTGAATGCCTAGCAAGATTTCGCCATATGCGGGAATAGCATTTCACAGAGGGTTTTGCTATGAAAATTCATAGCGAAATAGGTCAATTGAAATTGACTCAATTTGCTACTAAGTCTGGAGCTCGAGATTTGAGTGGAAAAACTCTTTAAGCAAACCAAAAAATATTTATTTAAAAAGAAATTTCATTGCAAAAAGAGGGCATTTAATATCAGCAGGAATCGTATAATCGTCAGAACGGCTTGGTTTCTGCCTGCCGTATATGCCACAGCAAACAGCCAAGCTGACCTCATATATAGACTTAAAATAAATTTTAAATGTGAATTATATGAGGCGAAATACAACGTATTTAGTTGAATGACTATGCGGGACTAGCATTACATAGAGAGTTTTGCTATGAAAATACATAGCGAAATAAGTCAATTGAAATTGACTCAGTTTGCTGCTATGTCTGGAGCTTGAGATTTGAGTGGACAAAACTCTTTAAGCAAACCAAAAATTTTTTTTTTTTTGTTAAAGAAATTTCATTGCAAAAAGAGGGCATTTCATATCAGCAGGAACCGTATAATCGTCAGTACGGCTTGGTTTCTGCCTGCCGTATATGCCACAGCAAACAGCCAAGCTGACCTCATATATAGACTTAAAATAAATTTTAAATGTGAATTATATGAGGCGAAATACAACGTATTGAGTTGCATCACTATGCGGGACTAGCATTTCGTATAGAGTTTTGCTATTAAAATACATAGCGAAATAAGTCAATTGAAATTGACTCAGTTTGCTGCTATGTCTGGAGCGCGAGATTTGAGTGGAAAAATCTCTTTAAGCAAACGAAAAAAAATTGTTAAAAAAGAAATTTCATTGCAAAAAGAGGGCATTTCATATCAGCAGGAACTGTATAATCGTCAGTACGGCTTGGTGTCGGCCAGCCGTATATGCCAAAGCAAACAGCCAAGCTGACTTCATATATAGACTTAAAATAAATTTTATATGTGAATTATATGAGGCGAAATACAACGTGTTTAGTTGAATGACTATGCGGGACTAGCATTACATAGAGAGTTTTGCTATGAAAATACATAGCGAAATAAGTCAATTGAAATTGACTCAGTTTGCTGCTATGTCTGGAGCTTGAGATTTGAGTGGAAAAAACTCTTTAAGCAAACCAAAAAAATTTTTTTTTTTAAAGAAATTTCATTGCAAAAAGAGGGCATTTCATATCAGCAGGAACTGTATAATCGTCAGTACAGCTTGGTGTCGGCCAGCCGTATATGCCAAAGCAAACAGCCAAGCTGACTTCATATATAGACTTAAAATAAATTTTAAATGCGAATTATATGAGGCGAAATACAACGTATTTACTTGTATGCCTAGCAAGATTTCGCCCTACACGGGACTAGCATTTCATAGAGAGTTTTGCTATGAAAATTCATAGCGAAATAATTCAATTGAAATTCACTCAGTTTGCTGCTAACCTCGAGAATTGAGTGGAAAAAACTCTTTAAGCAAACGAAAAAAAAATTTTAAAAAAGAAATTTCATTGCAAATAGAGGGCATTTCATATCAGCAGGAACTGTATAATCGTCAGTACGGCTTGGTGTCTTCCAGCCGTATATGCCAAAGCAAACAGCCAAGCTGACTTCATATATAGACTTAAAATAAATTTTAAATGCGAATTATATGAGGCGAAATACAACGTATTTACTTGAATGCCTAGCAAGATTTCGCCCTATGCGGGACTAGCACTTCACAGAGGGTTTTGCTATGAAAATTCATAGCGAAATAAGTCAATTGAAATTGAATCAATTTGCTGCTATGTCTGGAGCTCGAGATTTGAGTGGAAAAATCTCTTTAAGCAAACGAAAATTTTCTTTTTAAAAAGAAATCTCATTGCAACAAGAGGGCATTTCATATCAGCAGGAACCGTATAATTGCCAGTATGGTTTGTTTCCTGCCTGCCGTATATGCCAAAGCAAACAGCCAAGCTGTACCCATATATAGACTTAAAATAAATTTTAAATGTGAATCATATAAGGCGAAATACAACGTATTTACTTGAATGCCTAGCAAGATTTCGCCCTATGCGGGACTAGCATTTCACAGAGGGTTTTGCTATGAAAATTCATAGCGAAATAAGTCAATTGAAATTGACTCAGTTTGCTGCTATGTCTGGAGCTCGAGATTTGAGTGGAAAAAACTCTTTAAGCAAACGAAAAAAAAATTTTTAAAAAGAAATTTCATTGCAAAAAGAGGGGATTTCATATCAGCAGGAACCGTATAATCGTCAGTACGGTTTGTTTCCTGCCTGCCGTATATGCCAAAGCAAACAGCCAAGCTGACCTCATATATAGACTTAAAATAAATTTTAAATGCGAATCATATGAGGCGAAATACAAGGTATTTACTTGAATGCCTAGCAAGATTTCGCCCTATGCGGGACTTGTATTTCACAGAGGGTTTTGCTATGAAAATTCATAGCGAAATAAGTCAATTGAAATTGACTCAGTTTGCTGCTAATTCTGGAGCTCGAGAATTGAGTGGAAAAAACTCTTTAAGCAAACGAAAATTTTTTTTTTAAAAAGAAATTTCATTGCAAAAAGAGGGCATTTAATATCAGCAGGAATCGTATAATCGTCAGTACGGCTTGGTTTCTGCCTGCCGTATATGCCACAGCAAACAGCCAAGCTGACCTCATATATAGACTTAAAATAAATTTTAATTGTGAATTATATGAGGCGAAATACAACGTATTGAGTTGCATCACTATGCGGGACTAGCATTTCGTATAGAGTTTTGCTATCAAAATACATAGCGAAATAAGTCAATTGAAATTGACTCAGTTTGCTGCTATGTCTGGAGCTCCAGATTCGAGTGGAAAAAACTCTTTAAGCTAACGAAAAAAAAAAATTTTTAGAAGAAATTTCATTGCAAAAAGAAGGCATATCATATCTGCAGGAACCGTATAATCGTCAGTACGGTTTGTTTCCTGCCTGCCGTATATGCCAAAGCAAACAGCAAAGCTGACCTCATATATAGACTTAAAATAAATTTTAAATGTGAATTATATGAGGCGAAATACAACGTATTTAGTTGAATGTCTATGCGGGACTAGCATTTCATAGAGAGTTCTGCTATGAAAATTCATAGCGAAATAAGTCAATTGAAATTGCCTCAGTTTGCTGCTAAGCTCGAGAATTGAGTGGAAAAAACTCTTTAAGCAAACGAGAAATTTTTTTAAAAAAGAAATTTCATTGCACAAAGACGACACTTCATATCAGCAGGAACCGTATAATCGTCAGTACTGTTTGTTTCCTGCCTGCCGTATATGCCAAAGCAAACAGCCAAGCTGACCTCATATATAGACTTAAAATAAATTTTAAATGTGAATCATATGAGGCGAAATACAACGTATTTACTTGAATACCTACCAAGATTTCGCCCTATGCGGGACTAGCATTTCACAGAGGGTTTTGCTATGAAAATTCATGGCGAAATAAGTCAATTGAAATTGACTCAGTTTGCTGCTATATCTGGAGATCGAGATTTGAGTGGAAAAAACTCTATAATCAAATGAAAAAAAAAATTTTTAAAAAGAAATTTCATTGCAAAAAGAGGGCATTTAATATCAGCAGGAACCGTATAATCGTCAGTACGGCTTGGTTTCTGCCTGCCGTATATGCCACAGCAAACAGCCAAGCTGACCTCATATATAGACTTAACATAAATTTTAAATGTAAATTATATGAGTCGAAATACAACGTATTTAGTTGAATGTCTATGCGGGACTAGCATTTCATAGAGAGTTTTGCTATGAAAATATATAGCGAAATAAGTCAATTGAAATTGACTCAGTTTGCTGCTATGTTTGGAGCTCGAGATTTGAGTGGAAAAAACTCTATAATCAAACGAAAAAAAAATTTTTTAAAAAGAAATTTCATTGCAAAAAGAGGGCATTTAATATAAGCAGGAACCGTATAATCGTCAGTATGGCTTGGTTTCTGCCTGCCGTATATGCCACAGCAAACAGCCAAGCTGACCTCATATATAGACTTAAAATAAATTTTAAATTTGAATTATATGAGGCGAAATACAACGTATTTAGTTGAATGACTATGCGGGACTAGCATTTCATAGAGAGTTTTGCTATGAAAATTCATAGCGAAATAAGTCAATTGAAATTGACTCAGTTTGCTGCTATGTCTGGAGCTCGAGATTTGAGTGGAAAAAACTCTTTAAGCAAACGAAAAATTTTTTTAAAAAAGGAATTTCATTGGAAAAGGAGGGCATTTCATATCAGCAGGAACCGTATGATCGTCAGTACGGCTTGGTTGCTGCCTGCCGTATATGCCAAAGCAAACAGCCAAGCTGACCTCATATATCGACTTAAAATAAATTTTAAATGTGAATTATATGAGGCGAAATACAACGTATTTAGTTGAATGACTATGCGGGACTAGCATTTCATAGAGAGTTTTGCTATGAAAATACATACCGAAATAAGTCAATTGAAATTGATTCAGTTTGCTGCTATGTTTGGAGCTCGAGATTTGAGTGGAAAAAACTCTATAATCAAACGAAAAAAAAATTTTTTAAAAAGAAATTTCATTGCAAAAATAGGGCATTTAATATCAGCAGGAACCGTATAATCGTCAGTACGGTTTGTTTCCTGCCTGCCGTATATGCCAAAACAAACAGCCAAGCTGGCCTCATATATAGACTTAAAATAAATTTTAAATGTGAATTATATGAGGCGAAATAGAACGTATTTACTTGAATGCCTAGCAAGATTTCGCCCTATGCGGGACTAGCATTTCACAGAGGGTTTTGCTATGAAAATTCATAGGGAAATAAGTCAATTGAAAATGACTCAGTTTGCTGCTAAGTCTGCAGCTCGACAATTGAGTGGAAAAACTCTTTAAGCAAACGAAAAATTTAAAAAAAAAGAAATTTCATTGGAAAAGGAGGGCATTTCATATCAGCAGGAACTGTATAATCATCAGTACGGCTTGGTTGCTGCCTGCCGCATATGCCAAATAAACAGCCAAGCTAACCTCATATATAAACTTAAAATAAATTTTAAATGTGAATTATATGAGATGAAATACAACGTATTTACTTGAATGACTAGCAAGATTTAGCCCTATTCGGGACAAGCATTTCATAGAGTTTTGCTATGAAAATTCATAGCGAAATAACTCAATTGAAATTGACTCAGTTTACTGCTAAGTATGGAGCTGGAGAATTGAGTGGAAAAAACTCTTTAACTAAACGAAAACTCTTTTTTTAAAAAAGAAATTTCATTGCAAATAGAGGGTATTTCATATCAGCAGAAACTGTATATTCGTCAGTACGGCTTGGTTCCTGCCTGCCGTATACCAAAGCAAACAGCCAAGCTGACCTCATATATAGATTAAAATAAATTTTGACTGTGAATTATATGAGGCGATATAAAACGTATTTACTTGAATGACTAGCAAAATTTAGCCCTATGCGTGACTAGCATTTCATAGAGAGTTTTGCTATAGCGAGATAAGTCAATTGAAATTGATTCAGTTTGCTGCTAAGTCTGGAGCTCGAGATTTGAGTGGAAAAAACATTTTAAGCAAACGAAAAGTTTTTTTAAAAAAGAAATTTCATTGCAAAAGAGGGCATTTCATATCAGAAGGAACCGTATAATCGTCAGTACGGCTTGGTTTCGGCCTGCCGTATATGCCAAAGCATACAGCCAAGCTGACCCCATATATAGACTTAAAATAAATTTTAAATGTGAATTATATGAGGCGAAATACAACGTATTTAGTTGAATGACTATGCGGGACTAGCATTTCATAGAGAGTTTTGCTATGGAAATTCATAGCGAAATAATTCAATAGAAATTGACTCAGTTTGCTGCTAAGCTCGAGAATTGAGTGGAAAAAACTCTTTAAGCAGACGAAAAAATTTTTTCAAAAAAGAAATTTCATTGCAAAAAGAGGGCATTTCATACCAGCAGAAACCGTATATTCGTCAGTACGGCTTGGTTCCTGCCTGCCGTATACCAAAGCAAACAGCCAAGCTGACCTCATATATAGATTAAAATAAATTTTAACTGTGAATTATATGAGGCGATATAAAACGTATTTACTTGAATGACTAGCAAAATTTAGCCCTATGCGTGACTAGCATTTCATAGAGAGTTTTGCTATAGCGAGATAAGTCAATTGAAATTGATTCAGTTTGCTGCTAAGTCTGGAGCTCGAGATTTGAGTGGAAAAAACATTTTAAGCAAACGAAAAAAAATTTTTTTAAAAAGAAATTTCATTGCAAAAAGAGGGCATTTAATATAAGCAGGAACCGTATAATCGTCAGTATGGCTTGGTTTCTGCCTGCCGTATATGCCACAGCAAACAGCCAAGCTGACCTCATATATAGACTTAAAATAAATTTTAAATGTGAATTATATGAGGCGAAATACAACGTATTTATTTGAATGACTATGCGGGACTAGCATTTCATAAAGAGTTTTGCTATGAAAATACATAGCGAAATAAGTCAATTGAAATTGATTCAGTTTGCTGCTATGTTTGGAGCTCGAGATTTGAGTGGAAAAAGTCTATAAACAAACGAAAAAAAAATTTTTTAAAAAGAAATTTCATTGCAAAAAGAGGGCATTTAATATCAGCAGGAACCGTATAATCGTCAGTACGGTTTGTTTCCTGCCTGCCGTATATGCCAAAACAAACAGCCAAGCTGGCCTCATATATTGACTTAAAATAAATTTTAAATGTGAATTATATGAGGCGAAATACAACGTATTTACTTGAGTGACTAGGAAGATTTAGCCCTATGCGGGACTAGCATTTCATAGAGAGTTTTGCTATGAAAATTCATAGCGAAATAAGTCAATTGAAATTGACTCAGTTTGCTGCTAATTCTGCAGCTCGATAATTGAGTGGAAAAACTCTTTAAGCAAACGAAAAATTTAAAAAAAAGAAATATCATTGGAATAGCAAGGCAACTCATATCAGCAGGAACCGTATAATCGTCAGTACGGCTTGGTTGCTGCCAGCCGTATATGCCAAAGCAAACAGCCAAGCTGTATTTAGTTGAATGACTATGCGGGACTAGCATTTCATAGAGAGTTTTGCTATGAAAATTCATAGCGAAATAAGTCAATTGAAATTGACTCAGTTTGCTGCTAAGCTCGAGAATTGAGTGGAAAAAACTCTTTAAGCAAACGAGAAATTTTTTTAAAAAAGAAATTTCATTGCAAAAAGAGGGCATTTAATATCAGCAGGAACCGTATAATCGTCAGTACGGTTTGTTTCCTGCCTGCCGTATATGCAAAAGCAAACAGCCAAACTGACCTCATATATAGACTTAGAATAAATTTTAATTGTGAATCATATGAGGCGAAATACAACGTATTTACTTGAATGCCTAGCAAGATTTCGCCCTATGCGGGACTAGCATTTCACAGAGGGTTTTGCTATGAAAATTCATAGGGAAATAAGTCAATTGAAAGTGACTCAGTTTGCTGCTAAGTCTGCAGCTCGACAATTGAGTGGAAAAACTCTTTAAGCAAACGAAAAATTTAAAAAAAAGAAATTTCATTGGAAAAGGAGGGCATTTTATATCAGCAGGAACTGTATAATCATCGGTACGGCTTGGTTGCTGCCTGCCGCATATGCCACAGCAAACAGCCAAGCTGACTTCATATATAGATTAAAATAAATTTTAACTGTGAATTATATGAGGCGATATAAAACGTATTTACTTGAATGACTAGCAAAATTTAGCCCTATGCGTGACTAGCATTTCATAGAGAGTTTTGCTATAGCGAGATAAGTCAATTGAAATTGATTCAGTTTGCTGCTAAGTATGGAGCTCGAGATTTGAGTGGGAAAAACATTTTAAGCAAAAGAAAAGTTTTTTTAAAAAAGAAATTTCATTGCAAAAGAGGGCATTTCATATCAGAAGGAACCGTATAATCGTCAGTACGGCTTGGTTTCGGCCAGCCGTATATGCCAAAACAAACAGCCAAGCTGGCCTCATATATAGACTTAAAATAAATTTTAAATGTGAAATATATGAGGCGAAATAGAACGTATTTACTTGAGTGACTAGGAAGATTTAGCCCTATGCGGGACTAGCATTTCATAGAGAGTTTTGCTATGAAAATTCATAGGGAAATAAGTCAATTGAAATTGACTCAGTTTGCTGCTAAGCTCGAGAATTGAGTGGAAAAAACTCTTTAAGCAGACGAAAAAATTTTTTTAAAAAAGAAATTTCATTGCAAAAAGAGGGCATTTCATAACAGCAGAAACCGTATATTCGTCAGTACGGCTTGGTTCCTGCCTGCCGTATACCAAAGCAAACAGCCAAGCTGACCTCATATATAGATTAAAATAAATTTTAACTGTGAATTATATGAGGCGATATAAAACGTATTTACTTGAATGACTAGCAAAACTTAGCCCTATGCGTGACTAGCATTTCATAGAGAGTTTTGCTATAGCGAGATAAGTCAATTGAAATTGATTCAGTTTGCTGCTAAGTATGGAGCTCGAGATATGAGTGGGAAAAACATTTTAAGCAAAAGAAAAGTTTTTTTAAAAAAGAAATTTCATTGCAAAAGAGGGCATTTCATATCAGAAGGAACCGTATAATCGTCAGTACGGCTTGGTTTCGGCCAGCCGTATATGCCAAAACAAACAGCCAAGCTGGCCTCATATATAGACTTAAAATAAATTTTAAATGTGAAATATATGAGGCGAAATAGAACATATTTACTTGAGTGACTAGGAAGATTTAGCCCTATGCGGGACTAGCATTTCATAGAGAGTTTTGCTATGAAAATTCATAGCGAAATAAGTCAATTGAAATTGACTCAGTTTGCTGCTAAGTCTGCAGCTCGACAATTGAGTGGAAAAACTCTTTAAGCAAACGAAAAATTAAAAAAAAAGAAATTTCATTGGAAAAGGAGGGCATTTCATATCAGCAGGAACTGTATAATCATCAGTACGGCTTGGATGCTGCCTGCCGCATATGCCAAATAAACAGCCAAGCTAACCTCATATATAAACTTAAAATAAATTTTAAATGTGAATTATATGAGATGAAATACAACGTATTTACTTGAATGACTAGGAAGATTTGGCCCTATTCGGGACAAGCATTTCATAGAGTTTTGCTATGAAAATTCATAGCGAAATAACTCAATTGAAATTGACTCAGTTTACTGCTAAGTATGGAGCTGGAGAATTGAGTGGAAAAAACTCTTTAACTAAACGAAAACTCTTTTTTTAAAAAAGAAATTTCATTGCAAATAGAGGGCATTTCATATCAGCAGAAACCGTATATTCGTCAGTACGGCTTGGTTCCTGCCTGCCGTATACCAAAGCAAACAGCCAAGCTGACCTCATATATAGATTAAAATAAATTTTAACTTTGAATTATATGAGGCGATATAAAACGTATTTACTTGAATGACTAGCAAAATTTAGCCCTATGCGTGACTAGCATTTCATAGAGAGTTTTGCTATAGCGAGATAAGTCAATTGAAATTGATTCAGTTTGCTGCTAAGTCTGGAGCTCGAGATTTGAGTGGAAAAAACATTTTAAGCAAACGAAAAGTTTTTTTAAAAAAGAAATTTCATTGCAAAAGAGGGCATTTCATATCAGAAGGAACCGTATAATCGTCAGTACGGCTTGGTTTCGGCCAGCCGTATATGCCAAAGCATACAGCCAAGCTGACCCCATATATAGACTTAAAATAAATTTTAAATGTGAATTATATGAGGCGAAATACAACGTATTTAGTTGAATGACTATGCGGGACTAGCATTTCATAGAGAGTTTTGCTATGAAATTTCATAGCGAAATAATTCAATTGAAATTGACTCAGTTTGCTGCTAAGCTCGAGAATTGAGTGGAAAAAACTCTTTAAGCAGACGAAAAAATTTTTTTAAAAAAGAAATTTCATTGCAAAAAGAGGGCATTTCATACCAGCAGAAACCGTATATTCGTCAGTACGGCTTGGTTCCTGCCTGCCGTATACCAAAGCAAACAGCCAAGCTGACCTCATATATAGATTAAAATAAATTTTAACTGTGAATTATATGAGGCGATATAAAACGTATTTACTTGAATGACTAGCAAAATTTAGCCCTATGCGTGACTAGCATTTCATAGAGAGTTTTGCTATAGCGAGATAAGTCAATTGAAATTGATTCAGTTTGCTGCTAAGTCTGGAGCTCGGGATTTGAGTGGAAAAAACATTTTAAGCAAACGAAAAAAAATTTTTTTAAAAAGAAATTTCATTGCAAAAAGAGGGCATTTAATATAAGCAGGAACCGTATAATCGTCAGTATGGCTTGGTTTCTGCCTGCCGTATATGCCACAGCAAACAGCCAAGCTGACCTCATATATCGACTTAAAACAAATTTTAAATGTGAATTATATGAGGCGAAACACAACGTATTTATTTGAATGACTATGCGGGACTAGCATTTCATAGAGAGTTTTGCTATGAAAATTCATAGCGAAATAAGTCAATTGAAATTGACTCAGTTTGCTGCTAATTCTGCAGCTCGACAATTGAGTGGAAAAACTCTTTAACCAAACGAAAAATTTAAAAAAAAGAAATATCATTGGAATAGCAAGGCAATTCATATCAGCAGGAACCGTATAATCGTCAGTACGGCTTGGTTGCTGCCAGCCGTATATGCCAAAGCAAACAGCCAAGCTGTATTTAGTTGAATGACTATGCGGGACTAGCATTTCATAGAGAGTTTTGCTATGAAAATTCATAGCGAAATAAGTCAATTGAAAATGACTCAGTTTGCTGCTAAGCTCGAGAATTGAGTGGAAAAAACTCTTTAAGCAAACGAGAAATTTTTTTAAAAAGAAATTTCATTGCAAAAAGAGGACATTTCATATCAGCAGGAACCGTTTAATCGTCAGTACGGTTTGTTTCCTGCGTGCCGTATATGCAAAAGCAAACAGCCAAACTGACCTCATATATAGATTAAAATAAATTTTAACTGTGAATTATATGAGGCGATATAAAACGTATTTACTTGAATGACTAGCAAGATTTCGCCCTATGCGGGACTAGCATTTCGTATAGAGTTTTGCTATTAAAATACATAGCGAAATAAGTCAATTGAAATTGACTCAGTTTGCTGCTATGTCTGGAGCTCCAGATTCGAGTGGAAAAAACTCTTTAAGCTAACGAAAAAAAAAATTTTTAAAAGAAATTTCATTGCAAAAAGAGGGCATATCATATCTGCAGGAACCGTATAATCGTCAGTACGGTTTGTTTCCTGCCTGCCGTATATGCCAAAGCAAACAGCCAAGCTGACCTCATATATAGACTTAAAATAAATTTTAAATGTGAATCATATGAGGCGAAATACAACGTATTTACTTGAATACCTACCAACATTTTGCCCTATGCGGGACTAGCATTTCACAGAGGGTTTTGCTATGAAAATTCATGGCGAAATAAGTCAATTGAAATTGACTCAGTTTGCTGCTAAGTCTGGAGCTCGAGATTTGAGTGGAAAAAACTCTATAATCAAACGAAAAAAAATTTTTAAAAAGAAATTACATTGCAAAAAGAGGGCATTTAATATCAGCAGGAACCGTATAATCGTCAGTACGGCTTGGTTTCTGCCTGCCGTATATGCCACAGCAAACAGCAAAGCTGACCTCATATATAGACTTAAAATAAATTTTAAATGTGAATTATATGAGGCGAAATACAACGTATTTAGTTGAATGTCTATGCGGGACTAGCATTTCATAGAGAGTTCTGCTATGAAAATTCATAGCGAAATAAGTCAATTGAAATTGCCTCAGTTTGCTGCTAAGCTCGAGAATTGAGTGGAAAAAACTCTTTAAGCAAACGAGAAATTTTTTTAAAAAAGAAATTTCATTGCACAAAGACGACACTTCATATCAGCAGGAACCGTATAATCGTCAGTACTGTTTGTTTCCTGCCTGCCGTATATGCCAAAGCAAACAGCCAAGCTGACCTCATATATAGACTTAAAATAAATTTTAAATGTGAATCATATGAGGCGAAATACAACGTATTTACTTGAATACCTACCTAGATTTCGCCCTATGCGGGACTAGCATTTCACAGAGGGCTTTGCTATGAAAATTCATAGCGAAATAAGTCAATTGAAATTGACTCAGTTTACTGCTATATCTGGAGCTCGAGATTTGAGTGGAAAAAACTCTATAATCAAACGAAAAAAAAAAATTTTTAAAAAGAAATTTCATTGCAAAAAGAGGGCATTTAATATCAGCAGGAACCGTATAATCGTCAGTACGGCTTGGTTTCTGCCTGCCGTATATGCCACAGCAAACAGCCAAGCTGACCTCATATATAGACTTAAAATAAATTTTAAATGTAAATTATATGAGGCGAAATACAACGTATTTAGTTGAATGTCTATGCGGGACTAGCATTTCATAGAGAGTTTTGCTATGAAAATATATAGCGAAATAAGTCAATTGAAATTGACTCAGTTTGCTGCCATGTTTGGAGCTCGAGATTTGAGTGGAAAAAACTCTATAATCAAACGAAAAAAATTTTTTTTAAAAATAAATTTCATTGCAAAAAGAGGGCATTTAATATAAGCAGGAACCGTATAATCGTCAGTATGGCTTGGTTTCTGCCTGCCGTATATGCCACAGCAAACAGCCAAGCTGACCTCATATATAGACTTAAAATAAATTTTAAATGTGAATTATATGAGGCGAAATACAACGTATTTAGTTGAATGACTATGCGGGACTAGCATTTCATAGAGAGTTTTGCTATGAAAATTCATAGCGAAATAAGTCAATTGAAATTGACTCAGTTTGCTGCTATGTCTGGAGATCGAGATTTGAGTGGAAAAAACTCTTTAAGCAAACGAAAAATTTTTTTAAAAAAGAAATTTCATTGGAAAATGAGGGCATTTCATATCAGCAGGAACCGTATGATCGTCAGTACGGCTTGGTTGCTGCCTGCCGTATATGCCAAAGCAAACAGCCAAGCTGACCTCATATATCGACTTAAAATAAATTTTAAATGTGAATTATATGAGGCGAAATACAACGTATTTAGTTGAATGACTATGCGGGACTAGCATTTCATAGAGAGTTTTGCTATGAAAATACATAGCGAAATAAGTCAATTGAAATTGATTCAGTTTGCTGCTATGTTTGGAGGTCGAGATTTGAGTGGAAAAAACTCTATAATCAAACGAAAAAAAAATTTTTTAAAAAGAAATTTCGTTGCAAAAAGAGGGCATTTAATATCAGCAGGAACCGTATAATCGTCAGTACGGTTTGTTTCCTGCCTGCCGTATATGCAAAAGCAAACAGCCAAGCTGGCCTCATATATCGACTTAAAATAAATTTTAAATGTGAATTATATGAGGCGAAATACAACGTATTTACTTGAATGCCTAGCAAGATTTCGCCCTATGCGGGACTAGCATTTCACAGAGGGTTTTGCTATGAAAATTCATAGGGAAATAAGTCAATTGAAAGTGACTCAGTTTGCTGCTAAGTGTGGAGATCGAGATTTGAGTGGAAAAAACTCTTTCAGCAAACGAAAATTTAAAAAAAAAAATAGCATTGCAAAAAGAGGTCATTTCATATCAGCAGGAACTGTATAATCGTCAGTACGGTTTGTTTCCTGCCTGCCGTATATGCCAAAACAAACAGCCAAGCTGGCCTCATATATCGACTTAAAATAAATTTTAAATGTGAATTATATGAGGCGTAATAGAACGTATTTACTTGAGTGACTAGGAAGATTTAGCCCTATGCGGGACTAGCATTTCATAGAGAGTTTTGCTATGAAAATTCATAGCGAAATAAGTCAATTGAAATTGACTCAGTTTGCTGCTAAGTCTGCAGCTCGACAATTGAGTGGAAAAACTCTTTAAGCAAACGAAAAATTTAAAAAAAAGAAATTTCATTGGAAAAGGAGGGCATTTCATATCAGCAGGAACTGTATAATCATCAGTACGGCTTGGTTGCTGCCTGCCGCATATGCCAAAACAAACAGCCAAGCTGGCCTCATATATAGACTTAAAATAAATTTTAAATGTGAATTATATGAGGCGAAATAGAACGTATTTACTTGAGTGACTAGGAAGATTTAGCCCTATGCGGGACTAGCATTTCATAGAGAGTTTTGCTATGAAAATTCATAGCGAAATAAGTCAATTGAAATTGACTCAGTTTGCTGCTAAGTCTGCAGCTCGACAATTGACTGGAAAAACTCTTTAAGCAAACGAAAAATTTAAAAAAAGAAATTTCATTGCAAAAAGAGGGCATTTCATATCAGCAGAAACCGTATATTCGTCAGTACGGCTTGGTTCCTGCCTGCCGTATACCAAAGCAAACAGCCAAGCTGACCTCATATATAGATTAAAATAAATTTTAACTGTGAATTATATGAGGCGATAAAAAACGTATTTACTTGAATGACTAGCAAAATTTAGCCCTATGCGTGACTAGCATTTCATAGAGAGTTTTGCTATAGCGAGATAAGTCAATTGAAATTGATTCAGTTTGCTGCTAAGTCTGGAGCTCGAGATTTGAGTGGAAAAAACATTTTAAGCAAACGAAAAGTTTTTTTAAAAAAGAAATTTCATTGCAAAAGAGGGCATTTCATATCAGAAGGAACCGTATAATCGTCAGTACGGCTTGGTTTCGGCCAGCCGTATATGCCAAAGCATACAGCCAAGCTGACCCCATATATAGACTTAAAATAAATTTTAAATGTGAATTATATGAGGCGAAATACAACGTATTTAGTTGAATGACTATGCGGGACTAGCATTTCATAGAGAGTTTTGCTATGAAAATTCATAGCGAAATAATTCAATTGAAATTGACTCAGTTTGCTGCTAAGCTCGAGAATTGAGTGGAAAAAACTCTTTAAGCAGACGAAAAATTTTTTTTAAAAAAGAAATTTCATTGCAAAAAGAGGGCATTTCATACCAGCAGAAACCGTATATTCGTCAGTACGACTTGGTTCCTGCCTGCCGTATACCAAAGCAAACAGCCAAGCTGACCTCATATATAGATTAAAATAAATTTTAACTGTGAATTATATGAGGCGATATAAAACGTATTTACTTGAATGACTAGCAAAATTTAGCCCTATGCGTGACTAGCATTTCATAGAGAGTTTTGCTATAGCGAGATAAGTCAATTGAAATTGATTCAGTTTGCTGCTAAGTCTGGAGCTCGAGATTTGAGTGGAAAAAACATTTTAAGCAAACGAAAAGTTTTTTTTAAAAAAGAAATTTCATTGCAAAAGAGGGCATTTCATATCAGAAGGAACCGTATAATCGTCAGTACGGTTTGTTTCCTGCCTGCCGTATATGCCAAAGCAAACAGCCAAGCTGACCTCATATATAGACTTAAAATAAATTTTAAATGTGAATCATATGAGGCGAAATGCACCGTATTTACTTGAATGCCTACCAAGATTTCGCCCTATGCGGGACTAGCATTTCACAGAGGGTTTAGCTATGATAATTCATAGCGAAATAAGTCAATTGAAATTGACTCAGTTTGCTGCTAAGTCTGGAGCTCGAGATTTGAGTGGAAAAAACCCTATAACTAAACGAAAACTTTTTTTAAAAAAAAGAAATTTCATTGCAAGAAGAGGGCATTTCATATCAGCAGGAACCGCATATTCGTCAGTACGGTTTGGTTCCTGCCTGCCGTATATGCCAAAGCATACAGCCAAGCTGACCCTATATATAGACTTAAAATATATTTTAAATGTGAATTATATGAAGCGAAATACAACGTATTTAGTTGAATGACTACACGGGACTAGCATTTCATAGAGAGTTTTGCTATGAAAATTCGTAGCGAAATAGTTCAATTGAAATTGACTCAGTTTGCTGCTAAGCTCGAGAATCGAGTGGAAAAAACTCTTTAAGCAAACGAAAAAAATTTTTTAAAAAGAAATTTCACTGCAAAAAGAGGTCATTTCATATCAGCAGGAACCGTTTAATCGTCAGTACGGCTTGGTTTCGGCCAGCCGTATATGCCAAAGCAAACAGCCAAGCTGACCTCATATATAGACTTAAAATAAATTTTAAATGTGAATTATATGAAGCGAAATACAACGTATTTAGTTGAATGACTATTCGGGACTAGCATTTCATAGAGAGTTTTGCTATGAAAATCCATACCGAAATATGTCAATTTGTCAATTGAAATTGACTCAGTTTGCTGCTAAGCTCGAGAATTGAGTGGAAAAAACTCTTTAAGCAAACGAAAAAATTTTTTAAAATAGAAATTTCTTTGCAAGAAGAGGACATTTCATACCAGCGGGAACCGTATATTCGTCAGTACGGCTTGGTTCCTGCCTGCCGTATATGCCAAAGCATACAGCCAAGCTGACCTCATATATAGACTTAAAATAAATTTTAAATGTGAATTATATGAGGCGAAATACAACGTATTTAGTTGAATGTCTATGCGGGACTAGCATTTCAGAGAGAGTTCTGCTATGAAAATTCATAGCGAAATAAGTCAATTGAAATTGCCTCAGTTTGCTGCTAAGCTCGAGAATTGAGTGGAAAAAACTCTTTAAGCAAACGAGAAATTTTTTTAAAAAAGAAATTTCATTGCACAAAGACGACACTTCATATCAGCAGGGACCGTATAATCGTCAGTACTGTTTGTTTCCTGCCTGCCGTATATGCCAAAGCAAACAGCCAAGCTGACCTCATATATAGACTTAAAATAAATTTTAAATGTGAATCATATGAGGCGAAATACAACGTATTTACTTGAATACCTACCAAGATTTCGCCTATGCGGGACTAGCATTTCACAGAGGGTTTTGCTATGAAAATTTATGGCGAAATAAGTCAATTGAAATTGACTCAGTTTGCTGCTATGTCTGGAGCTCGAGATTTGAGTGGAAAAAACTCTATAATCAAACGAAAAAAAAATTTTTTAAAAAGAAATTTCATTGCAAAAAGAGGGCACTTAATATCAGCAGGAACTGTATAATCGTCAGTACGGCTTGGTTTCTGCCTGCCGTATATGCCACAGCAAACAGCCAAGCTGAACTCATATATAGACTTAAAATAAATTTTAAATGTAAATTATACGAGGCGAAATACAACGTATTTAGTTGAGTGACTAGGAAGATTTAGCCCTATGCGGGACTAGCATTTCATAGAGAGTTTTGCTATGAAAATTCATAGCGAAATAAGTCAATTGAAATTGACTCAGTTTGCTGCTAATTCTGCAGCTCGACAATTGAGTGGAAAAACTCTTTAAGCAAACGAAAAATTTAAAAAAAAGAAATATCATTGGAATAGCAAGGCAATTCATATCAGCAGGAACCGTATAATCGTCAGTACGGCCTGGTTGCTGCCAGCCGTATATGCCAAAGCAAACAGCCAAGCTGTATTTAGTTGAATGACTATGCGGGACTAGCATTTCATAGAGAGTTTTGCTATGAAAATTCATAGCGAAATAAGTCAATTGAAATTGACTCAGTTTGCTCCTAAGCTCGAGAATTGAGTGGAAAAAACTCTTTAAGCAAACGAGAAATTTTTTTAAAAAAGAAATTTCATTGCAAAAAGAGGACATTTCATATCAGCAGGAACCGTTTAATCGTCAGTACGGTTTGTTTCCTGCCTGCCGTATATGCAAAAGCAAACAGCCAAGCTGACCTCATATATAGACTTAAAATAAATTTTAAATGTGAATCATATGAGGCGAAATACAACGTATTTACTTGAATGCCTAGCAAGATTTCGCCCTATGCGGGACTAGCATTTCACAGAGGGTTTTGCTATGAAAATTCATAGGGAAATAAGTCAATTGAAAGTGACTCAGTTTGCTGCTAAGTGTGGAGCTCGAGATTTGAGTGGAAAAAACTCTTTCAGCAAACGAAAATTAAAAAAAAAAAATAGCATTGCAAAAAGAGGTCATTTCATATCAGCAGGAACTGTATAATCGTCAGTACGGTTTGTTTCCTGCCTGCCGTATATGCCAAAACAAACAGCCAAGCTGGCCTCATATATAGACTTAAAATAAATTTAAAATGTGAATTATATGAGGCGAAATAGAACGTATTTACTTGAGTGACTAGGAAGATTTAGCCCTATGCGGGACTAGCATTTCATAGAGAGTTTTGCTATAGCGAGATAAGTCAATTGAAATTGATTCAGTTTGCTGCTAAGTCTGGAGCTCGAGATTTGAGTGGAAAAAACATTTTAAGCAAACGAAAAGTTTTTTTAAAAAAGAAATTTCATTGCAAAAGAGGGCATTTCATATCAGAAGGAACCGTATAATCGTCAGTACGGCTTGGTTTCGGCCAGCCGTATATGCCAAAGCAAACAGCCAAGCTGACCTCATATATAAATTAAAATAAATTTTAACTGTGAATTATATGAGGCGATAAAAAACGTATTTACTTGAATGACTAGCAAAATTTAGCCCTATGCGTGACTAGCATTTCATAGAGAGTTTTGCTATAGCGAGATAAGTCAATTGAAATTGATTCAGTTTGCTGCTAAGTCTGGAGCTCGAGATTGAGTGGAAAAAACATTTTAAGCAAACGAAAAGTTTTTTAAAAAAGAAATTTCATTGCAAAAGAGGGCATTTCATATCAGAAGGAACCGTATAATCGTCAGTACGGCTTGGTTTCGGCCAGCCGTATATGCCAAAGCATACAGCCAAGCTGACCCCATATATAGACTTAAAATAAATTTTAAATGTGAATTATATGAGGCGAAATACAACGTATTTAGTTGAATGACTATGCGGGACTAGCATTTCATAGAGAGTTTTGCTATGAAAATTCATAGCGAAATAATTCAATTGAAATTGACTCAGTTTGCTGCTAAGCTCGAGAATTGAGTGGAAAAAACTCTTTAAGCAGACGAAAAATTTTTTTTAAAAAAGAATTTCATTGCAAAAAGAGGGCATTTCATACCAGCAGAAACCGTATATTCGTCAGTACGACTTGGTTCCTGCCTGCCGTATACCAAAGCAAACAGCCAAGCTGACCTCATATATAGATTAAAATAAATTTTAACTGTGAATTATATGAGGCGATATAAAACGTATTTACTTGAATGACTAGCAAAATTTAGCCCTATGCGTGACTAGCATTTCATAGAGAGTTTTGCTATAGCGAGATAAGTCAATTGAAATTTATTCAGTTTGCTGCTAAGTCTGGAGCTCGAGATTTGAGTGGAAAAAACATTTTAAGCAAACGAAAAGTTTTTTTTAAAAAAGAAATTTCATTGCAAAAGAGGGCATTTCATATCAGAAGGAACCGTATAATCGTCAGTACGGTTTGTTTCCTGCCTGCCGTATATGCCAAAGCAAACAGCCAAGCTGACCTCATATATAGACTTAAAATAAATTTTAAATGTGAATCAAATGAGGCGAAATGCACCGTATTTACTTGAATGCCTAGCAAGATTTCGCCCTATGCGGGACTAGCATTTCACAGAGGGTTTAGCTATGATAATTCATAGCGAAATAAGTCAATTGAAATTGACTCAGTTTGCTGCTAAGTCTGGAGCTCGAGATTTGAGTGGAAAAAACTCTATAACTAAACGAAAACTTTTTTTTAAAAAAAGGAATTTCATTGCAAGAAGAGGGCATTTCATATCAGCAGGAACCGCATATTCGTCAGTACGGTTTGGTTCCTGCCTGCCGTATATGCCAAAGCATACAGCCAAGCTGACCCTATATATAGACTTAAAATATATTTTAAATGTGAATTATATGAAGCGAAATACAACGTATTTAGTTGAATGACTACACGGGACTAGCATTTCATAGAGAGTTTTGCTATGAAAATTCGTAGCGAAATAGTTCAATTGAAATTGACTCAGTTTGCTGCTAAGCTCGAGAATCGAGTGGAAAAAACTCTTTAAGCAAACGAAAAAAATTTTTTAAAAAAGAAATTTCACTGCAAAAAGAGGTCATTTCATATCAGCAGGAACCGTTTAATCGTCAGTACGGCTCGGTTTCGGCCAGCCGTATATGCCAAAGCAAACAGCCAAGCTGACCTCATATATAGACTTAAAATAAATTTTAAATGTGAATTATATGAAGCGAAATACAACGTATTTAGTTGAATGACTATTCGGGACTAGCATTTCATAGAGATTTTTGCTATGAAAATTCATACCGAAATATGTCAATTGAAATTGACTCAGTTTGCTGCTAAGCTCGAGAATTGAGTGGAAAAAACTCTTTAAGCAAACGAAAAAAATTTTTAAAATAGAAATTTCTTTGCAAGAAGAGGACATTTCATACCAGCAGGAACCGTATATTCGTCAGTACGGCTTGGTTCCTGCCTGCCGTATATGCCAAAGCATACAGCCAAGCTGACCTCATATATAGACTTAAAATAAATTTTAAATGTGAATTTGAGGCGAAATACAACGTATTTAGTTGAATGTCTATGCGGGACTAGCATTTCAGAGAGAGTTCTGCTATGAAAATTCATAGCGAAATAAGTCAATTGAAATTGCCTCAGTTTGCTGCTAAGCTCGAGAATTGAGTGGAAAAAACTCTTTAAGCAAACGAGAAATTTTTTTAAAAAAGAAATTTCATTGCACAAAGACCACACTTCATATCAGCAGGAACCGTATAATCGTCAGTACTGTTTGTTTCCTGCCTGCCGTATATGCCAAAGCAAACAGCCAAGCTGACCTCATATATAGACTTAAAATAAATTTTAAATGTGAATCATATGAGGCGAAATACAACGTATTTACTTGAATACCTACCAAGATTTCGCCCTATGCGGGACTAGCATTTCACAGAGGGTTTTGCTATGAAAATTTATGGCGAAATAAGTCAATTGAAATTGACTCAGTTTGCTGCTATGTCTGGAGCTCGAGATTTGAGTGGAAAAAACTCTATAATCAAACGAAAAAAAAAATTTTTTAAAAGAAATTTCATTGCAAAAAGAGGGCACTTAATATCAGCAGGAACTGTATAATCGTCAGTACGGCTTGGTTTCTGCCTGCCGTAAATGCCACAGCAAACAGCCAAGCTGAACTCATATATAGACTTAAAATAAATTTTAAATGTAAATTATACGAGGCGAAATACAACGTATTTAGTTGAGTGACTAGGAAGATTTAGCCCTATGCGGGACTAGCATTTCATAGGGAGTTTTGCTATGAAAATTCATAGCGAAATAAGTCAATTGAAATTGACTCAGTTTGCTGCTAATTCTGCAGCTCGACAATTGAGTGGAAAAACTCTTTAAGCAAACGAAAAATTTAAAAAAAAGAAATATCATTGGAATAGCAAGGCAATTCATATCAGCAGGAACCGTATAATCGTCAGTACGGCCTGGTTGCTGCCAGCCGTATATGCCAAAGCAAACAGCCAAGCTGTATTTAGTTGAATGACTATGCGGGACTAGCATTTCATAGAGAGTTTTGCTATGAAAATTCATAGCGAAATAAGTCAATTGAAATTGACTCAGTTTGCTCCTAAGCTCGAGAATTGAGTGGAAAAAACTCTTTAAGCAAACGAGAAATTTTTTAAAAAAGAAATTTCATTGCAAAAAGAGGACATTTCATATCAGCAGGAACCGTTTAATCGTCAGTACGGTTTGTTTCCTGCCTGCCGTATATGCAAAAGCAAACAGCCAAGCTGACCTCATATATAGACTTAAAATAAATTTTAAATGTGAATCATATGAGGCGAAATACAACGTATTTACTTGAATGCCTAGCAAGATTTCGCCCTATGCGGGACTAGCATTTCACAGAGGGTTTTGCTATGAAAATTCATAGGGAAATAAGTCAATTGAAAGTGACTCAGTTTGCTGCTAAGTGTGGAGCTCGAGATTTGAGTGGAAAAAACTCTTTCAGCAAACGAAAATTTAAAAAAAAAATAGCATTGCAAAAAGAGGTCATTTCATATCAGCAGGAACTGTATAATCGTCAGTACGGTTTGTTTCCTGCCTGCCGTATATGCCAAAACAAACAGCCAAGCTGGCCTCATATATAGACTTAAAATAAATTTAAAATGTGAATTATATGAAGCGAAATACAACGTATTTACTTGAGTGACTAGGAAGATTTAGCCCTATGCGGGACTAGCATTTCATAGAGAGTTTTGCTATGAAAATTCATAGCGAAATAAGTCAATTGAAATTGACTCAGTTTGCTGCTAAGTCTGCAGCTCGACAATTGAGTGGAAAAACTCTTTAAGCAAACGAAAAATTTAAAAAAAAGAAATTTCATTGGAAAATGAGGGCATTTCATATCAGCAGGAACTGTATAATAATCAGTACGGCTTGGTTGCTGCCTGCCGTATATGCCAAATAAACAGCCAAGCTAACCTCATATATAGACTTAAAATAAATTTTAAATGTGAATTATATGAGATGAAATTCAACGTATTTACTTGATTGACTAGCAAGATTTAGCCCTATGCGGGACAAGCATTTCATAGAGTTTTGCTATGAAAATTCATAGCGAAATAACTCAATTGAAATTGACTCAGTTTACTGCTAAGTATGGAGCTGGAGAATTGAGTGGAAAAAACTCTTTAACTAAACGAAAACTTTTTTTTAAAAAAGAAAATTCATTGCAAAAAGAGGGCATTTCATATCAGCAGAAACCGTATATTCGTCAGTACGGCTTGGTTCCTGCCTGCCGTATACCAAAGCAAAGAGCCAAGCTGACCTCATATATAGATTAAAATAAATTTTAACTGTGAATTATATGAGGCGATATACAACGTATTTACTTGAATGACTACCAAAATTTAGCCCTATGCGTGACTAGCATTTCATAGAGAGTTTTGCTATAGCGAGATAAGTCAATTGAAATTGATTCAGTTTGCTGCTAAGTCTGGAGCTCGAGATTTGAGTGGAAAAAACATTTTAAGCAAACGAAAAGTTTTTTTAAAAAAGAAATTTCATTGCAAAAGAGGGCATTTCATATCAGAAGGAACCGTATAATCGTCAGTACGGCTTGGTTTCGGCCAGCCGTATATGCCAAAGCATACAGCCAAGCTGACCCCATATATAGACTTAAAATAAATTTTAAATGTGAATTATATCAGGCGAAATACAACGTATTTAGTTGAATGACTATTCGGGACTAGCATTTCATAGAGAGTTTTGCTATGAAAATTCATAGCGAAATAATTCAATTGAAATTGACTCAGTTTGCTGCTAAGCTCGAGAATCGAGTGGAAAAAACTCTTTAAGCAAACGAAAAAAAATTTTTAAAAAAGAAATTTCATTGCAAAAAGAGGGCATTTCATATCAGCAGGAACCGTTTAATCGTCAGTACGGCTTGGTTTCGGCCAGCCGTATATGCCAAAGCAAACAGCCAAGCTGGCCTCATATATAGACTTAAAATAAATTTTAAATGTGAATTATATGAAGCGAAATACAACGTATTTAGTTGAATGACTATTCGGGACTAGCATTTCATAGAGAGTTTTGCTATGAAAATTCATACCGAAATATGTCAATTGAAATTGACTCAGTTTGCTGCTAAGCTCGAGAATTGAGTGGAAAAACTCTTTAAGCAAGCGAAAAATTTTTTAAAAAGAAATTTCTTTGCAAAAAGAGGACATTTCATACCAGCCGGAACCGTATATTCGTCAGTACGACTTGGTTACTGCCTGCCGTATATGCCAAAGCAAACAGCCAAGCTGACCTCATAATATAGACTTAAAATAAATTTTAAATGTGAATTATATGAAGCGAAATACAACGTATTTAGTTGAATGCCAAGCATGATTTAGCCCTATGCGGGGCTAGCATTTCATAGAGAGTTTTGCTATGAAAATTCATTGCGGAATAAGTCAATTGAAATTGACTCAGTTTGCTGCTAAGTCTAGAGCTCGAGATTTCAGTGGAAAAAACTCTTTAATCAAAAGAAAAATTTTAAAAAAAAGAAATTTCATTGCATTCGTATCAGCAGGAACCGTATAATCGTCAATACGGCTTGGTTCCTCCCTGCCGTATATGCCAAAGCAAACAGCCAGCTGACCTCATATATGGACTTAAAATAAATTTTAAATGTGAATCATATGAGGCGAAATACGACGTATTTACTTGAATGCCTAGCAAGATATAGCCCTATTCGGGACTTGCATTTCAGAGAGAGTTTTGCTATGAAAATACATAGCGAAATAAGTCAATTGAAATTGACTCAGTTTGCTGCTATGTCTGGAGCTCGAGATTTGAGTGGAAAAAACTTTTTAAGCAAACGAAAAATTTAAAACAAAAAAAAAAATTCATTGCAAAAAGAGGGCATTTCATATCAGGAGGAACTGTATAATCGTCAGTACGGTTTGTTTCCTGCCTGCCGTATATGCCAAAGCAAACAGCCAAGCTGACATTATATATAGACTTAATAAATTTTAAATGTGAATTATATGAGGTGAAATACAACGTATTTACTTGAATGACTAGCAAGATTTAGCCCTATGCGGGACTAACATTTCATAGAGAGTTTTCTTATGAAAATTCATAGCGAAATAACTCAATTGAAATTGACTCAGTTTGCTGCTAAGTATGGAGCTGGAGAATAGAGTGGAAGAAACTCTTTAAGCAAACGAAAACTTTTTTTTAAAAAAAGAAATTTCATTGCAAAAAGAGGGCATTTCATATCAGCAGGATCTGTATAATCGTCAGTACGGTTTGTTTCCTGCCTGCCGTATATGCCAAAGCAAACAGCCAAGCTGTCCTCATATATAGACTTAAAATAAATTTTAAATGTGAGTTATATGAGGCGAAAAAGAAACGCATTAATTGAATGATTACACGGGACTAGCATTTCATAGAGAGTTTTGCTATGAAAATTCATAGCGAAATAATTCAATTGAAATTGACTCAGTTTGCTGCTAAGCTCGAGAATTGAGTGGAAAAAACTCTTTAAGCAAACAAAAAAATTTTTTTAAGCAAGAAATTTTATTGCAAAAAGAGGGCATTTCATATCAGCATGAACCGTATAATCGTCAGTACGGCTTGGTTTCGGCCAGCCGTATATGCCAAAGCAAACAGCCAAGCTGGCCTCATAAATATACTTAAAATAAATTATAAATGTGAATTATATGAGGCGAAATACAACGTATTTAGTTGAATGACTATGCGGGACTAGCATTTCATAGAGAGTTTTGCTATGAAAATTCATAGCGAAATAAGTCAATTGAAATTGACTCAGTTTGCTGCTAAGCTCGAGAATTGAGGGGAAAAAACTCTTTAAGCAAACGAAAAATTTTTTAAAAAGAAATTTCATTGCAAAAAGAGGGCATTTCATATCAGCAAGAACTGTATAATCGTCAGTACGGTTTGTTTCCTGCCTGCCGTATATCCCAAAGCAAACAGCAAAACTGACCTCATATATAGACTTAAAATAAATTTTAAATGTGAATTATATGAGACGAAATACAACGTATTTACTTGAGTGACTAGCAAGATTTAGCCCTATGTGGGACTAGCATTTCACAGACGGTTTTGCTATGAAAATTCATAGCGAAATAAGTCAATTGACTCCGTTTGCTGCTAAGTCTGGAGCTCGAGATTTGAGTGGAAAAAACTCTTTAAGCAAACGAAAAATTAAAAAAAAAAGAAAGTTCATTGCAAAATAGGGCATTTCATATCTGCAGGAACCGTATAATCGACAGTACGGCTTGGTTTCGGCCAGCCGTATATGCCAAAGCATACAGCCAAGCTTACCCTATATATAGACTTTAAATATATTTTAAATGTGAATTATATAAGGCGAAATACAACTTATTTAGTTGAATGAATACACGGGACTAGCATTTCATAGAGAGTTTTGCTATGAAAATTCATAGAGAAATAATTCAATTGAAATTGACTCCGTTTGCTGCTAAGCTCGAGAATTGAGGGGAAAAAACTCTTTAAGCAAACGAAAAAAATTTTTTTAAAAAATAAATTTCATTGCAAAAAGAGAGCATTTCATATCAGCAGGAACCGTTTAATCGTCAGTACGGCTTGGTTTCGGCCAGCCGTATATGCCAAAGTAAACAGCCAAGCTGACCTCATATATAGACCTAAAATAAATTTTAAATGTGAATTATATGAGGCGAAATACAACGTATTTAGTTGAATGACTATGCGGGACTAGCATTTCATAGAGAGTTTTTCTAAGAAAATTCTTAGCGAAATAAGTCAATTGAAATTGACTAAGTTTGCTGCTAAGCTCGAGAATTGAGTGGAAAAAACTCTTTAAGCAAACGAAAAATTAAAAAAAAAGAAATTTCATTGCAAAAAGGGGGCATTTCATATAAGCAGCAACCGTATAATCGTCAGTACGGTTTGGTTCCTGCCTGCCGCATATGCCAAAGCAAACAGCCAAGCTGACCTCATATATAGACTTAAAATAAATTTTAAATGTGAATCATATGAGGCGAAATACAACGTACTTACTTGAATGCCTAGCAAGATTTAGCCCTGTGCGGGACTAGCATTTCATAGAGAGCTTTGCTATGAAAATTCATAGCGAAATAACTCAATTAAAATTGACTCAGTATGCTGCTAAGTAAGGAGCTGGAGAATTGAGCGAGGAAAACTCTTTAAGCAAACGAAAACTTTATTTAAAGAAAAGAAATTTCATTGCAAAAAGAGGGCATTTCATATCAGCAGGAACAGTATAATTGTCAGTACGGCTTGGTTCCTGCCTGCCGTATATGCCAAAGCAAACAGTCAAGCTGGCCTCATATATCGATTTAAAATAAATTTTAAATGTGAATTATATGGGGCGATATACAACGTATTTACTTGAATGACTAGCAAAATTTACCCCTATGCGTGACTAGCATTTCATAGAGAGTTTTGCTATGAAAACTCATAGCGGAATAAGTCAATTGAAATTGACTCAGTTTGCTGCTAAGTCTAGAGCTCGAGATTACAGTGGAAAAAAACTCTTTAATCAAACGAAAAATTTTTAAAAAAAAGAAATTTCATTGCATTCGTATCAGCGGGAACCGTATAATCGTCAATACGGCTTGGTTCCTGCCTGCCGTATATGCCAAAGCAAACAGCCAAGCTGACCTCATATATGGACTTAAAATAAATTTTAAATGTGAATCATATGAGGCGAAATAAAACGTATTTACTTGAATGCCTAGCAAGATTTAGCCCTATGCGGGACTTGCATTTCAGAGAGAGTTTTGCTATGAAAATTCATAGCGAAATAAGTCAATTGAAATTGACTCAGTTTGCTGCTATGTCTGGAGCTCGAGATTTGAGTGGAAAAAACTTTTTAAGCAAACGAAAAATTTAAAACAAAAAAAAAATTCATTGCAAAAAGAGGGCATTTCATATCAGCTGGAACTGTATAATCGTCAGTACGGTTTGTTTCCTGCCTGCCGTATATGCCAAAGCACACAGCCAAGCTGACATCATATATAGACTTACAATAAATTTTAAATGTGAATTATATGAGGTGAAATACAACGTATTTACTTGAATGACTAGCAAGATTTAGCCCTATGCGGGACTTGCATTTCAGAGAGAGTTTTGCTATGAAAATACATAGCGAAATAACTCAATTGAAATTGACTCAGTTTGCTGCTAAGTATGGAGCTGGAGATTTGAGTGGAAAAAACTCTTTAAGCAAACGAAAACTTTTTTTTAAAAAAAGAAATTTCATTGCAAAAAGAGGGCATTTCATATCAGCAGGATCTGTATAATCGTCAGTACGGTTTGTTTCCTGCCTGCCGTATATGCCAAAGCAAACAGCCAAGCTGTCCTCATATATAGACTTAAAATAAATTTTAAATGTGAATTATATGAGGCGAAATAGAACGTATTAATTGAATGATTACACGGGACTAGCATTTCATAGTGAGTTTTGCTATGAAAATTCATAGCGAAATAATTCAATTGAAATTGACTCAGTTTGCTGCTAAGCTCGATAATTGAGTGGAAAAAACTCTTTAAGCAAACAAAAAATTTTTTTTAAGCAAGAAATTTCATTGCAAAAAGAGGGCATTTCATATCAGCAGGAACCGTATA
Organism: Dioctria linearis; assembly: GCA_963930735.1. NCBI lineage: Eukaryota > Metazoa > Arthropoda > Insecta > Diptera > Asilidae > Dioctria > Dioctria linearis. The sequence continues at coordinate 162,654,499 of OZ005742.1, read as the reverse complement.
ATCGTCAGTACGGCTTGGTTTCGGCCAGCCGTATATGCCAAAGCAAACAGCCAAGCTGACCTCATATATAGACTTAAAATAAATTTTAGATGTGAATTATATGAGGCGAAATACAACGTATTTAGTTGAATGACTATGCGGGACTAGCATTTCATAGAGAGTTTTGCTACGAAAATTCATAGCGAAATAAGTCAATTGAAATTGACTCAGTTTGCTGCTAAGCTCGAGAATTGAGGGGAAAAAACTCTTTAAGCAAACGAAAAATTTTTTTAAAAAGAAATTTCATTGCAAAAAGAGGGCATTTCATATCAGCAGGAACTGTATAATCGTCAGTACGGTTTGTTTCCTGCCTGCCGTATATGCCAAAGCAAACAGCAAAGCTGACCTCATATATAGACTTAAAATAAATTTTAAATGTGAATTATATGAGGCGAAATACAACGTATTTACTTGAGTGACTAGCAAGATTTAGCCCTATGTGGGACTAGCATTTCACAGACGGTTTTGCTATGAAAATTCATATCGAAATAAGTTAATTGAAATTGACTCAGTTTGCTGCTAAGTCTGGAGCTCGAGATTTGAGTGGAAAAAACTCTTTAAGCAAAGGAAAAACTAAAAAAAAAAAAAAAGTTCATTGCAAAAGAGGGCATTTGATATCAGCAGGAACCGTCTAATCGTCAGTACGGCTTGGTTTCGGCCAGCCGTATATGCCAAAGCATACAGCCAAGCTGACCCTATATATATGGACTTAAAATATACTTTAAATGTGAATTATATAAGGCGAAATACAACTTATTTAGTTGAATGACTACACGGGACTAGCATTTCATAGAGAGTTTTGCTATGAAAATTCATAGAGAAATAATTCAATTGAAATTGACTCAGTTTGCTGCTAAGCTCGAGAATTGAGGGGAAAAAACTCTTTAAGCAAACGAAAAAAATTTTTAAAAAAGAAATTTCATTGCAAAAAGAGGGCATTTCATATCAGCAGGAACCGTTTAATCGTCAGTACGGCTTGGTTTCGGCCCGCCGTAAATGCCAAAGCAAACAGCCAAGCTAACCTCATATATAGACCTAAAATAAATTTTAAATGTGAATTATATGAGGCGAAATACAACGTATTTAGTTGAATGACTATGCGGGACTAGCATTTCATACAGACTTTTGCTATGAAAATACATAGCGAAATAAGTCAGTTGAAATTGACTCAGTTTGCTGCTAAGCTCGAGAATTGAGTGGAAAAAACTCTTTAAGCAAACGAAAAATTTTTTTAAAAAAGAAATTTCATTGCAAAAAGAGGACATTTCATATCAGCAGGAACCGTATAATCGTTAGTATGGTTTGTTTCCTGCCTGCCGTATATGCCAAAGCAAACAGCCAAGCTGAGCTCATATATAGACTTAAAATAAATTTTAAATGTGAATCATATGAGGCGAAATACAACGTATTTACTTGAATGCCTAGCAAGATTTCGCCCTATGTGGGACTAGCATTTCACAGAGGGATTTGCTATGAAAATTCATAGCGAACTAAGTCAATTGAAATTGACTCAGTTTGCTGCTAAGTCTGGAGCTCGAAATTTGAGTGAAAAAACTCTTTAAGCAAACGAAAAAATTTTTTTTAAAAAGAAATTTCATTGCAAAAAGAAGGCATTTAATATCAGCAGGAACCGTATAATCGTCAGTACGGCTTGGTTTCTGCCTGCCGTATATGCCACAGAAAACAGCCAAGCTGAGCTCATATATAGACTTAAAATAAATTTTAATTGTGAATTATATCAGACGAAATACAACATATTTAGTTGATTGACTATGCGGGACTAGCATTTCATAGAGAGTTTTGCTATGAAAATGCATAGCGAAATAAGTCAATTGAAATTGACACAGTTTGCTGCTATGTCTGGAGCTCGATATTTGAGTGGAAAAAACTCTTTAAGCAAACGAAAAATTAAAAAAAAAAATTTCATTGCAAAAAGAGGGCATTTCATATAAGCAGGAACCGTATAATCGTCAGCACGGCTTCGTTCCTGCCTGCCGTATATGCCAAAGCAAACAGCCAAGCTGACCTCATATATAGACTTAAAATAAATTTTAAATGTGAATCATATGAGGCGAAATACAACGTATTTACTTGAATGCCTAGCAAGATTTAGCCCTATGTGGGACTAGCATTTCATAGAGAGTTTTGCTATGAAAATACATAGCCAAATAAGGCAATTGAAATTGACTCAGTTTTCTGCTATGTATGGAGCTCGAGATTTGAGTGGAAAAAACTCTTTAAGCAAACGAAAAATTAAAAAAAAAAAGAAATTTCATTGCAAAAAGAGGGCAGTTCATATCAGCAGGAACTGTATAATCGTCAGTATGGTTTGTTTCCTGCCTGCCGTATATACCAAAACAAACAGCCAAGCTGACCTCATATATAGAGTTAAAATAAATTTTAAATGTGAAATATATGAGGCGAAATACAACGTATTTACTTGAGTGACTAGCAAGATTTAGCCCTATGTGGGAAATACAACGTATTTACTTGAATGATTAGCAAGATTTAACCCTGTGCGCGACTAGCATTTCATAGAGAGTTTTGCTATGAAAATTCATAGCGAAATAACTCAATTGAAATTGACTCAGTATGCTGCTAAGTATGGAGCTGGAGAATTGAGTGGGGAAAACTCTTTAAGCAAACGAAAACTTTATTTAAAAAAAAGAAATTTCATTGCAAAAAGAGGGCATTTCATATCAGCAGGAACCGTATATTCGTCAGTACGCCTTGCCAAAGCAAACAGCCAAGCTGACCTCATATATAGTTTAAAATAAATTTTAAATGAGAATTATATGGGGCGATATACAACGTATTTACTTGAATGACTAGCAAAATTTACCCCTATGCGTGACTAGCATTTCATAGAGAGTTTTGCTATGTAAATTCATAGCGAAATAAGTCAATTGAAATTGAATCAGTTGGGTGCTAAGTCTGGAGTTCGAGAATTGGGTGGAAAAAACTCTTTAAGCAAACGAAAAAATTTTTTTAAAAAAGAAATTTCGTTGCAAAAAGAGGGCATTTCATATCAGCAGGAACCGTTTAATCGTCAGTACGCCTTGGTTTCGGCCAGCCGTATATGCCAAAGTAAACAGCCAAGCTGACCTCATATATAGACCTAATATAAATTTTAAATGTGAATTATATGAGGCGAAATACAACGTATTTAGTTGAATGACTATGCGGGACTAGCATTTCATAGAGAGTTTTGCTAAGAAAATTCTTAGCGAAATAAGTCAATTGAAATTGACTCAGTTTGCTGCTAAGTCGGGATCTCCAGAATTGAGTGGAAAAACACTTTAAGCAAACGAATAATTAAAAAAAAAAGAAATTTCATTGGAAAAGGAGGGCATTTCATGTCAGCAGTTACCGTATAATAATCAGTACGGCTTGGTTGCTGCCTGTCGTATATGCCAAAGGAAACAGCCAAGTTGACCTCATATTTAGACTTAAAATAAATTTTAAATGTGAATTATATGAGGCGAAATACAACGTATTTACTTGAATGACTAGCAAAATTTACCCCTATGCGTGACTAGCATTTCATAGAGAGTTTTGCTATGAAAATTCATAGCGGAATAAGTCAATTGAAATTGACTCAGTTTACTGCTAAGTCTAGAGCTCGAGATTACAGTGGAAAAAACTCTTTAATCAAACGAAAAATTTAAAAAAAAAAGAAATTTCATTGCATTCGTATCAGCGGGAACCGTATAATCGTCAATACGGCTTGGTTCCTGCCTGCCGTATATGCCAAAGCAAACAGCCAAGCTGACCTCATATATGGACTTAAAATAAATTTTAAATGTGAATCATATGAGCCGAAATAAAACGTATTTACTTGAATGCCTAGCAAGATTTAGCCCTATGCGGGACTTGCATTTCAGAGAGAGTTTTGCTATGAAAATACATAGCGAAATAAGTCAATTGAAATTGACTCAGTTTGCTGCTATGTCTGGAGCTCGAGATTTGAGTGGAAAAAACGTTTTAAGCAAACGAAAAATTTAAAACAAAAAAAAAAATTCATTGCAAAAAGAGGGCATTTCATATAAGCAGGAACCGTATAATCGTCAGTACGGCTTGGTTCCTGCCTGCCGTATATGCCAAAGCAAACAGCCAAGCTGACATCATATATAGACTTACAATAAATTTTAAATGTGAATTATATGAGGTGAAATACAACGTATTTACTTGAATGACTAGCAAGACTTAGCCCTATGCGGGACTTGAATTTCAGAGAGAGTTTTGCTATGAAAATACATAGCGAAATAACTCAATTGAAATTGACTCAGCTTGCTGCTAAGTATGGAGCTGGAGATTTGAGTGGAAAAAACTCTTTAAGCAAACGAAAACTTTTTTTTAAAAAAAGAATTTTCATTGCCAAAAGAGGGCATTTCATATCAGCAGGATCTGTATAATCGTCAGTACGGTTTGTTTCCTGCCTGCCGTATATGCCAAAGCAAACAGCCAAGCTATCCTCATATATAGACTTAAAATAAATTTTAAATGTGAATTATATGAGGCGAAATAGAACGTATTAATTGAATGATTACACGGGACTAGCATTTCATAGTGAGTTTTGCTATGAAAATTCATAGCGAAATAATTCAATTGAAATTGACTCAGTTTGCTGCTAAGCTCGATAATTGAGTGGAAAAAACTCTTTTTAAGCAAACAAAAAAATTTTTTTAAGCAAGAAATTTCATTGCAAAAAGAGGACATTTCATATCAGCAGGAACCGTATAATCGTCAGTACGGCTTGGTTTCGGCCAGCCGTATATGCCAAAGCAAACAGCCAAGCTGACCTCATATACAGACTTAAAATAAATTTTATATGTGAATTATATGAGGCGAAATACAACGTATTTAGTTGAATGACTATGCGGGACTAGCATTTCATAGAGAGTTTTGCTATGAAAATTCATAGCCAAATAAGTCAATTGAAATTGACTCAGTTTGCTGCTAAGCTCGAGAATTGAGTGGAAAAAAGTCTTTAAGCAAACGAAAAAAAAATTTTTAAAAAGAAATTTCATTGCAAAAAGGGGGCATTTAATATCAGCAGGAACCGTATAATCGTCAGTACGGCTTGGTTTCTGCCTGCCGTATATGCCACAGCAAACAGGCAAGCTGACCTCATATATAGACTTAAAATAAATTTTAAGTGTGAATTATATGAGGCGAAATACAACGTATTTAGTTGAATGACTATGCGGGACTAGCATTTCATAGAGAGTTTTGCTATGAAAATGCATAGCGAAATAATTCAATTGAAATTGATTCAGTTTGCTGCTAAGCTTGAGAATTGACGGGAAAAAACTCTTTAAGCAAACGAAAAATTTTTATAAAAAAAAATTTCATTGCAAAAAGAGGGCATTTCATATCAGCAGGAACTGTATAATCGTCAGTACGGTTTGTTTCCTGCCTGCCGTTTATGCCAAAGCAAACAGCAAAGCTGACCTCATATATAGACTTAAAATAAATTTTAAATGTGAATTATATGAGACGAAATACAACGTATTTACTTGAGTGACTAGCAAGATTTAGCCCTATGTGGGACTAGCATTTCAAAGACGGTTTTGCTATGAAAATTCAAAGCGAAATAAGTCAATTGAAATTGACTCCGTTTGCTGCTAAGTCTGGAGCTCGAGATTTGAGTGGAAAAAACTCTTTAAGCAAACGAAAAATTAAAAAAAAAAATTTCATTGCAAAAAGAGGGCATTTCATAACAGCAGGAACTGTATAATCGTCAGTACGGTTTGTTTCCTGCCTGCCGTATATGCCAAAGCAAACAGCAAAGCTGACCTCATATATAGACTTAAAATAAATTTTAAATGTGAATCATATGAGGCGAAATACAACGTATTTACTTGAGTGACTAGCAAGATTTAGCCCTATGTGGGACTAGCATTTCACAGACGGTTTTGCTATGAAAATTCATATCGAAATAAGTCAATTGAAATTGACTCAGTTTGCTGCTAAGTCTGGAGCTCGAGATTTGAGTGGAAAAAACTCTTTAAGCAAACGAAAAATTAAAAAAAAAAAATTCATTGCAAAAGAGGGCATTTCATATCAGCACGAACCGTATAATCGTCAGTACGGCTTGGTTTCGGCCAGCCGTATATGCCAAAGCATACAGCCAAGCTGACCCTATATATAGACTTTAAATATATTTTAAATGTGAATTATATAAGGCGAAATACAACTTATTTAGTTGAATGACTACACGGGACTAGCATTTCATAGAGAGTTTTGCTATGAAAATTCATAGAGAAATAATTCAATTGAAATTGAATCAGTTTGCTGCTAAGCCCGAGAATTGAGGGGAAAAAACTCTTTAAGCAAACGAAAAAAATTTTTAAAAAAGAAATTTCATTGCAAAAAGAGGGCATTTCATATCAGCAGGAACCGTTTAATCGTCAGTACGGCTTGGTTTTGGCCAGCCGTATATGCCAAAGCAAACAGCCAAGCTAACCTCATATATAGACCTAAAATAAATTTTAAATGTGAATTATGTGAGGCGAAATACAACGTATTTAGTTGAATGACTATGCGGGAGTAGCATTTCATAGAGAGTTTTGCTATGAAAATTCATAGCGAAATAAGTCAGTTGAAATTGACTCAGTTTGCTTCTAAGCTCGAGAGTTGAGTGGAAAAAACTCTTTAAGCAAACGAAAAATTTTTTTAAAAAAGAAATTTCATTGCAAAAAGAGGACATTTCATAACAGCAGGAACCGTATAATCGTTAGTGTGGTTTGTTTCCTGCCTGCCGTATATGCCAAAGCAAACAGCCAAGCTGACCTCATATATAGACTTAAAATAAATTTTAAATGTGAATCATATGAGGCGAAATACAACGTATTTACTTGAATTCCTAGCAAGATTTCGCCCTATGTGGGACTAGCATTTCACAGAGGGTTTTGCTATGAAAATTCATAGCGAACTAAGTCAATTGAAATTGACTCAGTTTGCTGCTAAGTCTGGAGCTCGAAATTTGAGTGGAAAAAACTCTTTAAGCAAACGAAAAGAAATTTTTTTAAAAAGAAGTTTCATTGCAAAAAGATGGAATTTAATATTAGCAGGAACCGTATAATCGTCAGTACGGCTTGGTTTTTGCCTGCCGTATATGCCACAGCTAACAGCCAAGCTGACCTCATATATAGACTTAAAATAAATTTTAATTGTGAATTACATCAGGCGAAATACAACATATTTAGTTGATTGAATATGCGGGACTAGCATTTCATAGAGAGTTTTGCTATGAAAATGCATAGCGAAATAAGTCAATTGAAATTGACTCAGTTTGCTGATATGTCTGGAGCTCGATATTTGAGTGGAAAAAACTCTTTAAGCAAACGAAAAATTAAAAAAAAAAAAATTCATTGCAAAAGAGGGCATTTGATATCAGCAGGAACCGTATAATCGTCAGTACGGCTTGGTTTCGGTCAGCCGTATATGCCAAAGCAAACAGCCAAGCTAACCTCATATATAGACCTAAAATAAATTTTAAATGTGAATCATATGAGGCGAAATACAACGTATTTACTTGAATGCCTAGCAAGATTTAGCCCTATGTGGGACTAGCATTTCATAGAGAGATTTGCTATGAAAATACATAGCCAAATAAGTCAATTGAAATTGACTCAGTTTGCTGCTATGTCTGGAGCTCGATGTTTGAGTGGAAAAAACTCTTTAAGCAAACGAAAAATTAAAAAAAAAAAATTCATTGCAAAAGAGGGCATTTCATATCAGCAGGAACCGTATAATCGTCAGTACGGCTTGGTTTCTGCCTGCCGTATATGCCACAGCTAACAGCCAAGCTGACCTCATATATAGACTTAAAATAAATTTTAATTGTGAATTACATCAGGCGAAATACAACATATTTAGTTGATTGAATATGCGGGACTAGCATTTCATAGAGAGTTTTGCTATGAAAATGCATAGCGAAATAAGTCAATTGAAATTGACTCAGTTTGCTGATATGTCTGGAGCTCGATATTTGAGTGGAAAAAACTCTTTAAGCAAACGAAAAATTAAAAAAAAAAAAAATTCATTGCAAAAGAGGGCATTTGATATCAGCAGGAACCGTATAATCGTCAGTACGGCTTGGTTTCGGCCAGCCGTATATGCCAAAGCAAACAGCCAAGCTAACCTCATATATAGACCTAAAATAAATTTTAAATGTGAATTATATGAGGCGAAATACAACGTATTTAGTTGAATGACTATGCGGGACTAGCATTTCATAGAGAGTTTTGCTATGAAAATTCATAGCGAAATAAGTCAGTTGAAATTGACTCAGTTTGCTGCTAAGCTCGAGAGTTGAGTGGAAAAAACTCTTTAAGCAAACGAAAAATTTTTTTAAAAAAGAAATTTCATTGCAAAAAGAGGACATTTCATAACAGCAGGAACCGTATAATCGTTAGTATGGTTTGTTTCCTGCCTGCCGTATATGCCACAGCTAACAGCCAAGCTGACCTCATATATAGACTTAAAATAAATTTTAAATGTGAATCATATGAGGCGAAATACAACGTATTTACTTGAATGCCTAGCAAGATTTCGCCCTATGTGGGACTAGCATTTCACAGAGGGTTTTGCTATGAAAATTCATAGCGAACTAAGTCAATTGAAATTGACTCAGTTTGCTGCTATGTCTGGAGCTCGATATTTGAGTGGAAAAAAACTCTTTAAGCAAACGAAAAATTAAAAAAAAGAAATTTCATTGCAAAAAGAGGGCATTTCATATAAGCAGGAACCGTATAATCGTCACCACGGCTTGGTTACTGCCTGCCGTATATGCCAAAGCAAACAGCCAAGCTGACCTCATATATAGACTTAAAATAAATTTTAAATGTGAATCATATGAGGCGAAATACAACGTATTTACTTGAATGCCTAGCAAGATTTAGCCCTATGTGGGACTAGCATTTCATAGAGAGATTTGCTATGAAAATACATAGCCAAATAAGTCAATTGAAATTGACTCAGTTTGCTGCTATGTATGGAGTTCGAGATTTGAGTGGAAAAAACTCTTTAAGCAAACGAAAAATTAAAAAAAAAAGAAATTTCATTGCAAAAAGAGGGCAGTTCATATCAGCAGGAACTGTATAATCGTCAGTATGGTTTGTTTCCTGCCTGCCGTATATACCAAAGCAAACAGCCAAGCTGACCTCATATATAGAGTTAAAATAAATTTTAAATGTGAAATATATGAGGCGAAATACAACGTATTTACTTGAGTGACTAGCAAGATTTAGCCCTATGTGGGACTAGCATTTCATAGAGAGCTTTGCTATGAAAATTCATAGCGGAATAACTCAATTGAAATTGACTCAGTATGCTGCTAAGTATGGAGCTGGAGAATTGAGTGGGGAAAACTCTTTAAGCAAACGAAAACTTTATTTAAAAAAAAGAAATTTCATTGCAAAAAGAGGGCATTTCATATCAGCAGGAACCGTATATTCGTCAGTACGGCTTGGTTCCTGCCTGCCGTATATGCCAAAGCAAACAGCCAAGCTGACCTCATATATAGATTAAAATAAATTTTAAATGAGAATTATATGGGGCGATATACAACGTATTTACTTGAATGACTAGCAAAATTTACCCCTATGCGTGACTAGCATTTCATAGAGAGTTTTGCTATGTAAATTCATAGCGAAATAAGTCAATTGAAATTGAATCAGTTGGGTGCTAAGTCTGGAGTTCGAGAATTGGGTGGAAAAAACTCTTTAAGCAAACGAAAAATCTTTTAAAAAAAGAAATTTCATTGCAAAAAGAGGGCATTTCATATCAGCAGGAACCGTATAATTGTCAGTACGGCTTGGTTCCTGCCTGCCGTATATGCCAAAGCAAACAGCCAAGCTGGCCTCATATATAGGTTTAAAATAAATTTTAAATGTGAGTTATATGAGGCGAAATACAACGTATTTACTTGAATGACTAGCAAGATTTAGCCCTATGCGGGGCTACCATTTCATAGAGATTTTTGCTATGAAAATTCGTAGCGGAATAAGTCAATTGAAATTGACTCAGTTTGCTGCTAAGTCTGGAGCTCGAGATTTGAGTGGAAAAAACTCTTTAAGCAAACGAAAAAATTTAAAAAAAAAGACATTTCATTGCAAAAAGAGGGCATTTCGTATCAGCAGGAACCGTATAATCGTCAGAATGGCTTGTTTCCTGCCTGCCGTATATGCCAAATCAAACAGCCAAGCTGACCTCATATATAGCCTTAACATAAATTTTAAATGTGAATTATATCAGGCGAAATACAACGTATTTACTTGAATGACTAGCAAGATTTAGCCCTATGCGGGACTAGCATTTCATGGACAGTTTTGCTATGAAAATTCATAGCGAAATAACTCAATTGAAATTGACTCAGTTTGCTGCTAAGTCTGCAACTCGAGAATTGAGTGCAAAAAACTCTTTTAGCAAACGAAAAATTTTGTTAAAAACGAAATTTCATTGCATTCGTATAAGCAGGAACCGTATAATCGTCAGGATAGCTTGTTTACTGCATGCCGTATATTCCAAATCAAACAGCCAAGCTGACCTCATATATAGCCTTAAAATAAATTTTAAATGTGAATTATATCAGGCGAAATACAACGTATTTACTTGAATGACTAGCAAGATTTAGCCCTATGCGGGACTAGCATTTCATGGACAGTTTTGCTATGAAAATTCATAGCGAAATAACTCAATTGAAATTGACTCAGTTTGCTGCTAAGTCTGCAGCTCGAGAATTGAGTGCAAAAAACTCTTTTAGCAAACGAAAAATTTTGTTAAAAACGAAATTTCATTGCAAAAAGAGGGCATTTCATATCAGCAGGAACCGTATAATTGTCAGTACGGCTTGGTTCCTGCCTGCCGTATATGTCAATGCAAACAGCCAAGCTGGCCTCATATATAGACTTAAAATAAATTTTAAATGTGAATTATATGAGGTGAAATACAACGTATTTAGTTGAATTCCAAGCAAGATTTAGCCCTATGCGGGGCTAGCATTCCATAGAGAGTTTTGGTATGAATATTCATAGCGGAATAAGTCAATTGAAATTGACTCAGTTTGCTGCTAAGTCTAGAGCTCGAGATTTGAGTGGAAAAAACTCTTTAAGCAAACGAAAAATTAAAAAAAAAAATTTCATTGCAAAAGGAGGGCATTTCGTATCAGCAGGAACCGTATAATCGTCAGTACGGCTTGGTTTCTGCCTGCCGTATATGCCACAGCTAACAGCCAAGCTGACGTCATATATAGACTTAAAATAAATTTTAAATGTGAAATATATCAGGCGATATACAACGTATTTAGTTGATTGACTAGCAAGATTTAGCCCTATGCGGGACTAGCATTTCATGGACAGTTTTGCTATGAAAATTCATAGCGAAGTAAGTCAACTGCAATTGACTCAGTTTGCTGCTAAGTCTGCAGCTCGAGAATTGAGTGCAACAAACTCTTTTAGCAAACGAAAAATTTTGTTAAAAAAGAAATTTCATTGCAAAAAGAAGGCATTTCATATCAGCAGGAACCGTATAATTGTCAGTACGGCTTGGTTCCTGCCTGCCGTATATGCTACAGCAAACAGCCAAGCTGACGTCATATATAGACTTAAAATAAATTTTAAATGTGAATTATATCAGGCGAAATACAACGTATTTAGTTGATTGACTATGCGGGACTATCATTTCTTAGAGAGTTTTGCTATGAAAATGCATAGCGAAATAAGTCAATTGAAATTGACTCAGTTTGCTGCTATGTCTGGAGCTCGAGTTTTGAGTGGAAAAAACTCTTTAAGCAAACGAAAAATTAAAAAAAAAAGAAAATTCATTGCAAAAAGAGGGCATTTCATATAAGCAGGAACCGTATAATCGTCAGTACGGCTTGGTTCCTGCCTGCCGTATATGCCAAAGCAAACAGCCAAGCTGACCTCATATATAGACTTAAAATAAATATTAAATGTGAATCATATGAGGCGAAATACAACGTATTTACTTGAATGCCTAGCAAGATTTAGCCCTATGTGGGACTAGCATTTCATAGAGAGTTTTGCTATGAAAATACATAGCGAAATAAGTCAATTGAAATTGACTCAGTTTGCTGCTATGTATGGAGCTCGAGATTTTAATGGAAAAAACTCTTTAAGCAAACGAAAAATTTAAAAAAAAAAGAAATTTCATTGCAAAAAGAGGGCATTTCATATCAGCTGGAACTGTATAATCGTCAGTACGGTTTGTTGCCTGCCTGCCGTATATACCAAAGCAAACAGCCAAGCTGACCTCATATATGGACTTAAAATAAATTTTAAATGTGAATTATATGAGGCGAAATACAACGTATTTACTTGAGTGATTAGGAAGATTTAGCCCTATGTGGGACTAGCATTTCATAGAGAGTTTTGCTATGAAAATTCATAGCGATATAAGTCAATTGAAATTGACTCAGATTGCTGCTAGGTCTGCATCTCGAGAATTGAGTGGAAAAACTCTTTAAGCAAGCGAAAAATTAAAAAAAAAAGAAATTTCATTGGAAAAAGAGGGCATTTCATATTAGCAGGAACCGTATAATCATCAGTACGGCTTGGTTGCTGCCTGTCGTATATGCCAAAGCAAACAGCCAAGCTGACCTCATATATAGACTTAAAATAAATATTAAATGTGAATCATATGAGGCGAAATACAACGTATTTACTTGAATGCCTAGCAAGATTTAGCCCTATGTGGGACTACCATTTCATAGAGAGTTTTGCTATGTAAATTCATAGCGGAATAAGTCAATTGAAATTGACTCAGTTTGCTGCTAAGTCTAGAGCTCGAGATTTGAGTGGAAAAAGCTCTTTAAGCAAACGAAAAATTTAAAAAAAAAAAGAAATTTCATTGCATTCGTATCAGCAGGAACCGTATAATCGTCAATACGGCTTGGTTCCTGCCTACCGTATATGCCAAAGCAAACAGCCAAGCTGACCTCATATATTGACTTAAAATAAATTTTAAATGTGAATCATATGAGGCGAAATACAACGTATTTACTTGAATGCCTAGCAAGATTTAGCCCTATGCGGGACTTGCATTTTAGCGAGAGTTTTACTAGGAAAATACATAGCGAAATAAGTCAATTGAAATTGACTCAGTTTGCTGCTATGTCTGGAACTCGAGATTTGAGTGGAAAAAACTCTTTAAGCAAACGAAAAATTAAAAAAAAAATATTTCATTGCAAAAAGTGGGCATTTCATATCAGCAGGAACTGTATAATCGTCAGTACGGTTTGTTTCTTGCCTGCCGCATATGCCAAAGCAAACAGCCAAGCTAACCTCATATATAGACTTAAAATAAATTTTAAATGTGAATTATATGAGGTGAAATACAACGTATTTACTTGAATGACTAGCAAGATTTAGCCCTATGCGGGACTAGCACTTCATAGAGAGTTTTGTTATGAAAATTCATGGCGAAATAACTCAATTGAAATTGACTCAGTTTGCTGCTAAGTCTGGAGCTCGAGATTTGAGTGGAAAATTTCTTTAAGCAAACGAAAAATTAAAAAAAAAAGAAAGTTCATTACAAACGACGGCATTTCATATAAGCAGGAACCGTATAATCGTCAGTACGGCTTGGTTTCGGCCAGCCGTATATGCCAAAGCATACAGCCAAGCTGACCCTATATATAGACTTAAAATATATTTTAAATGTGAATTATATAAGGCGAAATAGAACGTATTTAGTTGAATGACTACACGGGACTAGCATTTCATAGAGAGTTTTGCTATGAAAATTCATAGCGAAACAAGTCAATTGAAATTTACTCAGTTTGCTGCTAAGCTCGAGAATTGAGTGGAAAAAACTCTTTAAGCAAACGAAAAAAATTTTTAAAAAAGAAATTACATTGCAAAAAGAGGGCATTTCATACCAGCAGGAACCGTATAATCGGTAGTACGGTTTGTTTCCTGCCTGCCGTATATGCCAAAGCAAACAGCCAAGCTGACCTCATATATAGACTTAAAATAAATTTTAAATGTGAATCATATGAGGCGAAATACAACGTATTTACTTGAATGCCTAGCAAGATTTCGCCCTATGTGGGACTAGCATTTCACAGAGGGTTTTGCTATGAAATTTCATAGCGAACTACGTCAATTGAAATTGACTCAGTTTGCTGCTAAGTCTGGAGCTCGAAATTTGAGTGAAAAAAACTGTTTAAGCAAACGAAAAAATTTTTTTTTAAAAAGAAATTTCATTGCAAAAAGAGGGCATTTCGTATCAGCAGGAACCGTATAATCGTCAGTACGGCTTGGTTTCTGCCTGCCGTATATGCCACAGCAAACAGCCAAGCTGACGTCATATATAGACTTAAAATAAATTTTAAATGTGAATTATATCAGGCGAAATACAACGTATTTAGTTCATTGACTATGCGGGACTAGCATTTCATAGAGAGTTTTGCTATGAAAATGCATAGCGAATTAAGTCAATTGAAATTGACTCAGTTTGTTGCTAAGCTCGATAATTGAGTGGAAAAAACTCTTTAAGAAAACGAAAAATTTTTTTTAAAAAAGATATTTCATTGCAAAAAGAGGGCATTTCATATCAGCAGGAACCGTTTAATCGTCAGTACGGCTTGGTTTCGGCCAGCCGTATATGCAAAAGCAAACAGCCAAGCTGACCTCATATATAGACTTAAAATAAATTTTAAATGTGAATTATATGAGGCGAAATACAACGTATTTAGTTGAATGACTATGCGGGACTAGCATTTCATAGAGAGTTTTGCTATGAAAATTCATAGCGAAACAAGTCAATTGAAATTTACTCAGTTTGCTGCTAAGCTCGAGAATTGAGTGGAAAAAACTCTTTAAGCAAACGAAAAAAATTTTTAAAAAAGAAATTACATTGCAAAAAGAGAGAATTTCATACCAGCAGGAACCGTATAATCGTTAGTACGGTTTGTTTCCTGCCTGCCGTATATGCCAAAGCAAACAACCAAGCTGACCTCATATATAGACTTAAAATAAATTTTAAATGTGAATTATATGAGGCGAAATTCAACGTATTTACTTGAGCGATTAGCAAGATTTAGCCCTATCAGCAGGAACCGTATAATCATCAGTACGGCTTGGTTGCTGCCTGTCGTATATGCCAAAGGAAACAGCCAAGCTGACCTCATATTTAGACTTAAAATAAATTTTAAATGTGAATTATATGAGGCGAAATACAACGTATTTAGTTCATTGACTATGAGAGTTTTGCTATGAAAATGCATAGCGAAATAAGTCAATTGAAATTGACTCAGTTTGCTGCTATGTCTGGAGCTCGAGATTTGAGTGGAAAAAAATCTTTAAGCAAACGAAAAATTAAAAAAAAAAAAAAATTTCATTGCAAAAAGAGGGCATTTCATATAAGCAGGAACCGTATAATCGTCAGTACGGTTTGTTTCCTGCCTGCCGTATATGCCAAAGCAAACAGCCAAGCTGACCTCATATATAGACT
Source organism: Dioctria linearis (assembly GCA_963930735.1). Classification (NCBI taxonomy): domain Eukaryota; kingdom Metazoa; phylum Arthropoda; class Insecta; order Diptera; family Asilidae; genus Dioctria; species Dioctria linearis. The sequence continues at coordinate 162,638,977 of OZ005742.1, read as the reverse complement.
TAAAATAAATTTTAAATGTGAATTATATGAGGCGAAATTCAACGTATTTACTTGAGCGATTAGCAAGATTTAGCCCTATCAGCAGGAACCGTATAATCATCAGTACGGCTTGGTTCCTGCCTGCCGTATATGCCAAAGCAAACAGCCAAGCTGACCTCATATATAGACTTAAAATAAATATTAAATGTGAAACATATGAGGCGAAAAACAACGTATTTACTTGAATGCCTAGCAAGATTTAGCCCTATGTAGGACTAGCATTTCATAGAGAGTTTTGCTATGAAAATACATAGCGAAATAAGTCAATTGAAATTGACTCAGTTTGCTGCAATGTATGGAGCTCGAGATTTGAGTGGAAAAATTTTTAAGCAAACGAAAAATTAAAAAAAAAAGAAATTTCATTGCAAAAAGAGGGCATTTCATATCAGCAGAAACTGTATAATCGTCAGTACGGTTTGTTTCCTGCCTGCCGTATATACCAAAGCAAACAGCCAAGCTGACCTCATATATAGACTTAAAATAAATTTTAAATGTGAATTATATGAGGCGAAATACAACGTATTTACTTGAGCGATTAGCAAGATTTAGCCCTATCAGCAGGAACCGTATAATCATCAGTACGGCTTGGTTGCTGCCTGTCGTATATGCCAAAGGAAACAGCCAAGCTGACCTCATATTTAGACTTAAAATAAATTTTAAATGTGAATTATATGAGGTGAAATACAACGTATTTACTTGAATGATTAGCAAGATTTAGCCCTATGCGGGACTAGCATTTCATAGAGAGCTTTGCTATGAAAATTCATAGCGAAATAACTCAATTGAAATTGACTCAGTATGCTGCTAAGTATGGAGCTGGATAATTGAGTGAAAAAAACTCTTTAAGCAAACGAAAACTTTATTTAAAAAAAAGAAATTTCATTGCAAAAAGAGAGCATTTCAAATCAGCAGGAACCGTATATTCGTCAGTATGGCTTGGTTCCTGCCTGCCGTAAATGCCATAGCAAACAGCCAACCTGGCCTCATATATAGACTTACAATAAATTTTAAATGTGAATCATATGAGCTGAAATACAACGTATTTACTTTAATGCCTAGCAAGATGTAGCCCTATGCGGGACTAGCATTTCATAGAGAGTTTTGCTATGAAAGTTCATAGCGAAATAGCTCAATCGAAATTGACTCAGTTTGCTGCTAGGTATGGAGCTGGAGAATTGAGTGGAAAAAACTCTTTAAGCAAGCGAAAACTTTTTTTAAAAAAAAAATTTCATTGCAAAAATAGGGCATTTCATATCAGCAGGAACCGTATATTCGTCCGTACGGCTTGGTTCCTGCCTGCCGTATATGTCAAAGCAAACAGCCAAGCTGACCTCATATATAGCCTTAAAATAAATATTTTAAGGTAATTATATGAGGCGAAATACAACGTATTTACTTGAGTGACTAGGAAGATTTAGCCTTATGCGGGACTAGCATTTCATAGAGAGTTTTGCTATGAAAATACATGGCGAAATAAGTCAATTGAAATTGACTCAGTTTGCTGCTATGTCTGGAGCTCGAGATTTGAGTGGAAAAAACTCTTTAAGCAAACGAAAAATAAAAAAAACAAAAGAAATTTCATTGCAAAAAGAGGGCATTTCATATTAGCAGGAACTGTATAATCTTCAGTACGGTTTGTTTCCTGCCTGCCGTATATGCCAAAGCAAACAGCCAAGCTGACCTCATATATAGACTTAAATACTAGCATTTCATAGAGAGTTTTGCTATGAAAATTCATAGCGAAATAACTCAATTGAAATTGACTCAGTTTGCTTCTAAGTCTGGCGCTGGAGAATTGAGTGGAAAAAACTCTTTAAGCAAACGAAAACGTTTTTAAAAAAAAAGAAATTTCATTGCAAAAAGAGGTCATTTCATATAAGCAGGAACCGTATAATCGTCAGTACGGCTTGTTTCCTGCCTGCCGTAAATGCCAAAGCAAACAGCCAACCTGGCCTCATATGTAGACTTACAATAAATTTTAAATGTGAATTTTATTAGGCGAAATACAACGTATTTAGTTGAATGACTATGCGGGACTAGCATTTCATAGACAGTTTTGCTATGAAAATACATGGCGAAATAAGTCAATTGAAATTGACTCAGTTTGCTGCTATGTCTGGAGCTCGAGATTTGAGTGGAAAAAACTCTTTAAGCAAACGAAAAATAAAAAAAACAAAAGAAATTTCATTGCAAAAAGAGGGCATTTCATATTAGCAGGAACTGTATAATCTTCAGTACGGTTTGTTTCCTGCCTGCCGTATATGCCAAAGCAAACAGCCAAGCTGACCTCATATATAGACTTAAATACTAGCATTTCATAGAGAGTTTTGCTATGAAAATTCATAGCGAAATAACTCAATTGAAATTGACTCAGTTTGCTTCTAAGTCTGGCGCTGGAGAATTGAGTGGAAAAAACTCTTTAAGCAAAAGAAAACGCTTTTAAAAAAAAAGAAATTTCATTGCAAAAAGAGGTCATTTCATATAAGCAGGAACCGTATAATCGTCAGTACGGCTTGTTTCCTGCCTGCCGTAAATGCCAAAGCAAACAGCCAACCTGGCCTCATATGTAGACTTACAATAAATTTTAAATGTGAATTTTATTAGGCGAAATACAACGTATTTAGTTGAATGACTATGCGGGACTAGCATTTCATAGAGAGTTTTGCTATGAAAATACATAGCGAAATAAGTCAATTGAAATTGACTCAGTTTGATGCTATGTCTGGAGCTCGAGATTTGAGTGGAAAAAACTCGTTTAAGCAAACGAAAAATTAAAAAAAAAATTTTCATAGCAAAAAGAGGGCATTTCATATAAGCAGGAACCGTATAATCGTCAGTACGGTTTCGTTCCTGCCTGCCGTATATGCCAAAGCAAACAGACACGCTGACCTCATATATAGACTTAAAATAAATTTTAAATGTGAATCATATGAGTTGAAATACAACGTATTTACTTTAATGCCTAGCAAGATGTAGCCCTTTGCGGGACTAGCATTTCATAGAGAGTTTTGCTATGAAAGTTCATAGCGAAATAGCTCAATCGAAATTGACTCAGTTTGCTGCTAAGTATGGAGCTGGAGAATTGCGTGGAAAAAACTCTTTAAGCAAGCGAAAACTTTTTAAAAAAAAAAATTTCATTGCAAAAAGAGGGCATTTCATATCAGCAGGATCCGTATAATCGTCAGTACGGCTTGGTTCCTGCCTGCCGTAAATGCCAAAGCAAACAGCCAACCTGGCCTCATATATAGACTTACAATAAATTTTAAATGTGAATTTTATTAGGCGAAATACAACGTATTTAGTTGAATGACTAGCAAGATTTAGCCCTATGCGGGACTAGCATTTCATGGACAGTTTTGCTATGAAAATTCATTGCGAAATAAGTCAATTGAAATTGAATCAGTTGGGTGCTAAGTCTGGAGCTCGAGAATTGGGTGGAAAAAACCCTTTAAGCAAACGAAAAATGATTTTAAAAAAGAAATTTCATTTCAAAAAGAGGGCATTTCATATCCGCAGGAACCGTATAATCGTCAATACGGCTTGGTTCCTGCCTGCCGTAAATGCCAAAGCAAACAACCAACCTGGCCTGATATATAGACTTACAATAAATTTTAAATGTGAATTTTATTAGGCGAAATACAACGTATTTGCCAAAGCAAACAGTCTAGCTGACCTCGTATATAGACTTAAAACAAATTTTAAATGTGAATTATATGAGGTGAAATACAACATATTTACTTGAATGACTAGCAAGATTTAGCACTATGCGGGACTAGCCTTTCATAGAGAGTTTTGCTATGAAAATTTACAGCGAAATAGCTCAATTGAAATTGACTCAGTTTGCTGCTAAGTCTGAAGCTCGAGATTTGAGTGGAAAAAACTCTTTAAGCAAACGAAAAATTTTTAAAAAAAAGAAATTTCATTGCAAAAGGAGGGCATTTCATATCAGCAGGAACCGTATAATCGTCAGTATGGCTTATTTCCTGCCTGAAATGCCAAAGCAAACAGCCAAGCTGACCTCATATATAGCCTTAAAATAAATTTTAAATGTGAATTATATGAGGCGAAATACAACGTATTTACTTGAATGACTAGCAAGTTTTAGCCCTATGCGGGACTAGCGTTTCATGGACAGTTTTGCTATGAAAATTCATAACGAAATAAGTCAATTGAAATTGAATCAGTTGGTTGCTAAGTCTGGAGCTCGAGAATTGGGTGGAAAAAACTTTTTAAGCAAACGAAAAATGTTTTTAAAAAAGAAATTTCATTGCAAAAAGAGGGCATTTCATATCAGCAGGAACCGTATAATTGTCAGAACGGCTTGGTTCCTGCCTGCCGTATATGCCAAAGCAAACAGCCAAGCTGGCTTCATATATAGATTTAAAATAAATTTTAAATGTGAATTATATGAAGCGAAATACAACGTATTTACTTGAATGACTAGCAAGATTTAGCCCTATGCGGGGCTAGCATTTCATAGAGATTTTTGATATGAAAATTCATAGCGGAATAAGTCAATTGAATTTGAATCAGTTGGGTGCTAAGTCTGGAGCTCGAGAATTGGGTGGAAAAAACTCTTTAAGCAAACGAAAAATGTTTTTAAAAAAGAAATTTCATTGCAAAAAGAGGGCATTTCATATCAGCAGGAACCGTATAATTGTCAGTACGGCTTGGTTCCTGCCTGCCGTATATGCCAAAGCAAACAGCCAAGCTGGCCTCATATATAGATTTAAAATAAATTTTAAATGTGAATTATATGAGGCGAAATACAACGAATATACTTGAATGACTAGCAAGATTTAGCCCTATGCGGGACTAACATTTCATGGACAGTTTTGCTATGAAAATTCATAGTGAAATAAGTCAATTGAAATTGAATCAGTTGGGTGCTAAGCCTGGAGCTCGAGAATTGGGTAGAAAAAACTCTTTAAGCAAACGAAAAATGTTTTTAAAAAAGAAATTTCATTGCAAAAAGAGGGTATTTCATATCAGCAGGAACCGTATAATCGTCAGTACGGCTTGGTTCCTGCCTGCCGTATATGCCAAAGCAAGCAGCCTAGCTGACCTCATATATAGACTTAAAATAAATTTTAAATGTGAATTATTTGAGGCGAAATACAGCGTGTTTAGTTGAATGACAATGCGCGACTAGCAGTTCATAGAGAGTTTTGCTATGAAAATTCATAGCGAAATAAATCAATTGAAATTGACTCAGTTTGCTGCTAAGACTGCAGCTCGAGAATTGTGTGGAAAAACTCTTTAAACAAATGAAAAATTAAAAAAAAAAATTTCATTGGAAAAGGAGGGCATTTCGTATCAGCAGGAACCGTATAATCGTCAGTACGGCTTGGTTGCTGGCTGCCGTATATGCCAAAGCAAACAGCCAAGCTGACCTCATATATAGACATAAAATAAATTTTAAATGTGAATTATATGAGGTGAAATGCAACGTATATACTTGAATAACTAGCAAGATTTAGCCCTATGCGGGACTAGCATTTCATAGAGAGTTTTGCTATGAAAATTCTGAGCGAAATAACTCAATTGAAATTGACTCAGTTTGCTGCTAAGTATGGAGCTGGAGAATTGAGTGGAAAAAACTCTTTACGCAAACGAAAACTTTTTTTTAAAAAACGAAATTTCATTGCAAAAAGAGGGCATTTCATATCAGCAGGGACCGTATAATTGTCAGAACGGCTTGGTTCCTGCCTGCCGTATATGCCAAAGCAAACAGCCAAGCTGGCTTCATATATAGATTTAAAATAAATTTTAAATGTGAATTATATGAGGCTAAATACAACGTATTTACTTGAATGACTAGCAAGATTTAGCCCTATGCGGGACTAGCATTTCATGGTCAGTTTTGCTATGAAAATTCATAGCGAAATAAGTCAATTGAAATTGAATCAGTTTGCTGCTAAGTCTGCAGCTCGAGAATTGAGTGGAAAAACTCTTTAAGCAAAGGAAAAATTAAAAAAAAAAGAAATTTCATTGGAAAAGGAGGGCATTTCATATCAGCAGGAACCGTATAATCATCAGTACGGCTTAGTTGCTGCCTGCCGTTTATGCCAAGCAAACAACCAAGCTGACCTCATATATAGACCTAAAATATATTTTAAATGTGAATTATATAAGGCGAAATAGAACGTATTTAGTTGAATGACTACACGGGACTAGCATTTCATAGAGAGTTTTGCTATGAAAATCCATAGCGAAATAATTCAATTGAAATTGACTCAGTTTGTTGCTAAGCTCGATAATTGAGTGGAAAAAACTCTTTAAGAAAACGAAAAATTTTTTTTAAAAAAGATATTTCATTGCAAAAAGAGGGCATTTCATATCAGCAGGAACCGTTTAATCGTCAGTACGGCTTGGTTTCGGCCAGCCGTATATGCAAAAGCAAACAGCCAAGCTGACCACATATATAGACTTAAAATAAATTTTAAATGTGAATTATATGAGGCGAAATACAACGTATTTAGTTGAATGACTATGCGGGACTAGCATTTCATAGAGAGTTTTGCTATGAAAATTCATAGCGAAACAAGTCAATTGAAATTTACTCAGTTTGCTGCTAAGCTCGAGAATTGAGTGGAAAAAACTCTTTAAGCAAACGAAAAAAATTTTTAAAAAAGAAATTACATTGCAAAAAGAGAGAATTTCATACCAGCAGGAACCGTATAATCGTTAGTACGGTTTGTTTCCTGCCTGCCGTATATGCCAAAGCAAACAACCAAGCTGACCTCATATATAGACTTAAAATAAATTTTAAATGTGAATTATATGAGGCGAAATTCAACGTATTTACTTGAGCGATTAGCAAGATTTAGCCCTATCAGCAGGAACCGTATAATCATCAGTACGGCTTGGTTGCTGCCTGTCGTATATGCCAAAGGAAACAGCCAAGCTGACCTCATATTTAGACTTAAAATAAATTTTAAATGTGAATTATATGAGGCGAAATACAACGTATTTAGTTCATTGACTATGAGAGTTTTGCTATGAAAATGCATAGCGAAATAAGTCAATTGAAATTGACTCAGTTTGCTGCTATGTCTGGAGCTCGAGATTTGAGTGGAAAAAAATCTTTAAGCAAACGAAAAATTAAAAAAAAAAAAAATTTCATTGCAAAAAGAGGGCATTTCATATAAGCAGGAACCGTATAATCGTCAGTACGGTTTGTTTCCTGCCTGCCGTATATGCCAAAGCAAACAGCCAAGCTGACCTCATATATAGACTTAAAATAAATTTTAAATGTGAATTATATGAGGCGAAATTCAACGTATTTACTTGAGCGATTAGCAAGATTTAGCCCTATCAGCAGGAACCGTATAATCATCAGTACGGCTTGGTTCCTGCCTGTCGTATATGCCAAAGGAAACAGCCAAGCTGACCTCATATTTAGACTTAAAATAAATTTTAAATGTGAATTATATGAGGTGAAATACAACGTATTTACTTGAATGATTAGCAAGATTTAGCCCTATGCGGGACTAGCATTTCATAGAGAGCTTTGCTATGAAAATTCATAGCGAAATAACTCAATTGAAATTGACTCAGTATGCTGCTAAGTATGGAGCTGGATAATTGAGTGAAAAAAACTCTTTAAGCAAACGAAAACTTTATTTAAAAAAAAGAAATTTCATTGCAAAAAGAGAGCATTTCAAATCAGCAGGAACCGTATATTCGTCAGTATGGCTTGGTTCCTGCCTGCCGTAAATGCCATAGCAAACAGCCAACCTGGCCTCATATATAGACTTACAATAAATTTTAAATGTGAATCATATGAGCTGAAATACAACGTATTTACTTTAATGCCTAGCAAGATGTAGCCCTATGCGGGACTAGCATTTCATAGAGAGTTTTGCTATGAAAGTTCATAGCGAAATAGCTCAATCGAAATTGACTCAGTTTGCTGCTAGGTATGGAGCTGGAGAATTGAGTGGAAAAAACTCTTTAAGCAAGCGAAAACTTTTTTTAAAAAAAAAATTTCATTGCAAAAATAGGGCATTTCATATCAGCAGGAACCGTATATTCGTCCGTACGGCTTGGTTCCTGCCTGCCGTATATGTCAAAGCAAACAGCCAAGCTGACCTCATATATAGCCTTAAAATAAATTTTAAATGTGAATTATATGAGGCGAAATACAACGTATTTACTTGAGTGACTAGGAAGATTTAGCCTTATGCGGGACTAGCATTTCATAGAGAGTTTTGCTATGAAAATACATGGCGAAATAAGTCAATTGAAATTGACTCAGTTTGCTGCTATGTCTGGAGCTCGAGATTTGAGTGGAAAAAACTCTTTAAGCAAACGAAAAATAAAAAAAACAAAAGAAATTTCATTGCAAAAAGAGGGCATTTCATATTAGCAGGAACTGTATAATCTTCAGTACGGTTTGTTTCCTGCCTGCCGTATATGCCAAAGCAAACAGCCAAGCTGACCTCATATATAGACTTAAATACTAGCATTTCATAGAGAGTTTTGCTATGAAAATTCATAGCGAAATAACTCAATTGAAATTGACTCAGTTTGCTTCTAAGTCTGGCGCTGGAGAATTGAGTGGAAAAAACTCTTTAAGCAAACGAAAACGTTTTTAAAAAAAAAGAAATTTCATTGCAAAAAGAGGTCATTTCATATAAGCAGGAACCGTATAATCGTCAGTACGGCTTGTTTCCTGCCTGCCGTAAATGCCAAAGCAAACAGCCAACCTGGCCTCATATGTAGACTTACAATAAATTTTAAATGTGAATTTTATTAGGCGAAATACAACGTATTTAGTTGAATGACTATGCGGGACTAGCATTTCATAGACAGTTTTGCTATGAAAATACATGGCGAAATAAGTCAATTGAAATTGACTCAGTTTGCTGCTATGTCTGGAGCTCGAGATTTGAGTGGAAAAAAATCTTTAAGCAAACGAAAAATTAAAAAAAAAAAAAAATTTCATTGCAAAAAGAGGGCATTTCATATAAGCAGGAACCGTATAATCGTCAGTACGGTTTGTTTCCTGCCTGCCGTATATGCCAAAGCAAACAGCCAAGCTGACCTCATATATAGACTTAAAATAAATTTTAAATGTGAATTATATGAGGCGAAATTCAACGTATTTACTTGAGCGATTAGCAAGATTTAGCCCTATCAGCAGGAACCGTATAATCATCAGTACGGCTTGGTTCCTGCCTGCCGTATATGCCAAAGCAAACAGCCAAGCTGACCTCATATATAGACTTAAAATAAATATTAAATGTGAAACATATGAGGCGAAAAACAACGTATTTACTTGAATGCCTAGCAAGATTTAGCCCTATGTAGGACTAGCATTTCATAGAGAGTTTTGCTATGAAAATACATAGCGAAATAAGTCAATTAAAATTGACTCAGTTTGCTGCAATGTATGGAGCTCGAGATTTGAGTGGAAAAATTTTTAAGCAAACGAAAAATTAAAAAAAAAAAGAAATTTCATTGCAAAAAGAGGGCATTTCATATCAGCAGAAACTGTATAATCGTCAGTACGGTTTGTTTCCTGCCTGCCGTATATACCAAAGCAAACAGCCAAGCTGACCTCATATATAGACTTAAAATAAATTTTAAATGTGAATTATATGAGGCGAAATACAACGTATTTACTTGAGCGATTAGCAAGATTTAGCCCTATCAGCAGGAACCGTATAATCATCAGTACGGCTTGGTTGCTGCCTGTCGTATATGCCAAAGGAAACAGCCAAGCTGACCTCATATTTAGACTTAAAATAAATTTTAAATGTGAATTATATGAGGTGAAATACAACGTATTTACTTGAATGATTAGCAAGATTTAGCCCTATGCGGGACTAGCATTTCATAGAGAGCTTTGCTATGAAAATTCATAGCGAAATAACTCAATTGAAATTGACTCAGTATGCTGCTAAGTATGGAGCTGGATAATTGAGTGAAAAAAACTCTTTAAGCAAACGAAAACTTTATTTAAAAAAAAGAAATTTCATTGCAAAAAGAGAGCATTTCAAATCAGCAGGAACCGTATATTCGTCAGTATGGCTTGGTTCCTGCCTGCCGTAAATGCCATAGCAAACAGCCAACCTGGCCTCATATATAGACTTACAATAAATTTTAAATGTGAATCATATGAGCTGAAATACAACGTATTTACTTTAATGCCTAGCAAGATGTAGCCCTATGCGGGACTAGCATTTCATAGAGAGTTTTGCTATGAAAGTTCATAGCGAAATAGCTCAATCGAAATTGACTCAGTTTGCTGCTAGGTATGGAGCTGGAGAATTGAGTGGAAAAAACTCTTTAAGCAAGCGAAAACTTTTTTTAAAAAAAAAATTTCATTGCAAAAATAGGGCATTTCATATCAGCAGGAACCGTATATTCGTCCGTACGGCTTGGTTCCTGCCTGCCGTATATGTCAAAGCAAACAGCCAAGCTGACCTCATATATAGCCTTAAAATAAATTTTAAATGTGAATTATATGAGGCGAAATACAACGTATTTACTTGAGTGACTAGGAAGATTTAGCCTTATGCGGGACTAGCATTTCATAGAGAGTTTTGCTATGAAAATACATGGCGAAATAAGTCAATTGAAATTGACTCAGTTTGCTGCTATGTCTGGAGCTCGAGATTTGAGTGGAAAAAACTCTTTAAGCAAACGAAAAATAAAAAAAACAAAAGAAATTTCATTGCAAAAAGAGGGCATTTCATATTAGCAGGAACTGTATAATCTTCAGTACGGTTTGTTTCCTGCCTGCCGTATATGCCAAAGCAAACAGCCAAGCTGACCTCATATATAGACTTAAATACTAGCATTTCATAGAGAGTTTTGCTATGAAAATTCATAGCGAAATAACTCAATTGAAATTGACTCAGTTTGCTTCTAAGTCTGGCGCTGGAGAATTGAGTGGAAAAAACTCTTTAAGCAAACGAAAACGTTTTTAAAAAAAAAGAAATTTCATTGCAAAAAGAGGTCATTTCATATAAGCAGGAACCGTATAATCGTCAGTACGGCTTGTTTCCTGCCTGCCGTAAATGCCAAAGCAAACAGCCAACCTGGCCTCATATGTAGACTTACAATAAATTTTAAATGTGAATTTTATTAGGCGAAATACAACGTATTTAGTTGAATGACTATGCGGGACTAGCATTTCATAGACAGTTTTGCTATGAAAATACATGGCGAAATAAGTCAATTGAAATTGACTCAGTTTGCTGCTATGTCTGGAGCTCGAGATTTGAGTGGAAAAAACTCTTTAAGCAAACGAAAAATAAAAAAAACAAAAGAAATTTCATTGCAAAAAGAGGGCATTTCATATTAGCAGGAACTGTATAATCTTCAGTACGGTTTGTTTCCTGCCTGCCGTATATGCCAAAGCAAACAGCCAAGCTGACCTCATATATAGACTTAAATACTAGCATTTCATAGAGAGTTTTGCTATGAAAATTCATAGCGAAATAACTCAATTGAAATTGACTCAGTTTGCTTCTAAGTCTGGCGCTGGAGAATTGAGTGGAAAAAACTCTTTAAGCAAAAGAAAACGCTTTTAAAAAAAAAGAAATTTCATTGCAAAAAGAGGTCATTTCATATAAGCAGGAACCGTATAATCGTCAGTACGGCTTGTTTCCTGCCTGCCGTAAATGCCAAAGCAAACAGCCAACCTGGCCTCATATGTAGACTTACAATAAATTTTAAATGTGAATTTTATTAGGCGAAATACAACGTATTTAGTTGAATGACTATGCGGGACTAGCATTTCATAGAGAGTTTTGCTATGAAAATACATAGCGAAATAAGTCAATTGAAATTGACTCAGTTTGATGCTATGTCTGGAGCTCGAGATTTGAGTGGAAAAAACTCTTTAAGCAAACGAAAAATTAAAAAAAAATTTTCATAGCAAAAAGAGGGCATTTCATATAAGCAGGAACCGTATAATCGTCAGTACGGTTTCGTTCCTGCCTGCCGTATATGCCAAAGCAAACAGACACGCTGACCTCATATATAGACTTAAAATAAATTTTAAATGTGAATCATATGAGTTGAAATACAACGTATTTACTTTAATGCCTAGCAAGACGTAGCCCTTTGCGGGACTAGCATTTCATAGAGAGTTTTGCTATGAAAGTTCATAGCGAAATAGCTCAATCGAAATTGACTCAGTTTGCTGCTAAGTATGGAGCTGGAGAATTGCGTGGAAAAAACTCTTTAAGCAAGCGAAAACTTTTTAAAAAAAAAAATTTCATTGCAAAAAGAGGGCATTTCATATCAGCAGGATCCGTATAATCGTCAGTACGGCTTGGTTCCTGCCTGCCGTAAATGCCAAAGCAAACAGCCAACCTGGCCTCATATATAGACTTACAATAAATTTTAAATGTGAATTTTATTAGGCGAAATACAACGTATTTAGTTGAATGACTAGCAAGATTTAGCCCTATGCGGGACTAGCATTTCATGGACAGTTTTGCTATGAAAATTCATTGCGAAATAAGTCAATTGAAATTGAATCAGTTGGGTGCTAAGTCTGGAGCTCGAGAATTGGGTGGAAAAAACCCTTTAAGCAAACGAAAAATGATTTTAAAAAAGAAATTTCATTTCAAAAAGAGGGCATTTCATATCCGCAGGAACCGTATAATCGTCAATACGGCTTGGTTCCTGCCTGCCGTAAATGCCAAAGCAAACAACCAACCTGGCCTGATATATAGACTTACAATAAATTTTAAATGTGAATTTTATTAGGCGAAATACAACGTATTTGCCAAAGCAAACAGTCTAGCTGACCTCGTATATAGACTTAAAACAAATTTTAAATGTGAATTATATGAGGTGAAATACAACATATTTACTTGAATGACTAGCAAGATTTAGCACTATGCGGGACTAGCCTTTCATAGAGAGTTTTGCTATGAAAATTTACAGCGAAATAGCTCAATTGAAATTGACTCAGTTTGCTGCTAAGTCTGAAGCTCGAGATTTGAGTGGAAAAAACTCTTTAAGCAAACGAAAAATTTTAAAAAAAAGAAATTTCATTGCAAAAGGAGGGCATTTCATATCAGGGAACCGTATAATCGTCAGTATGGCTTATTTCCTGCCTGAAATGCCAAAGCAAACAGCCAAGCTGACCTCATATATAGCCTTAAAATAAATTTTAAATGTGAATTATATGAGGCGAAATACAACGTATTTACTTGAATGACTAGCAAGTTTTAGCCCTATGCGGGACTAGCGTTTCATGGACAGTTTTGCTATGAAAATTCATAACGACAATAAGTCAATTGAAATTGAATCAGTTGGTTGCTAAGTCTGGAGCTCGAGAATTGGGTGGAAAAAACTTTTTAAGCAAACGAAAAATGTTTTTAAAAAAGAAATTTCATTGCAAAAAGAGGGCATTTCATATCAGCAGGAACCGTATAATTGTCAGAACGGCTTGGTTCCTGCCTGCCGTATATGCCAAAGCAAACAGCCAAGCTGGCTTCATATATAGATTTAAAATAAATTTTAAATGTGAATTATATGAAGCGAAATACAACGTATTTACTTGAATGACTAGCAAGATTTAGCCCTATGCGGGGCTAGCATTTCATAGAGATTTTTGATATGAAAATTCATAGCGGAATAAGCCAATTGAATTTGAATCAGTTGGGTGCTAAGTCTGGAGCTCGAGAATTGGGTGGAAAAAACTCTTTAAGCAAACGAAAAATGTTTTTAAAAAAGAAATTTCATTGCAAAAAGAGGGCATTTCATATCAGCAGGAACCGTATAATTGTCAGTACGGCTTGGTTCCTGCCTGCCGTATATGCCAAAGCAAACAGCCAAGCTGGCCTCATATATAGATTTAAAATAAATTTTAAATGTGAATTATATGAGGCGAAATACAACGAATATACTTGAATGACTAGCAAGATTTAGCCCTATGCGGGACTAACATTTCATGGACAGTTTTGCTATGAAAATTCATAGTGAAATAAGTCAATTGAAATTGAATCAGTTGGGTGCTAAGCCTGGAGCTCGAGAATTGGGTAGAAAAAACTCTTTAAGCAAACGAAAAATGTTTTTAAAAAAGAAATTTCATTGCAAAAAGAGGGTATTTCATATCAGCAGGAACCGTATAATCGTCAGTACGGCTTGGTTCCTGCCTGCCGTATATGCCAAAGCAAGCAGCCTAGCTGACCTCATATATAGACTTAAAATAAATTTTAAATGTGAATTATTTGAGGCGAAATACAGCGTGTTTAGTTGAATGACAATGCGCGACTAGCATTTCATAGAGAGTTTTGCTATGAAAATTCATAGCGAAATAAATCAATTGAAATTGACTCAGTTTGCTGCTAAGACTGCAGCTCGAGAATTGTGTGGAAAAACTCTTTAAACAAATGAAAAATTAAAAAAAAAAATTTCATTGGAAAAGGAGGGCATTTCGTATCAGCAGGAACCGTATAATCGTCAGTACGGCTTGGTTGCTGGCTGCCGTATATGCCAAAGCAAACAGCCAAGCTGACCTCATATATAGACTTAAAATAAATTTTAAATGTGAATTATATGAGGTGAAATGCAACGTATATACTTGAATAACTAGCAAGATTTAGCCCTATGCGGGACTAGCATTTCATAGAGAGTTTTGCTATGAAAATTCTGAGCGAAATAACTCAATTGAAATTGACTCAGTTTGCTGCTAAGTATGGAGCTGGAGAATTGAGTGGAAAAAACTCTTTACGCAAACGAAAACTTTTTTTTAAAAAACGAAATTTCATTGCAAAAAGAGGGCATTTCATATCAGCAGGAACCGTATATTCGTCAGTACGGCTTGGTTCCTGCCTGCCGTATATGCCAAAGCAAACAGCCAAGCTGACCTCATATATAGATTAAAATAAATTTTAACTGTGAATTATATGAGGCGATATACAACGTATTTACTTGAATGACTAGCAAAACTTAGCCCTATGCGTGACTAGCATTTCATAGAGAGTTTTGCTATGAAAATTCATAGCGAAATAAGTCCATTGAAATTGAATCAGTTGGGTGCTAAGTCTGGAGCTCGAGAATTGGATGGAAAAAACTTTTTAAACAAACGAAAAATGTTTTTAAAAAAGAAATTTCATTGCAAAAAGAAGGCATTTCATATCAGCAGGGACCGTATAATTGTCAGAACGGCTTGGTTCCTGCCTGCCGTATATGCCAAAGCAAACAGCCAAGCTGGCTTCATATATAGATTTAAAATAAATTTTAAATGTGAATTATATGAGGCTAAATACAACGTATTTACTTGAATGACTAGCAAGATTTAGCCCTATGCGGGACTAGCATTTCATGGTCAGTTTTGCTATGAAAATTCATAGCGAAATAAGTCAATTGAAATTGAATCAGTTTGCTGCTAAGTCTGCAGCTCGAGAATTGAGTGGAAAAACTCTTTAAGCAAAGGAAAAATTAAAAAAAAAAGAAATTTCATTGGAAAAGGAGGGCATTTCATATCAGCAGGAACCGTATAATCATCAGTACGGCTTAGTTGCTGCCTGCCGTTTATGCCAAGCAAACAACCAAGCTGACCTCATATATAGACCTAAAATATATTTTAAATGTGAATTATATGAGGCGAAATACAACGTATTTACTTGAATGACTAGCAAGATTTAGCCCTATGCGGGACTAGCATTTCATAGAGAGTTTTGCTATGAAAATTCATAGCGAAATAACTCAATTGAAATTGACTCATTTTGCTACTAAGTATGGAGCTGGAGAATTGGGTGGAAAAAACTCTTTAAGCAAACGAAAAATGTTTTTAAAAAAGAAATTTCATTGCAAAAAGAGGGCATTTCAAATCAGCAGGAACCGTATAATTGTCAGTACGGCTTGGTTCCTGCCTGCCGTATATGCCAAAGCAAACAGCCAAGCTGGCCTCATATATAGATTTAAAATAAATTTTAAATGTGAATTATATGAGGCGAAATACAACGTATTTACTTGAATGACTAGCAAGATTTAGCCCTATGCGGGACTAGCATTTCATGGACAGTTTTGCTATGAAAATTCATAGCGAAATAAGTCAATTGAAATTGAATCAGTTTGCTGCTAAGTCTGCAGCTCGAGAATTGAGTGGAAAAACTCTTTAAGCAAAGGAAAAATTAAAAAAAAAGAAATTTCATTGGAAAAGGAGGGCATTTCATATCAGCAGGGACCGTATAATCATCAGTACGGCTTAGTTGCTGCCTGCCGTATATGCCAAGCAAACAACCAAGCTGACCTCATATATAGACCTAAAATATGTTTTAAATGTGAATTATATGATGTGAAATACAACGTATTTACTTGAATGACTAGCAAGATTTAGCCCTATGCGGGACTAGCATTTCATAGAGAGTTTTGCTATGAAAATTCATAGCGAAATAACTCAATTGAAATTGACTCATTTTGCTACTAAGTATGGAGCTGGAGAATTCGGTGGAAAAAACTCTTTAAGCAAACGAAAAATGTTTTTAAAAAAAAAATTATTGCAAAAAGAGGGCACTTCATAACAGCAGGAACCGTATAAATGTCAGTACGGCTTGGTTCCTGCCTGCCGTATATGCCAAAGCAAACAGCCAAGCTGACCTCATATATAGACTTAAAATAAATTTTAAATGTGAATTACATGAGGTGAAATACATCGTATTTACTTGAATGACTAGCAAGATATAGCCCTATGCGGGACTAGCATTTCATAGAGAGTTTTGCTATGAATATTCATAGCGAAATAACCCAATTGAAATTGACTCAGTTTGCTGCTAAGTATGGAGCTGGAGAATTGAGTGGAAAAAACTCTTTAAGCAAACGAAAACTTTTTTTTAAAAAAAGAAATTTCATTGCAAAAAGAGAGCATTTCATATCAGCAAGAATCGTATATTCGTCAGTACAGCTTGGTTCCTGCCTGCCGTATATGCAAAAAAGCAAACAGCCAAGCTGACATCACATATAGATTAAAATAAATTTTAACTGTGAATTATATGAGGCGATATACAACGTATTTACTTGAATGACTAGGAAAACTTACCCCTATGCGTGACTAGCATTTCATAGAGAGTTTTGCTATGTAATTTCATAGCGAAATAAGTCAATTGAGATTGAATCAGTTGGGTGCTTAGTCTGGAGCTCGAGAATTGGGTGGAAAAGACTCTTTAAGCAAACGAAAAATTAAAAAAAAAAAAAATTTCATTGCAAAAAGAGGGCATTTCATATAAGCAGGAACCGTATAATCGTCAGTACGGCTTGGTTCCTGCCTGCCGTATATGCCAAAGCAAACAGCCAAGCTGGCTTCATATATAGATTTAAAATAAATTTTAAATGTGAATTATATGAGGCGAAATACAACGTATTTACTTGAATGACTAGCAAGATTTAGCCGCCCTATGCGGGGCTAGCATTCCATAGAGATTTTTGCTATGAAAATTCATAGCGGAATAAGTCAATTGAAATTAACTCAGTTTGCTGCTAAGTCTGGAGCTCGAGATTTGAGTTGAAAAAACTCTTTAAGCAAACGAAATTTTTTTTAAAAAAAGAACTTTCGTTGCAAAAAGAGGGCATTTCATATCAGAAGGACCCGTATAATTGTCAGTACGGCTGGTTCCTGCCTGCCGTATATGCCAAAGCAAACAGCCAAGCTGGCTTCATATATAGATTTATAATAAATTTTAAATGTGAATTATATGAGGCGAAATACAACGTATTTACTTGAATGACTATGCGGGACTAGCATTTCATAGAGAGTTTTGCTATGAAAATTCATAGCGAAATAAATCAATTGAAATTGACTCAGTTTGCTGCTAAGACTGCAGCTCGAGAATTGTGTGGAAAAACTCTTTAAACAAATGAAAAATTAAAAAAAAAAATTTCATTGGAAAAGGAGGGCATTTCGTATCAGCAGGAACCGTATAATCGTCAGTACGGCTTGGTTGCTGGCTGCCGTATATGCCAAGCAAACAACCAAGCTGACCTCATATATAGACCTAAAATATGTTTTAAATGTGAATTATATGAGGTGAAATACAACGTATTTACTTGAATGACTAGCAAGATTTAGCCCTATGCGGGACTAGCATTTCATAGAGAGTTTTGCTATGAAAATTCATA
Organism: Dioctria linearis; assembly: GCA_963930735.1. Lineage (NCBI taxonomy): Eukaryota > Metazoa > Arthropoda > Insecta > Diptera > Asilidae > Dioctria > Dioctria linearis. The sequence goes on along the minus strand of OZ005742.1, from coordinate 162,620,845 downwards.
GCGAAATAAGTCAATTGAAATTGACTCAGTTTGCTGCTAAGACTGCAGCTCGAGAATTGTGTGGAAAAACTCTTTAAACAAATGAAAAATTAAAAAAAAAAATTTCATTGGAAAAGGAGGGCATTTCGTATCAGCAGGAACCGTATAATCGTCAGTACGGCTTGGTTGCTGGCTGCCGTATATGCCAAAGCAAACAGCCAAGCTGACCTCATATATAGACTTAAAATAAATTTTAAATGTGAATTATATGAGGTGAAATGCAACGTATATACTTGAATAACTAGCAAGATTTAGCCCTATGCGGGACTAGCATTTCATAGAGAGTTTTGATATGAAAATTCATAGCGGAATAAGCCAATTGAATTTGAATCAGTTGGGTGCTAAGTCTGGAGCTCGAGAATTGGGTGGAAAAGACTCTTTAAGCAAACGAAAAATTTAAAAAAAAAAAAATTTCATTGCAAAAAGAGGGCATTTCATATAAGCAGGAACCGTATAATCGTCAGTACGGCTTGGTTCCTGCCTGCCGTATATGCCAAAGCAAACAGCCAAGCTGGCTTCATATATAGATTTATAATAAATTTTAAATGTGAATTATATGAGGCGAAATACAACGTATTTACTTGAATGACTATGCGGGACTAGCATTTCATAGAGAGTTTTGCTATGAAAATTCATAGCGAAATAAATCAATTGAAATTGACTCAGTTTGCTGCTAAGACTGCAGCTCGAGAATTGTGTGGAAAAACTCTTTAAACAAATGAAAAATTAAAAAAAAAAATTTCATTGGAAAAGGAGGGCATTTCGTATCAGCAGGAACCGTATAATCGTCAGTACGGCTTGGTTGCTGGCTGCCGTATATGCCAAAGCAAACAGCCAAGCTGACCTCATATATAGACTTAAAATAAATTTTAAATGTGAATTATATGAGGTGAAATGCAACGTATATACTTGAATAACTAGCAAGATTTAGCCCTATGCGGGACTAGCATTTCATAGAGAGTTTTGCTATGAAAATTCATAGCGAAATAACTCAATTGAAATTGACTCATTTTGCTACTAAGTATGGAGCTGGAGAATTGGGTGGAAAAAACTCTTTAAGCAAACGAAAAATGTTTTTAAAAAAGAAATTTCATTGCAAAAAGAGGGCATTTCAAATCAGCAGGAACCGTATAATTGTCAGTACGGCTTGGTTCCTGCCTGCCGTATATGCCAAAGCAAACAGCCAAGCTGGCCTCATATATAGATTTAAAATAAATTTTAAATGTGAATTATATGAGGCGAAATACAACGTATTTACTTGAATGACTAGCAAGATTTAGCCCTATGCGGGACTAGCATTTCATGGACAGTTTTGCTATGAAAATTCATAGCGAAATAAGTCAATTGAAATTGAATCAGTTTGCTGCTAAGTCTGCAGCTCGAGAATTGAGTGGAAAAACTCTTTAAGCAAAGGAAAAATTAAAAAAAAAGAAATTTCATTGGAAAAGGAGGGCATTTCATATCAGCAGGAACCGTATAATCATCAGTACGGCTTAGTTGCTGCCTGCCGTATATGCCAAGCAAACAACCAAGCTGACCTCATATATAGACCTAAAATATGTTTTAAATGTGAATTATATGAGGTGAAATACAACGTATTTACTTGAATGACTAGCAAGATTTAGCCCTATGCGGGACTAGCATTTCATAGAGAGTTTTGCTATGAAAATTCATAGCGAAATAACTCAATTGAAATTGACTCATTTTGCTACTAAGTATGGAGCTGGAGAATTCGGTGGAAAAAACTCTTTAAGCAAACGAAAAATGTTTTTAAAAAAAAAATTATTGCAAAAAGAGGGCACTTCATAACAGCAGGAACCGTATAAATGTCAGTACGGCTTGGTTCCTGCCTGCCGTATATGCCAAAGCAAACAGCCAAGCTGACCTCATATATAGACTTAAAATAAATTTTAAATGTGAATTACATGAGGTGAAATACATCGTATTTACTTGAATGACTAGCAAGATATAGCCCTATGCGGGACTAGCATTTCATAGAGAGTTTTGCTATGAATATTCATAGCGAAATAACCCAATTGAAATTGACTCAGTTTGCTGCTAAGTATGGAGCTGGAGAATTGAGTGGAAAAAACTCTTTAAGCAAACGAAAACTTTTTTTTAAAAAAAGAAATTTCATTGCAAAAAGAGAGCATTTCATATCAGCAAGAATCGTATATTCGTCAGTACAGCTTGGTTCCTGCCTGCCGTATATGCAAAAAAGCAAACAGCCAAGCTGACATCACATATAGATTAAAATAAATTTTAACTGTGAATTATATGAGGCGATATACAACGTATTTACTTGAATGACTAGGAAAACTTACCCCTATGCGTGACTAGCATTTCATAGAGAGTTTTGCTATGTAATTTCATAGCGAAATAAGTCAATTGAGATTGAATCAGTTGGGTGCTTAGTCTGGAGCTCGAGAATTGGGTGGAAAAGACTCTTTAAGCAAACGAAAAATTAAAAAAAAAAAAAATTTCATTGCAAAAAGAGGGCATTTCATATAAGCAGGAACCGTATAATCGTCAGTACGGCTTGGTTCCTGCCTGCCGTATATGCCAAAGCAAACAGCCAAGCTGGCTTCATATATAGATTTAAAATAAATTTTAAATGTGAATTATATGAGGCGAAATACAACGTATTTACTTGAATGACTAGCAAGATTTAGCCGCCCTATGCGGGGCTAGCATTCCATAGAGATTTTTGCTATGAAAATTCATAGCGGAATAAGTCAATTGAAATTAACTCAGTTTGCTGCTAAGTCTGGAGCTCGAGATTTGAGTTGAAAAAACTCTTTAAGCAAACGAAATTTTTTTTAAAAAAAGAACTTTCGTTGCAAAAAGAGGGCATTTCATATCAGAAGGACCCGTATAATTGTCAGTACGGCTGGTTCCTGCCTGCCGTATATGCCAAAGCAAACAGCCAAGCTGGCTTCATATATAGATTTATAATAAATTTTAAATGTGAATTATATGAGGCGAAATACAACGTATTTACTTGAATGACTATGCGGGACTAGCATTTCATAGAGAGTTTTGCTATGAAAATTCATAGCGAAATAAATCAATTGAAATTGACTCAGTTTGCTGCTAAGACTGCAGCTCGAGAATTGTGTGGAAAAACTCTTTAAACAAATGAAAAATTAAAAAAAAAAATTTCATTGGAAAAGGAGGGCATTTCGTATCAGCAGGAACCGTATAATCGTCAGTACGGCTTGGTTGCTGGCTGCCGTATATGCCAAAGCAAACAGCCAAGCTGACCTCATATATAGACTTAAAATAAATTTTAAATGTGAATTATATGAGGTGAAATGCAACGTATATACTTGAATAACTAGCAAGATTTAGCCCTATGCGGGACTAGCATTTCATAGAGAGTTTTGATATGAAAATTCATAGCGGAATAAGCCAATTGAATTTGAATCAGTTGGGTGCTAAGTCTGGAGCTCGAGAATTGGGTGGAAAAGACTCTTTAAGCAAACGAAAAATTTAAAAAAAAAAAATTTCATTGCAAAAAGAGGGCATTTCATATAAGCAGGAACCGTATAATCGTCAGTACGGCTTGGTTCCTGCCTGCCGTATATGCCAAAGCAAACAGCCAAGCTGGCTTCATATATAGATTTAAAATAAATTTTAAATGTGAATTATATGAAGCGAAATACAACGTATTTACTTGAATGACTAGCAAGATTTAGCCCTATGCGGGGCTAGCATTTCATAGAGATTTTTGATATGAAAATTCATAGCGGAATAAGCCAATTGAATTTGAATCAGTTGGGTGCTAAGTCTGGAGCTCGAGAATTGGGTGGAAAAAACTCTTTAAGCAAACGAAAAATGTTTTTAAAAAAGAAATTTCATTGCAAAAAGAGGGCATTTCATATCAGCAGGAACCGTATAATTGTCAGTACGGCTTGGTTCCTGCCTGCCGTATATGCCAAAGCAAACAGCCAAGCTGGCCTCATATATAGATTTAAAATAAATTTTAAATGTGAATTATATGAGGCGAAATACAACGAATATACTTGAATGACTAGCAAGATTTAGCCCTATGCGGGACTAACATTTCATGGACAGTTTTGCTATGAAAATTCATAGTGAAATAAGTCAATTGAAATTGAATCAGTTGGGTGCTAAGCCTGGAGCTCGAGAATTGGGTAGAAAAAACTCTTTAAGCAAACGAAAAATGTTTTTAAAAAAGAAATTTCATTGCAAAAAGAGGGTATTTCATATCAGCAGGAACCGTATAATCGTCAGTACGGCTTGGTTCCTGCCTGCCGTATATGCCAAAGCAAGCAGCCTAGCTGACCTCATATATAGACTTAAAATAAATTTTAAATGTGAATTATTTGAGGCGAAATACAGCGTGTTTAGTTGAATGACAATGCGCGACTAGCATTTCATAGAGAGTTTTGCTATGAAAATTCATAGCGAAATAAATCAATTGAAATTGACTCAGTTTGCTGCTAAGACTGCAGCTCGAGAATTGTGTGGAAAAACTCTTTAAACAAATGAAAAATTAAAAAAAAAAATTTCATTGGAAAAGGAGGGCATTTCGTATCAGCAGGAACCGTATAATCGTCAGTACGGCTTGGTTGCTGGCTGCCGTATATGCCAAAGCAAACAGCCAAGCTGACCTCATATATAGACTTAAAATAAATTTTAAATGTGAATTATATGAGGTGAAATGCAACGTATATACTTGAATAACTAGCAAGATTTAGCCCTATGCGGGACTAGCATTTCATAGAGAGTTTTGCTATGAAAATTCTGAGCGAAATAACTCAATTGAAATTGACTCAGTTTGCTGCTAAGTATGGAGCTGGAGAATTGAGTGGAAAAAACTCTTTACGCAAACGAAAACTTTTTTTTAAAAAACGAAATTTCATTGCAAAAAGAGGGCATTTCATATCAGCAGGAACCGTATATTCGTCAGTACGGCTTGGTTCCTGCCTGCCGTATATGCCAAAGCAAACAGCCAAGCTGACCTCATATATAGATTAAAATAAATTTTAACTGTGAATTATATGAGGCGATATACAACGTATTTACTTGAATGACTAGCAAAACTTAGCCCTATGCGTGACTAGCATTTCATAGAGAGTTTTGCTATGAAAATTCATAGCGAAATAAGTCCATTGAAATTGAATCAGTTGGGTGCTAAGTCTGGAGCTCGAGAATTGGATGGAAAAAACTTTTTAAACAAACGAAAAATGTTTTTAAAAAAGAAATTTCATTGCAAAAAGAAGGCATTTCATATCAGCAGGGACCGTATAATTGTCAGAACGGCTTGGTTCCTGCCTGCCGTATATGCCAAAGCAAACAGCCAAGCTGGCTTCATATATAGATTTAAAATAAATTTTAAATGTGAATTATATGAGGCTAAATACAACGTATTTACTTGAATGACTAGCAAGATTTAGCCCTATGCGGGACTAGCATTTCATGGTCAGTTTTGCTATGAAAATTCATAGCGAAATAAGTCAATTGAAATTGAATCAGTTTGCTGCTAAGTCTGCAGCTCGAGAATTGAGTGGAAAAACTCTTTAAGCAAAGGAAAAATTAAAAAAAAAAGAAATTTCATTGGAAAAGGAGGGCATTTCATATCAGCAGGAACCGTATAATCATCAGTACGGCTTAGTTGCTGCCTGCCGTTTATGCCAAGCAAACAACCAAGCTGACCTCATATATAGACCTAAAATATATTTTAAATGTGAATTATATGAGGTGAAATACAACGTATTTACTTGAATGACTAGCAAGATTTAGCCCTATGCGGGACTAGCATTTCATAGAGAGTTTTGCTATGAAAATTCATAGCGAAATAACTCAATTGAAATTGACTCATTTTGCTACTAAGTATGGAGCTGGAGAATTGGGTGGAAAAAACTCTTTAAGCAAACGAAAAATGTTTTTAAAAAAGAAATTTCAGTGCAAAAAGAGGGCATTTCAAATCAGCAGGAACCGTATAATTGTCAGTACGGCTTGGTTCCTGCCTGCCGTATATGCCAAAGCAAACAGCCAAGCTGGCCTCATATATAGATTTAAAATAAATTTTAAATGTGAATTATATGAGGCGAAATACAACGTATTTACTTGAATGACTAGCAAGATTTAGCCCTATGCGGGACTAGCATTTCATGGACAGTTTTGCTATGAAAATTCATAGCGAAATAAGTCAATTGAAATTGAATCAGTTTGCTGCTAAGTCTGCAGCTCGAGAATTGAGTGGAAAAACTCTTTAAGCAAAGGAAAAATTAAAAAAAAAGAAATTTCATTGGAAAAGGAGGGCATTTCATATCAGCAGGAACCGTATAATCATCAGTACGGCTTAGTTGCTGCCTGCCGTATATGCCAAGCAAACAACCAAGCTGACCTCATATATAGACCTAAAATATGTTTTAAATGTGAATTATATGAGGTGAAATACAACGTATTTACTTGAATGACTAGCAAGATTTAGCCCTATGCGGGACTAGCATTTCATAGAGAGTTTTGCTATGAAAATTCATAGCGAAATAACTCAATTGAAATTGACTCATTTTGCTACTAAGTATGGAGCTGGAGAATTCGGTGGAAAAAACTCTTTAAGCAAACGAAAAATGTTTTTAAAAAAAAAATTATTGCAAAAAGAGGGCACTTCATAACAGCAGGAACCGTATAAATGTCAGTACGGCTTGGTTCCTGCCTGCCGTATATGCCAAAGCAAACAGCCAAGCTGACCTCATATATAGACTTAAAATAAATTTTAAATGTGAATTACATGAGGTGAAATACATCGTATTTACTTGAATGACTAGCAAGATATAGCCCTATGCGGGACTAGCATTTCATAGAGAGTTTTGCTATGAATATTCATAGCGAAATAACCCAATTGAAATTGACTCAGTTTGCTGCTAAGTATGGAGCTGGAGAATTGAGTGGAAAAAACTCTTTAAGCAAACGAAAACTTTTTTTTAAAAAAAGAAATTTCATTGCAAAAAGAGAGCATTTCATATCAGCAAGAATCGTATATTCGTCAGTACAGCTTGGTTCCTGCCTGCCGTATATGCAAAAAAGCAAACAGCCAAGCTGACATCACATATAGATTAAAATAAATTTTAACTGTGAATTATATGAGGCGATATACAACGTATTTACTTGAATGACTAGGAAAACTTACCCCTATGCGTGACTAGCATTTCATAGAGAGTTTTGCTATGTAATTTCATAGCGAAATAAGTCAATTGAGATTGAATCAGTTGGGTGCTTAGTCTGGAGCTCGAGAATTGGGTGGAAAAGACTCTTTAAGCAAACGAAAAATTAAAAAAAAAAAAAATTTCATTGCAAAAAGAGGGCATTTCATATAAGCAGGAACCGTATAATCGTCAGTACGGCTTGGTTCCTGCCTGCCGTATATGCCAAAGCAAACAGCCAAGCTGGCTTCATATATAGATTTAAAATAAATTTTAAATGTGAATTATATGAGGCGAAATACAACGTATTTACTTGAATGACTAGCAAGATTTAGCCGCCCTATGCGGGGCTAGCATTCCATAGAGATTTTTGCTATGAAAATTCATAGCGGAATAAGTCAATTGAAATTAACTCAGTTTGCTGCTAAGTCTGGAGCTCGAGATTTGAGTTGAAAAAACTCTTTAAGCAAACGAAATTTTTTTTAAAAAAAGAACTTTCGTTGCAAAAAGAGGGCATTTCATATCAGAAGGACCCGTATAATTGTCAGTACGGCTGGTTCCTGCCTGCCGTATATGCCAAAGCAAACAGCCAAGCTGGCTTCATATATAGATTTATAATAAATTTTAAATGTGAATTATATGAGGCGAAATACAACGTATTTACTTGAATGACTATGCGGGACTAGCATTTCATAGAGAGTTTTGCTATGAAAATTCATAGCGAAATAAGTCAATTGAAATTGAATCAGTTGGGTGCTAAGTCTGGAGCTCGAGAATTGGGTGGAAAAGACTCTTTAAGCAAACGAAAAATTAAAAAAAAAAAAAATTTCATTGCAAAAAGAGGGCATTTCATATAAGCAGGAACCGTATAATCGTCAGTACGGCTTGGTTCCTGCCTGCCGTATATGCCAAAGCAAACAGCCAAGCTGACCTCATATATAGACTTAAAATAAATTTAAAATGTGAATCATATGAGGCGAAATACAACGTATTTACTTGAATGCCTAGCAAGACTTAGCCCTATGTGGGACTAGCATTTCATAGAGAGTTTTGCTATGAAAATACATAGCGAAATAAGTCAATCGAAATTGACTCAGTTTGCTGCTATGTCTGGAGCTCGAGATTTGAGTGGAAAAAACTCTTTAAGCAATCGAAAAATTAAAAAAAAAATTCATTGCAAAGGAGGGCATTTCATATCAGCAGGAACTGTATAATCGTCAGTACGGTTTGTTTCCTGCCTGCCGTATATGCCAAAAAAAACAGCCAAGCTGACCTCATATACAGACTTAAAATAAATTTTAAATGTGAATTATATGAGGTGAAATACAACGTATTTACTTGAATGACTAGCAAGATTTAGCCCTATGCGGGACTAGCATTTCATAGAGAGTTTTGCTATGAAAATTCATAGCGAAATAACTCAATTGAAATTGACTCATTTTGCTACTAAGTATGGAGCTGGAGAATTGGGTGGAAGAAACTCTTTAAGCAAACGAAAAATGTTTTTAAAAAAGAAATTTCATTGCAAAAAGAGGCCATTTCATATCAGCAGGAACCGTATAATTGTCAGTACGGGTTGGTTCCTGCCTGCCGTATATGCCAAAGCAAACAGCCAAGCTGACCTCATATATAGATTTAAAATAAATTTTAAATGTGAATTATATGAGGCGAAATACAACATATTTGCTCGAATGACTAGCAAGATTTAGCACTATGCGGGGCTAGCATTTCATAGAGATTTTTGCTATGAAAATTCATAGCGGAATAAGTTAATTGAAATTGACTCAGTTTGCTGCTAAGTCTGGAGCTCGAGATTTGAGTGAGAAAAACTCTTTAAGCAAACGAAAGATTTTAAAAAAAAAGAAATTTCATTGCAAAAAGAGGGAATTTCGTATCAGCAGGAACCGTATAATCGTCAATACGGCTTGGTTCCTGCCTGCCGTATATGCCGAAGCAAATAGCCAAACTGACCTCATATATAGACTTAAAATTAATTTTAAATGTGAATTATATGAGGCGAAATACAACGTATTTAGTTGAATGACTATGCGGGACTAGCATTTCATAGAGAGTTTTGCTATGAAAATACATAGCGAAATGCTGCTATGTCTGGAGCTCGAGATTTGAGTGGAAAAAACTCTTTAAGCAAACGAAATATTAAAAAAAAAATTATTGCAAAAAGAGGGCACTTCATAACAGCAGGAACCGTATAAATGTCAGTACGGCTTGGTTCCTGCCTGCCGTATATGCCAAAGCAAACAGCCAAGCTGACCTCATATATAGACTTAAAATAAATTTTAAATGTGAATTATATGAGGTGAAATACATCGTATTCACTTGAATGACTAGCAAGATATAGCCCTATGCGGGACTAGCATTTCATAGAGAGTTTTGCTATGAATATTCATAGCGAAATAACCCAATTGAAATTGACTCAGTTTGCTGCTAAGTATGGAGCTGGAGAATTGAGTGGAAAAAACTCTTTAAGCAAACGAAAACTTTTTTTTAAAAAAAGAAATTTCATTGCAAAAAGAGAGCATTTCATATCAGCAAGAATCGTATATTCGTCAGTACAGCTTGGTTCCTGCCTGCCGTATATGCCAAAAAGCAAACAGCCAAGCTGACATCACATATAGATTAAAATAAATTTTAACTGTGAATTATATGAGGCGATATACAACGTATTTACTTGAATGACTAGGAAAATTTACCCCTATGCGTGACTAGCATTTCATAGAGAGTTTTGCTATGTAATTTCATAGCGAAATAAGTCAATTGAGATTGAATCAGTTGGGTGCTAAGTCTGGAGCTCGAGAATTGGGTGGAAAAAACTTTTTAAGCAAACAAAAATGTTTTTAAAAAAGAAATTTCATTGCAAAAAGAGAGCATTTCATATCAGCAGGAACCATATAATTGTCAGTACGGCTTGGTTCCTGCCTACCGTATATGCCAAAGCAAACAGCCAAGCTGGCCTCATATATAGATTTAAAATAAATTTTAAATGTGAATTATATGAGGCGAAATACGACGTATTTGCTTGAATGACTATCAAGATTTAGCCCTATGCGGAGCTAGCATTTCATTGAGATTTTTGGTTTGAAAATTCATAGCGGCGGAATAAGTCAATTGAAATTGACTCAGTTTGCTGCTAAGTCTGGAGCTCGAGATTTGAGTGGAAAAGCTCTTTAAGCAAACGAAAAATAAAAAAAAAAATTCATTGCAAAAAGAGGGCATCTCGTATCAGCAGGAACATTATAATAGTCAGTATGGCTTGTTTCCTGCCTGCCGTATATGCCAAAGCAAACAGCCAAGCTGACCTCATATATAGCCATAAAATAAATTTTAAATGTGAATTATATGAGGCGAAATACAACGTATTTACTTGAATGACTAGCAAGATTTAGCCCTATGCGGGACTAGCATTTCGTGGACAGTTTCGCTATGAAAATTCATAGCGAAATAAGTCAATTGAAATTGACTCAGTTTGCTGCTAAGTCTGGAGCTCGAGATTTGAGTGGAAAAAACTTTTTAAGCAAACGAAAAATTTTTAAAAAAAAGAAATTTCATTGCAAAAAGAGGGCATTTCGTATCAGCAGGAACCGTATAATCGTCAATACGGCTTGGTTCCTGCCTGCCATATATGCCAAAGCAAACAGCCAAGCTGACCTCATATATAGCCTTAAAATAAATTTTAAATGTGAATTATATGAGGCGAAATACAACGTATTTACTTGAATGACTAGCAAGATTTAGCCCTATGCGGGACTAGCATTTCATGGACAGTTTCGCTATGAAAATTCATAGCGAAATAAGTCAATTGAAATTGACTCAGTGTGCTGCTATGTCTGGAGCTCGAGATTTGAGTGGAAAAAACTCTCTAAGCAACCGAAAAATTAAAAAAAAAAGAAATTTCATTGCAAAAAGAAGGCATTTCATATAAGCAGGAACCGTATAATCGTCAGTACGGCTTGGTTCCTGCCTGCCGTATATGCCAAAGGAAACAGCCAAGCTGACCTCATATAGAGACTTAAAATAAATTTTAAATGTGAATCATATGAGTTGAAATACAACGTATTTACTTGAGTGACTAGCAAGATTTAGCCCTATGCGGGACTAGCATCTCATAGAGGGTTTTGCTATGAAAATTCATATCGAAATAAGTCAATTCAAATTGACTCAGTTTGCTGCTAAGTATGGAGCTGGAGAATTGAGTGGAAAAAATCTTTAAGCAAACGAAAACTTTTTTTTAAAAAAAGAAATTTGATTGCAAAAATAGGGCATTTCATATCAGCAGGAACCGGATATTCGTCAGTATGGCTTGGTCCCTGCCTGCCGTATATCCCAAAGCAAACAGCCAAGCTGACCTCATATATAGCCTTAAAATAAATTTTAAATGTGAATTATATGAGGCGAAATACAATGTATTTACTTGAATGACTAGCAAGATTTAGCCCTATGCGGGACTAGCATTTCATGGACAGTTTTGCTATGAAAATTCATAGCCAAATAAGTCAATTGAAATTGAATCAGTTGGGTGCTAAGTCTGGAGCTCGAGAATTGGGTGGAAAAAACTCTTTAAGCAAACGAAAAATGTTTTTAAAAAAGAAATTTCATTGCAAAAAGGGCATTTCATATCAGCAGGAACCGCATAATTGTCAGTACGGCTTGGTTCCTGCCTCCCGTATATGCCAAAGCAAACAGCCAAGCTCGCCTCATATATAGATTTAAAATAAATTTTAAATGTGAATTATATGAGGCGAAATACGACGTATTTGCTTGAATGACTATCAAGATTTAGCCCTATGCGGAGCTAGCATTTCATTGAGATTTTTGCTTTGAAAATTCATAGCGGCGGAATAAGTCAATTGAAATTGACTCAGTTTGCTGCTAAGTCTGGAGCTCGAGATTTGAGTGGAAAAGCTCTTTAAGCAAACGAAAAATAAAAAAAAAAATTCATTGCAAAAAGAGGGCATCTCGTATCAGCAGGAACATTATAATAGTCAGTATGGCTTGTTTCCTGCCTGCCGTATATGCCAAAGCAAACAGCCAAGCTGACCTCATATATAGCCATAAAATAAGTTTTAAATGTGAATTATATGAGGCGAAATACAACGTATTTACTTGAATGACTAGCAAGATTTAGCCCTATGCGGGACTAGCATTTCGTGGACAGTTTCGCTATGAAAATTCGTAGCGAAATAAGTCAATTGAAATTGACTCAGTTTGCTGCTAATTCTGGAGCTCGAGATTTGAGTGGAAAAAACTCTTTAAGCAATCGAAAAATTTTTAAAAAAAAGAAATTTCATTGCAAAAAGAGGGCATTTCGTATCAGCAGGAACCGTATAATGGTCAATACGGCTTGGTTCCTGCCTGCCGTATATGCCAAAGCAAACAGCCAAGCTGACCTCATATATAGACTTAAAATAAATTTTAAATGTGAATTATATGAGGCCAAATACAACGTATTAAGTTGAGTGACTATGCGGGACTAGCATTTCATAGAGAGTTTTGCTATGAAAATACATAGCGAAATAAGTCATTTGAAATTGACTCAGTGTGCTGCTATGTCTGGAGCTCGAGATTTGAGTGGAAAAAACTCTCTAAGCAAACGAAAAATTAAAAAAAAAAGAAATTTCATTGCAAAAAGAAGGCATTTCATATATGCAGGAACCGTATAATCGTCAGTACCGCTTGGTTCCTGCCTGCCGTATATGCCAAAGGAAACAGCCAAGCTGACCTCATATAGAGACTTAAAATAAATTTTAAATGTGAATCATATGAGTTGAAATACAACGTATTTACTTGAGTGACTAGCAAGATTTAGCCCTATGCGGGACTAGCATCTCATAGAGAGTTTTGCTATGAAAATTCATAGCGAAATAAGTCAATTGAAATTGACTCAGTTTGCTGCTAAGTCTGCAGCTCGAGAATTGAGTGGAAAAACTCTTAAGCAAACGAAAACTTTTTTTAAAAAAAAGATATTTCATTGCAAAAAGAGGGCATTTCATATCAGCAGGATCTATATAATCGTCAGTACGGTTTCTTTCCTTCCTGCCGTATATGCCAAAGCAAACAGCCAAGCTGACCTCATATAGAGACTTAAAATAAATTTTAAATGTGAATCATATGAGTTGAAATACAACGTATTTACTTGAGAGACTAGCAAGATTTAGTCCTATGCGGGACTAACATCTCATAGAGAGTTTTGCTATGAAAATTCATATCGAAATAAGTCAATTGAAACCCAGTTTGCTGCTAAGTATGGAGCTGGAGAATTGAGTGGAAAAAATCTTTAAGCAAACGAAAACTTTTTTTAAAAAAAAGAAATTTCATTGCAAAAAGAGGGCATTTCATATCAGCAGGATCTATATAATCGTCAGTACGGTTTCTTTCCTTCCTGCCGTATATGCCAAAGCAAACAGCCAAGCTGGCTTCATATATAGATTTATAATAAATTTTAAATGTGAATTATATGAGGCGAAATACAACGTATTTACTTGAATGACTATGCGGGACTAGCATTTCATAGAGGGTTTTGCTATGAAAATTCATAGCGAAATAAGTCAATTGAAATTGAATCAGTTGGGTGCTAAGTCTGGAGCTCGAGAATTGGGTGGAAAAGACTCTTTAAGCAAACGAAAAATTAAAAAAAAAAATTCATTGCAAAAGAGGGCATTTCATATCAGCAGGAACTGTATAATCGTCAGTACGGTTTGTTTCCTGCCTGCCGTATATGCCAAAAAAAAAACAGCCAAGCTGACCTCATATATAGACTCAAAATAAATTTTAAATGTGAATTATATGAGGTGAAATACAACGTATTTACTTGAATGACTAGCAAGATTAAGACCTATGCGGGACTAGCATTTCATAGAGAGTTTTGCTATGAAAATTCATAGCGAAATAACTCAATTGAAATTGACTCAGTTTGCAGCTAAGTATGGAGCTGGAGAATTGAGTGGAAAAAACTCTTTAAGCAAACGAAAACTTTTTTTTAAAAATAGAAATTTCATTGCAAAAAGAGGGCATTTCATATCAGCAGGAACTGTATATTCGTCAGTACGGCTTGGTTCCTGCCTGCCGTATATGCCAAAGCAAACAGCCAAGCCGACCTCTTATATAGATTAAAATAAATTTTAACTGTGAATTATATGAGGCGAAATACGACGTATTTGCTTGAATGACTATCAAGATTTAGCCCTATGCGTAGCTAGCATTTCATTGAGATTTTTGCTTTGAAAATTCATAGCGGAAAAAGTCAATTGAAATTGACTCAGTTTGCTGCTAAGTCTGGAGCTCGAGATTTGAGTGGAAAAAACTCTTTAAGCAAACGAAAAATTTTTAAAAAAAAGAAATTTCATTGCAAGAAGAGGGCATTTCGTATCAGCAGGAACCGTATAATCGTCAATACGGCTTGGTTCCTGCCTGCCATATATGCCAAAGCAAACAGCCAAGCTGACCTCATATATAGCCTTAAAATAAATTTTAAATGTGAATTATATGAGGCGAAATACAACGTATTTACTTGAATGACTAGCAAGATTTAGCCCTATGCGGGACTAGCATTTCATGGACAGTTTCGCTATGAAAATTCATAGCGAAATAAGTCAATTGAAATTGACTCAGTGTGCTGCTATGTCTGGAGCTCGAGATTTGAGTGGAAAAAACTCTCTAAGCAACAGAAAAATTAAAAAAAAAAGAAATTTCATTGCAAAAAGAAGGCATTTCATATAAGCAGGAACCGTATAATCGTCAGTACGGCTTGGTTCCTGCCTGCCGTATATGCCAAAGGAAACAGCCAAGCTGACCTCATATAGAGACTTAAAATAAATTTTAAATGTGAATCATATGAGTTGAAATACAACGTATTTACTTGAGTGACTAGCAAGATTTAGCCCTATGCGGGACTAGCATCTCATAGAGGGTTTTGCTATGAAAATTCATATCGAAATAAGTCAATTCAAATTGACTCAGTTTGCTGCTAAGTATGGAGCTGGAGAATTGAGTGGAAAAAATCTTTAAGCAAACGAAAACTTTTTTTAAAAAAAAGAAATTTGATTGCAAAAATAGGGCATTTCATATCAGCAGGAACCGTATATTCGTCAGTATGGCTTGGTCCCTGCCTGCCGTATATCCCAAAGCAAACAGCCAAGCTGACCTCATATATAGCCTTAAAATAAATTTTAAATGTGAATTATATGAGGCGAAATACAATGTATTTACTTGAATGACTAGCAAGATTTAGCCCTATGCGGGACTAGCATTTCGTGGACAGTTTTGCTATGAAAATTCATAGCGAAATAAGTCAATTGAAATTGAATCATTTGGGTGCTAAGTCTGGAGCTCGAGAATTGGGTGGAAAAACTCTTTAAGCAAACGAAAACTGTTTTTAAAAAAGAAATTTCATTGCAAAAAGGGCATTTCATATCAGCAGGAACCGTATAATTGTCAGTACGGCTTGGTACCTGCCTCCCGTATATGCCAAAGCAAACAGCCAAGCTGGCCTCATATATAGATTTAAAATAAATTTTAAATGTGAATTATATGAGGCGAAATACGACGTATTTGCTTGAATGACTATCAAGATTTAGCCCTATGCGGAGCTAGCATTTCATTGAGATTTTTGCTTTGAAAATTCATAGCGGCGGAATAAGTCAATTGAAATTGACTCAGTTTGCTGCTAAGTCTGGAGCTCGAGATTTGAGTGGAAAAGCTCTTTAAGCAAAAGGAAAATAAAAAAAAAAATTCATTGCAAAAAGAGGGCATCTCGTATCAGCAGGAACATTATAATAGTCAGTATGGCTTGTTTCCTGCCTGCCGTATATGCCAAAGCAAACAGCCAAGCCGACCTCATATATAGCCATAAAATAAATTTTAAATGTGAATTATATGAGGCGAAATACAACGTATTTACTTGAATGACTAGCAAGATTTAGCCCTATGCGGGACTAGCATTTCGTGGACAGTTTCGCTATGAAAATTCGTAGCGAAATAAGTCAATTGAAATTGACTCAGTTTGCTGCTAAGTCTGGAGCTCGAGATTTGAGTGGAAAAAACTCTTTAAGCAATCGAAAAATTTTTATAAAAAAGAAATTTCATTGCAAAAAGAGGGCATTTCGTATCAGCAGGAACCGTATAATCGTCAATACGGCTTGGTTCCTGCCTGCCGTATATGCCAAAGCAAACAGCCAAGCTGACCTCATATATAGACTTAAAATAAATTTTAAATGTGAATTATATGAGGCCAAATACAACGTATTAAGTTGAGTGACTATGCGGGACTAGCATTTCATAGAGAGTTTTGCTATGAAAATACATAGCGAAATAAGTCATTTGAAATTGACTCAGTGTGCTTCTATGTCTGGAGCTCGAGATTTGAGTGGAAAAAACTCTCTAAGCAAACGAAAAATTAAAAAAAAAAGAAATTTCATTGCAAAAAGAAGGCATTTCATATAAGCAGGAACCGTATAATCGTCAGTACCGCTTGGTTCCTGCCTGCCGTATATGCCAAAGGAAACAGCCAAGCTGACCTCATATAGAGACTTAAAATAAATTTTAAATGTGAATCATATGAGTTGAAATACAACGTATTTACTTGAGTGACTAGCAAGATTTAGCCCTATGCGGGACTAGCATCTCATAGAGAGTTTTGCTATGAAAATCCATAGCGAAATAAGTCAATTGAAATTGACTCAGTTTGCTGCTAAGTCTGCAGCTCGAGAATTGAGTGGAAAAACTCTTTAAGCAAACGAAAACTTTTTTTAAAAAAAGAAATTTCATTGCAAAAAGAGCGCATTTCATATCAGCAGGATCTATATAATCGTCAGTACGGTTTCTTTCCTTCCTGCCGTATATGCCAAAGCAAACAGCCAAGCTGACCTCATATAGAGACTTAAAATAAATTTTAAATGTGAATCATATGAGTTGAAATACAACGTATTTACTTGAGAGACTAGCAAGATTTAGCCCTATGCGGGACTAACATCTCATAGAGAGTTTTGCTATGAAAATTCATATCGAAATAAGTCAATTGAAACCCAGTTTGCTGCTAAGTATGGAGCTGGAGAATTGAGTGGAAAAAATCTTTAAGCAAACGAAAACTTTTTTTAAAAAAAAGAAATTTCATTGCAAAAAGAGGGAATTTCATATCAGCAGGATCTATATAATCGTCAGTACGGTTTCTTTCCTTCCTGCCGTATATGCCAAAGCAAACAGCCAAGCTGACCTCATATATAGATTTAAAATAAATTTTAAATGTGAATTATATGAGGCGAAATACAACGTATTTACTTGAGTGACTAGCAAGATTTAGCCCTATGCGGGACTAGCATTACATAGAGAGTTTTGCTATGATAATTCAAAGCGAAATAACTCAACTGAAATTGATCCAGTTTGCTGCTAAGTATGGAGCTGGAGGATTGAGTGGAAAAAACTCTTTAAGCAAACGAAAACTTTTTTTTTAAAAAAGAAATTTGATTGCAAAAATAGGGCATTTCATATCAGCAGAAACCGTATATTCGTCAGTATGGCTTGGTCCCTGCCTGCCGTATATCCCAAAGCAAACAGCCAATGTGACCTCATATATAGCCTTAAAATAAATTTTAAATGTGAAATATATGAGGCGAAATACAATGTATTTTCTTGAATGACTAGCAAGATTTAGCCCTATGCGGGACTAGCATTTCATGGACAGTTTTGCTATGAAAATTCATAGCGAAATAAGTCAATTGAAATTGAATCAGTTGGGTGCTAAGTCTGGAGCTCGAGAATTGGGTGGAAAAAACTCTTTAAGCAAACGAAAAATGTTTTTAAAAAAGAAATTTCATTGCAAAAAGGGCATTTCATATCAGCAGGAACCGTATAATTGTCAGTACGGCTTGGTTCCTGCCTCCCGTATATGCCAAAGCAAACTGTCAAGCTGACCTCATATATAGACTTAAAATAAATTTTAAATGTGAATTATATGAGGCGAAACACAACGTATTTACTTGAGTGACTAGCAAGATTGAGCCTTATGCGGGACTAGCATTTCATAGAGAGTTTTGCTATGATAATTTATAACGAAATAACTCAACTGAAATTGATCCAGTTTACTGCTAAGTATGGAGCTGGAGGATTGAGTGGAAAAAACTCTTTAAGCAAACGAAAACTTTTTTTTTAAAAAAGAAATTTCATTGCAAAAATTGGGCATATCATACCAGCAGGAACCGTATATTCGTCAGTACGGCTTGGTCCCTGCCTGCCGTATATCCCAAAGCAAACAGCCAAGCTGACCTCATATATAGCCTTAAAATAAATTTTAAATGTGAATTATATGAGGCGAAATACAACGTATTTACTTGAATGACTAGCAAGATTTAGCCCTATGCGGGACTAGCATTTCATGGACAGTTTTGCTATGAAAATTCATAGCGAAATAAGTCAATTGAAATTGACTCACTTTGCTGCTAAGTATGGAGCTCGAGATTTGAGTGGAAAAACTCTTTAATCAAACGAAAAATTAAAAAAAAAAAATTTCATTGCAAAAAGAGGGCATTTCGTATCAGCAGGAACCGTATAATCGTCAATACGGCTTGGTTCCTGCCTGCCGTATATGCCAAAGCAAACAGCCAAGCTGACCTCATATATAGACTTAAAATAAATTTTAAATGTGAATTTTTTGAGGCGAAATACAACGTGTTTAGTTGAATGACTATGCAGGACTAGCATTTCATAGAGAGTTTTTCTATGAAAATTCATAGCGAAATAAGTCAATTGAAATTGACTCAGTTTGCTGCTAAGACTGCAGTTCCAGAATTGCGTGGAAAAACTCTTTAAACAAACGAAAAATTTAAAAATAAAGAAATTTCATTGGAAAAGGAGGGCATTTCGTATCAGCAGGAACCGTATAATTCTCAGCACGGCTTGGTTGCTGCCTGCCGTATATGCCAAAGCAAACAGCCAAGCTGACCTCATATATAGACTTAAAATTAATTTTAAATGTGAATTATATTAGGCGAAATACAACGTATTTAGTTGAATGACTATTCGGGACTAGCATTTCATAGAGAGTTTTGCTATGAAAATACATAGCGAAATAAGTCAATTGAAATTGTCTCAGTTTGCTGCTAAGTCTGGAGCTCGAGATTTGAGTGGAAAAACTCTTTAATCAAACGAAAAATTTAAAAAAAAAAGAAATTTCATTGCAAAAAGAGGGCATTTCGTATCAATAGGAACCGTATAATCGTCAATACGGTTTGGTTCCTGCCTGCCGTATATGCCAAAGCAAACAGCCAAGCTGACCTCATATATAGACTTAAAATAAATTTTAAATGTGAATTTTTTGAGGCGAAATACAACGTGTTTAGTTGAATGACTATGCAGGACTAGCATTTCATAGAGAGTTTTTCTATGAAAATTCATAGCGAAATAAGTCAATTGAAATTGACTCAGTTTGCTGCTAAGACTGCAGTTCCAGAATTGCGTGGAAAAACTCTTTAAACAAACGAAAAATTTAAAAAAAAAGAAATTTCATTGGAAAAGGAGGGCATTTCGTATCAGCAGGAACCGTATAATTGTCAGCACGGCTTGGTTGCTGCCTGCCGTATATGCCAAAGCAAACAGCCAAGCTGACCTCATATATAGCCTTAAAATAAATGTTAAATGTGAATTATATAAGGCGAAATACAACCTATTTACTTAAATGACTAGCAAGATTTAGCCCTATGCGGGACTAGCATTTCATAGAGAGTTTTGCTATGAAAATTCATAACGAAATAAGTCCTTTGAAATTGACTCAGTTTGCTGCTAAGTCTGGAGCTCGAGATTTGAGTGGAAAAAACTCTTAAGCAAACGAAAAAATTTAAAAAAAAAGAAATTTCATTGGAAAAAGAGGGCATTTTATATCAGCAGGAACCGTATAATCGTCAGTACGGCTTGGTTCCTGCCTGCCGTATATGCCAAAGCAAACAGCCACGCTGGCCTCATATATAGACTTAGAATAAATTTTAAATGTGAATTATCTGAGGCGAAATACAACGTGTTTAGTTGAATGACTATGCGGGACTACCATTTCATAGAGAGTTTTGCTATGAAAATTCATAGAGAAATAAGTCCATTGAAATTGAACCAGATGGGTGCTAAGTCTGGAGCTCGAGAATTGGGTGGAAAAAACTCTTTAAGCAAACGAAAAATGTTTTAAAAAAAGAAATTTCATTGCAAAAGAGGGCATTTCATATCAGCAGGAAC
This sequence comes from Dioctria linearis, assembly GCA_963930735.1. NCBI lineage: Eukaryota > Metazoa > Arthropoda > Insecta > Diptera > Asilidae > Dioctria > Dioctria linearis. The sequence goes on along the minus strand of OZ005742.1, from coordinate 162,600,404 downwards.
CGTATAATTGTCAGTATGGCTTGGTTCCTGCCTGCCGTATATGCCAAAGCAAACAGCCAAACTGACCTCATATATAGCCTTAAAATAAATTTTAAATGTGAATTATATGAGGCGAAATACAACGTCTTTACTTGAATGCCTAGCAAGATTTAGCCCTATGTGGGACTAGCATTTCATAAAGAGTTTTGCTATGAAAATTCATAGCGAAATAAGTCAATTGAAATTGACTCAGTTTGCTGCTAAGTCTGGAGCTCGAGATTTGAGTGGAAAAACTCTTTAATCAAACAAAAATTTAAAAAAAAGAAATTTCATTACAAAAAGAGGGCATTTCGTATCAGCAGGAACCGTATAATCGTCAATACGGCTTGGTTCCTGCCTGCCGTATATGCCAAAGCAAACAGCCAAGCTGACCTCATATATAGACTTAAAATAAATTTTAAATGTAAATTTTTTGAGGCGAAATACATCGTGTTTAGTAGAATGACTATGCAGGACTAGCATTTCATAGAGAATTTTGCTATGAAAATTCATAGCGAAATAAGTCAATTGAAATTGACTCAGTTTGCTGCTAAGACTGCAGTTCCAGAATTGCGTGGAAAAACTCTTTAAACAAACGAAAAATTTAAAAAAAAAAGAAATTTCATTGGAAAAGGAGGGCATTTCGTATCAGCAGGAACCGTATAATTGTCAGCACGGCTTGGTTGCTGCCTGCCGTATATGCCAAAGCAAACAGCCAAGCTGACCTCATATATAGACTTAAAATAAATTTTAAATGTGAATTATATTAGGCGAAATACAACGTATTTAGTTGAATGACTATGCGGGACTAGCATTTCATAGAGAGTTTTGCTATGAAAATACATAGTGAAATAAGTCAATTGAAATTGACTCAGTTTGCTGCTAAGTCCGCAGCTCGAGAATTGAGTGGAAAACTCTTTAAGCAAACGAAAAATTTAAAAAAAAAAGAAATTTCATTGGAAAAGGAGGGCATTTCATATCACCAGGAACCGTATAATCGACAGTACGGCTTGGTTGCTGCCTGCCGTATATGCCAATGCAAACAGCCTAGCTGACCTCATTTATAGACTTAAAATAAATTTTAAATGTGAATTATATGAGGTGATATACAACGTATTAACTTGAATGACTAGCAAGATTTAGCCCTATGCGGGACTAGCATTTCATAGAGAGTTTTGCTATGAAAATTCATAGCGAAATAACTCAATTGAAATTGACTCAGTATGCTGCTAAGTATGGAGCTGGAGAATTGAGTGGAAAAAACTCTTTAAGCAAACGAAAACTTTTTTAAAAAAAAAAAAAATTCATTGCAAAAAGAGGGCATTTCATATCAGCAGGAACCGTATAATTGTCAGTACGGCTTGGTTCCTGCCTGCCGTATATGCCAAAGCAAACAGCCAAGCTGACCTCATATATAGCCTTAAAATAAATTTTAAATGTGAATTACATGAGGCGAAATACAACGTGTTTACTTGAATGACTAGCAAGATTTAGCGCTATGCGGGACTAGCATTTCATGGACAGTTTTGCTATGAAAATTCATAGCGAAATAAGTCAATTGAAATTGAATCAGTTGAGTGCTAAGTCTGGAGCTCGAGAATTGGGTGGAAAAAACTCTTTAAGCAAATGAAAAATGTTATTAAAAAAGAAATTTCTTTGCAAAAAGAGGGCATTTGATATCAGCAGGAACCGTATAATCGTCCAATCCGGCTTGGTTCCTGCCTGCCGTATATGCCAAGGCAAACAGAAAAGCTGACCTCATATATAGACTTAAAATAAATTTTAAACGTGAATTATTTGAGGCGAAATACAACGTGTTTAGTTGAATGACTATGCGGGACTAGCATTTCATAGAGAGTTTTGCTATGAAAATTCATAGCGAAATAAGTCAATTGAAATTGACTCAGTTTGCTGCTAAGTCTGCAGCACGAGAATTGAGTGGAAAAACTCTTTAAGCAAACGAAAAATTTAAAAAAAAAGAAATTTCGTTGGAAAAGGAGGGCATTTCATATCAGCAGGAACCGTATAATCATCAGTACGGCTTGGTTGCTGCATGCCGTATATGCAAAGCAAACAGCCAAACTGACCTCATATATAGACTTAAAATATATTTTAAATATGAATTATATGAGGTGAAATACAACGTATTTACTTGAATGACTAGCAAGATTTAGCCCTATGCGGGACTAGCATTTCATAGAGAGTTTTGCTATGAAAATTCATAGCGAAATAACTCAATTGAAATTGACTCACTTTGCTGCTAAGTATGGAGCTGGAGAATTGAGTGGAAAAAACTCTTTAAGCAAACGAAAACTTTTTTTTTAAAAAGAAATTTCATTGCAAAAAGAGGACATTTCATATCAGCAGGAACCGTATCAGTACGGCTTGGTTCCTGCCTGCCGTATATGCCAAATCAAACAGCCAAGCTGACCTCATATATAGATTTAAAATAAATTTTAAATGTGAATTATTTGAGGCGAAATACAACGTGTTTAGTTGAATGACTATGCGGGACCAGCATTTCATAGAGAGTTTTGCTATGAAAATTCATAGCGAAATAAGCCCATTGAAATTGAACCAGATGGGTGCTAAGTCTGGAGCTCGAGAATTGGGTGGAAAAAACTCTTTAGGCAAACGAAAAATGTTTTAAAAAAAGAAATTAAAAAAAGAAATTTCATTGCAAAAAGAGGGCATTTCATATCAGCAGGAACCGTATAATTGTCAGTATGGCTTGGTTCCTGCCTGCCGTATATGCCAAAGCAAACAGCCAAGCTGACCTCATATATAGACTTTAAATAAATTTTAAATTTGTATTATATGAGGTGAAATACAACGTATTTACTTGAATGCCTAGCAAGATTTAGCCCTATGTGGGACTAGCATTTCATAGAGAGTTTTGCTATGAAAATTCATAGCGAAATAAGTCAATTGAAATTGACTCAGTTTGCTGCTAAGTCTGGAGCTCGAGATTTGAGTGGAAAAAACTCTTTAAGCAAACGAAAAAATTTAAAAAAAAAAAAGAAATTTCATTGGAAAAAGAGGGCATTTCATATCAGCAGGAACCGTATAATCATCAGTACGGCTTGGTTGCTGCATGCCGTATATGCAAAGCAAACAGCCAAACTGACCTCATATATAGATTTAAAATAAATTTTAAATGTGAATTATTTGAGGCAAAATACAACGTGTTTAGTTGAATGACTATGCGGGACCAGCATTTCATAGAGAGTTTTGCTACGAAAATTCATAGCGAAATAAGTCCATTGAAATTGAACCAGATGGGTGCTAAGTCTGGAGCTCGAGATTTGAGTGGAAAAAACTCTTTAAGCAAACGAAAAAATTAAAAAAAAAAAAGAAATTTCATTGGAAAAAGAGGGCATTTCATATCAGCAGGAACCGTATAATCATCAGTACGGCTTGGTTGCTGCATGCCGTATATGCAAAGCAAACAGCCAAGCTGACCTCATATATAGACTTAAAATAAATTTTAAATGTGAATTATATGAGGCGAAATACAACGTCTTTACTTGAATGCCTAGCAAGATTTAGCCCTATGCGGGACTAGCATTTCATAAAGAGTTTTGCTATGAAAATTCATAACGAAATAAGTCATTTGAAATTGACTCAGTTTGCTGCTAACTCAGCAGCTCGAGAATTGAGTGGAAAACTTTTTATGCAAACGAAAAATTTTTTTAAAAAAAACAAATTTCATTGCAAAAAGAGGGCATTTCATATCAGCAGGAACCGTATAATTGTCAGTACTGCTTGGTTCCTGCCTGCCCTATATGCCAAAGCAAACAGCCAAGCTGACCTCATATATAGCCTTAAAATAAATTTTAAATGTGAATTATATGAGGCGAAATACAACGTCTTTACTTGAATGCCTAGCAAGATTTAGCCCTATGCGGGACCGATGAGGGCATACTACAAGAGAAATTTCTTCCCACTAGGCAATGAAAAACTGCTGTTAACCTTGAAATTATCATCTTTACTTTTAATAAGAATGACAAAAGTAGAAAATTTAACAATCTTTCTGTCTTACAAAATGAATGCAATATTATCTTCCATTAGTGCGTAAAAAAGAGATAGATAAACATTACAAAAATGCTTAAATACAGGGTAGATCACAAATAATAACCTATATAAAAATGCATTTTTTCTTTACATTAATGTTTGTAATAAAGAGTGTATCTATCGTGGGATTATTATACTGTTATATAAAAGAAGTTTTCCATGTTTATATATTATTTTATAAAAAAAACTGAAATCTAAAACTAGCTAATTAACGAAATTTTAATTGAATGTGTGAAAACGTAATTCATTTATGGTCCACCCTATTGAATTATGGCGCACATTTTTACCGTGTTCTATATAAATTTGTGAAACATAGATAGCAAGATTAAAACAATGATAAGGAGTGAAATGAATTAATTGTTAATCCCCACTTTTCTAACAAGGGGAAATGGATTTGACAGTTTTATTTCACAATTGAAATATTTTCAATGAGTCGGGTTTGTTAATTTGTGATGAGAGTTAAAGTGTCTTTAATAAGAACTACCTATTTTAACTGTATCGTTGGGTAGATAATAAATTTATTTTCCGTATGCAGTGATTGGTCGTATGTGCTACTGGTTTTTGGATCTCCTGTTTTGGATTTTTTTTTCAGCTTTTAAGCGGGACATGCGATGAGGTACGCTCCTCGACTCATCTTCTTAGATAATCATAAATTTCTCAGAAGCAACGCACAATACATTAAAATTACTGTTCAATGAAATGTGAAAAATAATAACAAGAGTTAAATATTGCAGGTGGTGGGTTGCATCTCATGCAACACAGCACGCTTCAATAGCGGTTAGTGATAATTTGCTACAGCAATCGTCAGAGAGTATAAGTAAAATTCGAGGTATTTTGCGTTATTTTAATGGAGTAATTAGCGAAAAGAGCAACGCCGATTGCAGTTTTCTATATCACCAGTTATCCTACTTGGATAAATACATTTTGAATGAACTCTATAACTTTACGACTCACTCGAGTACAATAGAGTAACAGCGTTGGTGCAAAATTTTGTTGCAAATCAGATTTCATCAACTTATTTGCATTTAATCAAAGATCGTTTATATTGTGGCACTCCTGATGATTCAGTAGGACAAAAGACGTTATGAGACAATGTTATTATGTTTTATGTAAAGTCCTAAGCCCAATAGTGCGTTTCTTGATTGAGGAAAGTTGGAGTTATCACGGTAAATGTTATTATATTTTCGAATTGCAGTTACTTGTACATTAATTACTTTTGTTTTCTTTACAGATCGTTAGCCTTTTTATAGGACAACTGTGAGGATACCTGTTGAATGGAAAAATCCACAAATGGAACGAATATTCGAAATAATTTTCAATATTCGACATTTGCTTCAACAAAAATCGAAAGATATTAATACGTGGACGTTAAAATGCGATATTCAGAGCAATGACGAATTATTGAACATATTGAAAGTAAGTTTTATTTTTATCAGTTCCAGTGCAGATAGGTTTTATATTATTGTAACTAGAAAGCTACAAGTTTGGGAATATCAGAAATGAGTTTGTTAAGAAGTCCCTAGTCGATTACGATGGAAAGCATGGTTTAAGTAAACATTGAGTCTACAATTTATTTGAACAGAGCTAAATTTTGATAACGTAACGAGACACCTCTGCATTATCTCTAATAATATGTTGAAAAACATTAGATCGACATTTTCATTAAGTACAATAACGTTTAATTGTAAATTTTCTGCTTTTATTAATTGCAACTCTTCGAGTTTTGCTCTCTGAGGCTTCTTATATTTAGGAAAAGCCAGTTCATTATGGATATAACGATAATTTAGGATTATTTTAGTGTTTGATAGCTGTTTTCTGTGAAATATTTAGTTTTCATTCTTATATTCTCAATTTGAAACAAATATTCAAGAAAATTCTTACTATCCGCCTTGTGCATCAGGTCCACTTCAGCCTCTCCTTGATGTTTTTCTCTAGCGGACCGTCTCATACAGTTGATACATCTCTTTATTTCTGGGCCAGCTGTGCATTCTGAGTTTTGTGATTTTCTGAGCAGTTAGCACATACAGGGTCGCTGTTAAAATCCTTTGCCATATGATGATATTTTTGGCAATTGAAATACCTTGAGACCCATACGTCTTCTAAAACGTAGCGCGTTGACCAGTCTATTTATTTATTTTATTTACTAGTTTATCATAGTACTTACCGGGTACTTTAAGTGAAACTTTCAACTTTTTACTAACAGCGTCCTGCTTTTGCTGTAAAATACGAAGCTGAATATCCTCGCGTATGAAGTGATTGAGATCGCACAGCTCCGCCTTCAGCTCCTCACTAGTAAATTTTTTATCCAGTCCAGTGATAATTAGCCTTGGGTTTCTTTGTTTAAGTATGATTATCTCGTACTTGTCGCTTAACTTCTCCCTGATATTTCCTATTAGTTTACTATTGGACTCCATGTCAGTTGAGCGAATTGCAATCCCTCCATCCCGCAAGCTCTTGACCATAGTGATATGGATTGTATATCTATGCAACTATCTATAGGTGAAAACCTACTAAACTTTCACAATTCAAAATTTTGTCATAGATTTCTACACTAACCGTATTATTATTAAATATTAGTTTTTACTCGGAAGATACATCGTCTTCCGAATAATATACTTCAGTGTGAGTCTACTGGAAGATAATTATTTTACAATGCAACAGTCGGGATTATGTTGGAGTAAGTTTGCAATTAAAGCTCTATGCTCACTAATCAAATCATTCCTAGCTTAGAGATGATGGTTTCATGTCTGAAACACGTTGGTGGTACGTCCTGAGTCACAGTTTGATTCTGGGAAATAAGGTAGCCGATGCAGTTTTCAGGGAAATCTCATTGATGCTCCTGATGTGGATACATCGCAGATAGAGACATTTTGGTCGATTTGGGCGGCCAAAAATAGTTTTCTAATTTAGTGGACGAGCTATTGGTCTTACTTTTTGAGCTCGGGAAGTCAAAGCTGTGGTCGGCGTCATTACTGGTAATTTTTTTTTTCAAAATGAGTATAGTCTTCAATTCATCCGGGATGTGCCTAGATAAAATGTATAAGACAAATTAACATTTTCTGTGTGGTTGTCCAGCATTTACCATGTATAGAATGGAAGTCTTTAGCACAACTAGTCAATATTTTTTCCAAACTTCATAAAAGGTGTCCAGAAGATACCCTGCAGTGTGTATTTTTAGTTAATGTTACTTCTCGTACACATTTAAGATTGATTTTGCATTTGCTGTGATAAACATAATTAAAATTTCACTTGAAATCGGAGTGGAGTGTGTGCTTACTCTAATAATTTGGTTGATGTAAAGCGATTTTGGATAGCATCGTTATTTAAATTACTCAATATTTTATCTTCCCTACATATTGTTGAGTAAAGATTTGATCGCTTCGTGAGGACATGAATAGTTATATGAGAAATTTTAAAATACACTGAATGCCGTTTATGAATACTTCGAAGCCAATCAAATTCATGGTATTAGATTCAGATTGAAGATTTAGATTAAAAAAACTGAAGCCCAACCTCAGCTTACAGAATCATGTGGAGAGGCCAATTGGATTCCTCTGCTCTCAAGAGAAGTGAAAAAAGCCATAGAAGACAATCTGTGGCCATATTATCACTTACGGTTCATGCAATCCAGTTAAATAAATTATATGAGTATATGGGAGAACGATTAAGATCACCCAATAATAATAGGATAATGTAACAATTTCATCTACATGATTTAAAACAAAAACGTGAATAGCTTTTGATTCAAGACAAAGTTTTCCCATTTTATTCAGGACTTGCAACATAACAGAGAATAGTTCTAAGCATATTCCAAAATGTATTCTATAAATAATAATAAATTTTCAATGTTAAAATATTTATTATCCTATCCGCACTGGACTATTTTATAAGTTCTTTTTACTACTATAATTTGAAATATTTAGGGAGTTCATTCAAACGTCGATGAAGAAATAAACTCGACAGAATTGTGCGAAATCCTGCAAGTATCTAGCGTGCGATTGCTTTCGATTTCTGATAATAATTTAGATTTAGATTTATTTGTTAAGTGTATCGATGGCAGTCTTTGTCCATATTGTCGACGTTATTTGGTTGAAATGAAAAATTCTGTTTGCCACAGGCGCGATGAAGTTCTTTCAACTAAAGGTTTCAGATAACGTCAGCAATTGTGACAAAAATGTAATTTTGGAAATAATTTATGAAATTTTCATTGTATAAACATGTGTTTCTGTGTTTAACATATCTATTCAAGGTGCATTTATATTATATGATTTTCAAAATTTTTACGGTGCAATACTTACTAAATTAACTCTTTACATATAAAATAAGTGCAGACATGTCAAAATCGTCAAATTGATTGTCATGCAGGGAACATCTAATGAGCCAAATTGTGGAGAACTATAATCTTAATATAAACTTCATTTGAGCGTACTTGAACGTTAGGACGTGTTTGATTTGCGTATGTGTTTGGATGGTTGTGGGTGTAAATTGGATGGCTGAGTGATTCTGTTTTTTGGTAAGGCTGAGAACTAGGTTGAGGTTTACTATATATTTAGACACTGCTTGAGAAGGCTCTGAGCTAGTAAGCTGCAAATTTGTACGCGTAATTCTTGTAATAATTGTAGAGCTGAGTTTCCAAAGTAGACAAAATTAGGAAATTCCTTAATAAGCCTCTGTCTTAAATAGTTTTAATGTACTGAAGAATTTTTATGAATGATAAAACTTATGAAAATGGTTATATCGCTTTTTACTGTCAGACTAACCGTTCTAGAAATAAACGCGAAAAACCATTTTAACGTTTTAACTTGAATATTTTCAAGGGTTATGTTTATATTTATTGAAAAAGTTATAAGCATTAAATACATACTAAATAAATCTAAACTTGAGTGCATGTTCGTTCAGTATCTTTCTACTTCATAGTAATATATAGAAGAAATAAGTTAGTGAAAGGAAAAAATAATAGTAAAAAGTAATGAAAAGAGTAAAGCAATAATATGAAGAAGAAAAATGCCTTTAAGCCCTTCAACCACGACAAGGTCCACACTCACTGTAGGGACCTGAAAATAAAACACTACCAAAAAAGAACAATACACTACACAGTTACGTAATGATATACTTATAATATATATAATATGTAATGATAGACTTATATAGCTTATATAGACTTTATAGCAAAAATATTAAAAATTACGCGTGGAAATAGGAAATAAGGAACCGCTTATTTTGGAAGTGGTTTAAGTCCATTTTTTTAAGACGGAATATTGAAATATTTGAGTTTAAATTCATTTAGAAAATATTTTAAAAATATTTATAGGATCTAACTGTGAACTTTTGTGTGTTTTGAAGTTAAAGACAGTGTTATATATCTAAAACCTACCTAAAGACATATCTGAAAAAGGGTAACAAAATAATTATTTAATATATTTCATCCATAAAAATTTCACATAAGCTAACCATGCCTAAAACATGGTTAGCTTATCTATTCAATCAGTGAAGAAAATTGCTGACGCAATTTTCTTCACATTCTATAAAGTTTAAAACAAAATTATTCCCATGGCAAATTTTGCCTTCAGCAAAATTTGCCAGTAGAAATATTTAATTTAAAAAATAAAAGAAAAGACAAATCGTACCTTCAGTACGATTTGTCGTGAAAATTACAATATGTATGTACATTGTACATACATACTGCAAGAAAAAGCTTTCACGCTTAGAAATGCGCGCCGCGAAAATACATTATATGTATACGCGCGCCGCAATATTCATCGTCGTGGCAGTGGCTGATGTTTATAAAAGCATCAATTTTCAAGCCTCCGTCCAACGAGAGATATTCTGGACTTGTTTAATCAAGTCCAGAATAAATGAAAAATTTTCTCAGGGTAAAAATGCAACTATGCATTTTCTACCCTGAACGAGGGCTCTTGATCGCGATGAAAGCGATCAAGAGCCGAGTTGGATTTTTGCACTTTAAAACGGCGGTTGTGGGTCGAGTTTTAAAAAGAAAAAACAACGAAAGTCAGTTGATTTTTGAAAGTTTTGGTTCGGCGCGGTCTCGGTTGCGGTGAGATAGAAAATAGAAAGAAGTTTCAAGTACACAGAAAAATATACCTATACAAAGTAGAAAGGATCGAAAAAAAAGGTGAATAAAGTGAAAATAGAAAAGGAACAAAGTTTTAGTATAAAGAAAATCACTGTTATCAAAAAAGAAAGTTTGTTTGGAAAGAATTTTAAAATAGAAAAGAAAAAAAAAGGTGTTGGTATAAAGATAATTGTTGTTATAAAAAATTAAAAAATTTAAGTTTGTTTGGAAAGAAGTTTAAAATAAAAAGTAAAAATAACGAAGCATTGTTTTGAAGTGAAACGCAGAGGAAATATAAAGGAATCCGCCCGGTACGTACATATATATAAATATATATAACAATTGGCGCAGCCGGTAGGATAGAGGAAGCCTACTTTATACCAACGAAGTGTAAGCGCTCGAAAACCCTCTATCCTACGAATCAAGAAGGAGTTTAGGACGAGATCGAATTCTGGGCAAGACACCCTACCCTCCGCCCGAAGTTGAGTCTGGCTTCAGGGGTATTTCGACCTTGTCGGCTCCCAACGCTCGAGGTCGGACAGCTTTAACTGCCTCTGTTTGTAAAACACGCAGCCACCCCCTCATCAAAGCACAAAGTGCCAACATGGGACGATAGCGGGCTTCATCCCAGCCCAGGAACAAAAGACGTCCATAGCCGAAAATTCCAACGCGAAACTTGAAGGAAGAATCCTCAACCGACAATCTGCGATCCGGAGATGAAAGGGAGTTCGAATTAGGCAACGCGCCCCCCTTTCAGTTTTTATCCAGGGGAATTTAAGAAGGCCACGGGCCCCCGGCAGCAAAAGAACTTCTACCGAAAAAACCAGCGATCCTGAATTGAGAGGGACCTCGAAGAAGGCAATAAGCCCCCCTCTCAATTTGAACCAAGGGAATTAAGACGGCAGAAGCCCCCCTAGCTGCAAATTTTACATACGGTGGTCCATGAGCGAAGAAAGCTCCCACCAGGAAACGTCCCAGGAAATCTCACCACTTCAACCAACTCCGCAACAATCTTCCTCACCGCGCGACGCACAGGAAGATCCGTCCCCGTACGAAGGAAGCAACGCGGGAGCAACATCCGCAGCAGAGGGTGCTAATCAAACACCCCCAACAAATTCAACAACAAGAGGGCTAACACTCAGGAGCGGGACAATCCTTACAGGTCCCCACCAAGTAAGAAACACTTTAAATTTAGATATATACTTAAAAACTTTGGAAGAGAAAGTGCGAAACTCCCCAGAACTCTCTGTGAATCAGTGCGACTCAGTAGAAAAACAAATCGAAAAGTCGAGAAGTGAAAGATTGGAAACAATCGAAAAATTTAAAATTAACACAGAAAAGTTCAAAAAGAATTTAAAGGAGTTTGGAGAATTTTCGCACTCTCTCGGGGTAGATATCATTCAAAATAATAGTGCTAGGTTAAGACAAAGTGCCATCGAAGACAATGTCAGTGATTCCACCGCGAGTGAACTCCTTTTAAATTGGCTTGGCAACTCCCTTCTGGAGACTAGCTTAGAAGAGACTAGCCCAAAAGTGCCAAAGTCTAAAATCCCCAACCAAAAGATGGTAGATTACGCTAAAATCGCCAAGCTAACTGCACAACTCGTTCCCCTATTCTCAGGAGAACAGCACCCAAAATTGAGCCTTGAGCTCCAAACTTTCCTAGGATGCTGCCGGCAAGTAATCCAGTGCATTTCGGTGGAGGAACTATCGGCATTTTTGCAAATCTTCCCCACCAGACTTCGAGGCGAAGCTTATCAGCTTTTTGCCTCAAATATACCAACTACTTTCAAAGAAGTAGAAGAACGGTTAAATCGCACGTACCTGCCTAGGGAAACTTACCAGGAACTGGTAAGTAAATTAATCACTACAAGGCAGTATCCTTTGGAAAACCTCACAGCCTTCACGGCACGAGTGAAACAGATGCTGGCATTATGTAATGACGCAGCAGAGACCAAATATGGACCCACGGCAGCACCAGCTGTTAAAACGCAGCTCGATGACTTTGCAAAAACGCACTGAAAACAGGCGTAAAGAACCCATATATGTGCCAATACCTTCTGACCATGACATGTGATACAAAATCCAATACCCCATTCAATTAGTGCAACAACACCAAATAACGCACAATTTAGCCAACTTAATTCATCAGCTAATCACAGCGTATTTACTCCCGGCATAATGCCATTCGCTCAAGTTCCTCAGACCCTGCCAAACAGAAATAGTCACATTCAGCAGCCGCAGTTCACACAGGCAAACACATCACCATACATCAAACAGGAGCGGGGATCTCCAAATAGAAATTTTAATATACAAAATAAAAATAATTATTTACATAAAATAAATTGTAGTTTTTGTAATTTAAGAGGCCATACATACGCCGATTGTCTGAAAAGTAAAAATACGCCGTACTGTGTGATCTGCAAAATCTATAATCATGACGTGCGTGACGGCAGAAGGAACAACAATAGTTTTCAAAGACCCCAAAACAGAGAAGCACCAAACCAACGTCCTAGAGAGCCGCAAAACCCCAATAACAACTCAAGAGTCTATAACGTGCGTAAAAAGTGCGAATTTTGTGGTTGTTCTGGACATGCTGTAAGTAACTGCCAACAAAAACGTAAATGGGAGGCCAGGAGTCAGGGAAACGACTTACAGTCGACCCAAAACTCCCCGGCTCGACTATAAATCTCCCATCTAACAAAATAGGGTCCCCTCAGCAGCCCGATTCCAGTGTCGCTACAGTAAAACTTCCCTTAGACATAGGCCTCAACGGCCAAACTATACTGGTAGTAGACACAGGACATTAAAAGATCTCAAAGAAATTAACCACAATGAGGCATGCACACTTCAGACCCCATTTGGTACCGGAAAGACGCTGGGAAATTGCCAGGGAAACTTCGTTTTCAAAAACAAAATTCCCTGCAAGTTTCAAGTCGTAAAGAACTTGCCTGGCCTTTCCGATGATGGATTTCTGGGAAATGATTTCCTAGCAAAAAACTGTAACGTTAGGGTCCTAATAAGGCAGTAAGGTTTCCTCGCACGGAGACTAATCTCGATGAATTTGCTGTACCATTGATGTTTGAAACGGACAAGCTACATTCTGAAGAAGCAGTCGAAGTAAGAACACTTGCAGAAGAGGTAGAGTCTGAACAGGCTGAACTATCCACCTGCAGTGTCTTCAAGGCTTCTCAAACGACAAAAGCTGGCGGCCAAGCTCCAAAAGAGCCCAATGAATGTGAAAAAAGCTGTGTGGGCAAACAAGAGACCGATGAAATCAGGCAGCAATTGGTTACCTTTAAGGAACCAATCTGCATACCTGCGCGCTCTCAAATCGTAGCGCCAGTCCCGTTACAAACTCAAGAAGAAATGCGCTGTTTATCACAAGAGATAAGCGATGGAGTCTTCTTGGCAAACAGTTTGCTGTCATCTGGAGAAGAATTAGTGCTGGTTAGTATTCTCAACGCTAACAGTCATCAAGTAGTCATACATAGCTTAAAGTTACAACTATTTCCAATAAACGACTACACCATAGTCCCATTAACGCACACAAAAGACCACAACCATACGCACATTGCCATACCAAATAAAGAGGTAATACCAAACACCACAAGAGACGGAACTGAGTGTCTAAAGACTGCCACAAAGGTGCATATAGCTCTTCCGTCCAAAATCCCGAGTCATAAATCACTATTAAACAAACAACGGCCATATAAGAACGGTAGCGAGTCCCTAAAGCCTATATTAAAGGTTCATATTACTCCGCCGTCAAAACACAAAAAATTCTACATGGTCAAACAGCAACAGCATTGACGCGCATGAGTATAGCACACAACTCAAGGCAAGGACCACACAGGTGTACCAAACTCAGCCGTCAACAAAGCAGGGAGCAAATACCCTGCGACATGCTAAAAACAACGAAATAAAGCCTCAAAAGGAATCAAATAAGCCTCATCTACCTACAGGTAACAAGTTAAACAGGAAGAAAAAGTCAACGCAAGATTCAGCTGAAAAATCAGCAATTTTACAACATGTACGATATCTATACCCGGATTATGGGATTCCGGACGACATAAACCAATACCCGCGTATATCCAGGCAAGAGCAGGAGCTCAGTCTAGACCCTAATTTGACCGCGGAAGAAAAAATTTCGATATCAGAACTCTGCGAAGAGTATAACGATACCTTCTTCCTCAAAGGTGACAAACTCACCTATACAAATGCGATAACGCATAATATTCCATTGGTGCAAGATCAAGCACCAATCAATCAAAAAAATGTACCGCTTACCTGAAACACAGCGGAATGTAATTAATGAGCTGCTAAAAGAAATGCTAGACAGCGGGATAGTCCAGTCTAGTAAAAGCCCTTGGAATTCACCTCTACTAGTTGTCCCCAAGAAAGCGGGACTTGACGGTGAAAAAAGGTGGCGCGTCGTTGTCGACTTTCGTAAATTAAAAGAAAAAACAATTGGAAACTCATTCCCGCTACCCCGAATCGAGGACATTCTCGACCAACTAGGTCACGCAAGGTATTTCACCACACTCGATTTGGCCAACGGCTATCACCAAGTTCTTGTTGACAAAAAAATTCGACATAAAACTGCTTTCAGCACAAGCTATGGGCACTATGAGCTCAAAGGAGCCCCTGCCACATTTCAACGCCTAATGAATTTCGTACTAACAGGCCTACAAGGCCTCGAATGTTTTGTCTACCTAGATCACATAGTCATCTATAGAAAAAATTTAAATGACCACAACGGAAAGTTGAGGAAAGTCTTCAATAAGTTGAGAGAGAACAACTTAAAACTGCAGCCAGAGAAGTGCCAGTTTCTACAAAGAGAAGTTGCTTACCTAGGACATAAATGTTCTAGCGAAGTCGCCCTACCAGACCCAAGTAAGACGGCCTGCGTCCAAACATTTCCTGTTCCAAAAACAGTAAGGCAAGTTCAGTCATTTTTAGGACTTGCCAATTACTACAGGAAATTTATTCCAGACTTTTCCAAAATTGTACGTCCAATCACAAATTTACTCCGAAAGGATGTAAAATTCACTTGGACAGAGAAATGCCAACAAGCTTTTCAGAGCATAAAAATCCTTTAATTTCCCCACCACTTCTGATCTATCCCGATTTCACAAATTCTTTTAATCTTACTACGGACGCAAGCAACGAGGCTCTAGGAGCTGTTCTTTCTCAAGGAGAAGTCGGAAAGGACCAGCCCATTGCCTATGCAAGCCGCCCATTAAACAAAGCCGAAAGAAATTACTCGACTATAAAGAAAGAGTTATTGGTTATTGTCTGGGCTACCAAGAATTTCAGGTGCTATCTTCAAGGCCGGAAATTCACGGTCTATACTGACCATAAACCTCTCAAAGGTGTCTTCAAGTGAAAGCCGTGAAACCGTGTGAATTATCTGTATTCGATTACAACATCGAATACAAGCCCGGGAAGTACAACACTAATGCAGATGCGCTAAGTCGCATCCCGCAAGCATTAAAAGAAGACATTTTAGGCAATACCTTAACGGTAAAGGCCCTAGTCCACCACACGATGGACTCAGATGTGGAGGAAGACGATTCCTCAAATAATAAAAAGAAAAAGAAATCCGCTCATTGCTTCGTCGTGAATCCAGCCCAGAAACAAAAGGCTCAAGAGACAATAAATAACTCCAGTGTGGAGTCAGAAGAGCACACGAAAGCGGACCAAAACGAGATTCAACACACGGAGGCGGAAAAACTAAACCCAGCATCGGTTGAGCAAAAAGTAAGTACTGGCAAGACACCCGAAGTTATTACGAGCCCCACGGAGATCAAAACAATCTTAAAAGATTATCACGATTCTCTATTCGGTGGCCATCAAGGTGTCATCAAAACTTACAAACGTATTAGACGCAAGTATTGGTGGAGACACATGCTTAGCGACATCAAGAAATACATTAAAAAATGCCCAAAGTGCCAGACGATGAAAGCTTCTCCACAATATAAAATGCCAATGGTTATCACGAACATCGCAGAACAACCGTTCGACAAAGTTTATCTCGATATTGTGGGTCCATTAGAAGAGACCACATCAGGTAACAAATATATCTTGACCTTCCAAGATAATTTAACAAAATTTGTCGACTGGTATGCAATACGCAAGTTTTCATTGATGAAATCGTTACGCGCTATCGCATACCCAAAAGAATACCCACCGATCAGGGAACAAATTTTCTGAGTGAGCTATTCAAAAGGATATGTAAGCTTCTAAATGTAAAGAAGTTACAGACTTCAGCATACCACCCACAGTCTAATGGAGCACTAGAGTGTGCACATAGACCCCTGATAGAATACCTGCGAACAAACGTAGATGAAAATCCCAAAACATGGGACCAATACCTACGAACCGCTGCATTCGTGGACAACAATAGTGTACACGAGGATACTAAACTTACTCCAATGGACTGCAAATACGGCTTCACAGCGGATGTCCTATCAAACTTAAAACGGGATCCCGAACCCGTTTACAATAATGAGAGCTATTATCATATACTGAAGTATAAGCTCCAAAAATCATATGCCACGGTAACAAAGAACTTATTCGCAAGTAAACAGCGCTCAAAGGGGTACTACGATAAGACAGTACGGCCCCTAACTTTCCATGTAGGAGACAAGGTCCTCATCAAGAATGAAAGCAGAAAACATAAGCTTTCTCAAATCTGGGTAGGACCTTATCAGGTAATCGCAATACCAAGTGATGTGAATACCACCATCAAAATTGGTAAACGTATCGTAACGGTACATAATAATCGTTTAAAACCATATTTCGAGTAAAAGCATGTTGAACAAAAATGAACCAGGTTGACTTAAAATTCCTACTACAGTGTCCATTAAACTTCATTTCAATACCACAACCAAAATGGCATAATGCAAGTACAAATATGCTAAAAGGATTGTTTTCTTCTCCTGAATTGTCCACAGAAATGGCGCTAAAATTCATCATTGTTGCCCACTTCATCCAGTACACAACTGGAGGAATTGCTGAGAAACCTTATGTAATGACCCAGCTAAATGATTCGGGCATACTTTTCGAGGACCTGGGAAATCTCATGGTATATCATGACACCTGGAATGTCCTCACCGAGATAGATTTGGATGAATTAGATGCCCAGATAATGCTAGCAGAATATGCAGAGCACTTTGTGCACAAATTCTGCATAAATATTACAAACCCAGAAGACCTGTGTAACGTGCAGCAACTACACATACACGCTATAATAGACAGCGTACGAAGGCGCACGGAAACTATAAAGGAACTAGTACCAGGAAAACGCAAGGCCAGATCGCTATTTGATGGAATAGGCAATGCCATGAACTATTTGTTTGGCACTATGGACAGCAATAACGAGAAAGAAATTTACAGCAGGTTAGAAGAACTTGAATCGAATACACAAGCCCTAGCCGAGCTAGAGAAACAACAAATTAGCGTTGTAAAAACTACCTTGGAAAAGATTCAAAAACTGCTGGCTATGTTAATAGACAGACAACAAAAAATAGCACACCAGATAAACGATCTCCACCATGTGGCCGATGAGTTAGCTAGGAGGCAACTAAGGGAAGAGATTATATCAAGCTTATTGCTCCAAATCATCGAAGTCGAATATCGACAATAAGCCCTCCTGGATATAATAATGGCTAGTAGAACCAATCATATTCATCCACTCCTAATGTCTCCCATAAATCTGCTGGAGATATACCGGAAGACGGCCTCGAATTGCCCAAATGACCACAATTGTCTATCTGTTCTATAACAGACAGCAGGAGCTCAGTCACTCCTTATGCAGAATAAATTGGTGGTGAGAATTACTCTCCCAATTTTTAATCTGCCAAAAATGAGGCTACAACAGATTCAATGCTATCCTGTACCCAAGTCAGCAAATTATTCATTAATTCCAGACCCTGGTTATTCATACATAGCCAATAGCGCAAAAACTCAGGAATTTCTCTTATTAAAAGGCGATGACATGAAAAGTTTCAAGAAAATAACAAGTAATTTGGAAGAAAACACGTATGTAGGCCGGCTGACCACGCCTATAATCAAAGTGGCAACATCCAACGAATGTGCCATTAAATTACTATGTAATCCTTTAAGTTAAGTGCCCAAATGCAGGACCAGAGTACAAATCCCACAAAAAGACATGCTGATCAAATTAAACAAGCCAAATGCGTGGCTATTTTCATTTATCACCTCCACGGTGCTACACATCACATGTCCAAATCACTTTGTAATCTCGAAACTGGAAGGACAAGGGATATTAGAGATAACGCAACCATGTCAAGTTCAAATAGGTGACAAAGTGCTTAAATACGAAGGCCAAAGTAAACACGCGCTGAAAATAATTCAACCCAAACAATTCCCAAAATTTAATCAGTCCTTATTGAATTTGAGTCTGGCTGACATTTTACCAGAGCCTCAAATCCAAAAACAAGTTCCAATGGAAATTTTAACGGGAGACGATATCCATAAATCAATTTATACTGACACCCATTCGCTGGAAGAAATCCAAAATAAAATAAATAAATACCAAGAAAAGATATCAAGTAAAAACTCACATATCCTGTCCACAACGTATCTATCATTTACGAGCCTACTAGTTCTGGCCATAATGATCGCTGTGGCAGTAAAATATCTTAACCCTGTTGTCATCCTTTAGAAGAGCGAACTCCTGCTCCCCAACCCAGTTTAAGGCGAGCCAGAAGCCTCTCCAAAACAAAATCAGTCCAAATTGATTAAAAAATGGGACACTGATACTGTCAACATGGCTCAACAAATTAATTTAAACAAGGTCGTTCTAACGTTGGACAAACAAAAAAGGAGTCCTGGTAAAGCGTCCAAAGAAAATCTAGGTATATATATATCAACCTATCTATATTTAACGACTTAACAAAAATAAAACAATGTATACATAGTATATAGTATAATTAACTATAGAGCCAAAATAAAAGTAATATTAAAACGCATTAGAATTAAATATAAATAAAAATAGAATATACATATATAAAAACGGTTGAAAAAGTAGACATAACAAATGATATGAGTCTAAAACACGTATAAGAAAACGGCAACTTGTAGAGCCAAACGTATCAACAAAATCATAACAGGCAGCAAGGCCTGAAATAAATTATAATTAAAAAAAAAAAAAAAAAAAAAAAAAAAAAAAAAAAAAAAAACCTGATTAGATAGTAGAAATAAATAAATAAAAATAGATAGAGTAGTAAAAAATTAAAATGGATTAGATTTAACTATAAATACAAGTAAATAAATAATTGCATTAAAGAAAAATGTATTAAAATTATATAACAAAATAATAATAAATAAATAAGGAAATAAAGAAGTAACGTAAGACGAAGACAATTACCAGGCTACTAATAGAAAAACAAAATGCTTTTAACAAAATTTATAATTACAGAATAAACTAATAAATAATAATTATTATTAAGTTAACGAATCTAATCTAGCCAATGGAATAAAAGTTACATTAAACAAAATAATTCTGTAAAGCCTAGCCGAACCGACCATGATCCGAACCAACCGGAATCAAAAAAAAAAAAAGTCACCCACAACAACTACCCCTGAGAGTTATTCCTCTCCGAAGAATAACTCTCTTTTTTGCGGGGGAAGGATTGTTATATATCTAAAACCTACCTAAAGACATACTTGAAAAAGGGTAACAAAATAATTATTTAATACATTTCATCCATAAAAATTTCACATAAGCTAACCATGCCTAAAACATGGTTAGTTTATCTATTCAATCAGTGAAGAAAATTGCATCAGCAATTTTCTTCACATTCCATAAAGTTTAAAACAAAATTATTCCCATGGCAAATTTTGCCTTCAGCAAAATTTGCCAGTAGAAATGTTTAATTTAAAAAATAAAATAAAAGACAAATCGTACCTTCAGTACGATTTGTCGTGAAAATTACAATATGTATGTACATTGTACATACATACTGCGAAAAAAAAGGTTTCACGCTTAGAAATGCGCGCCGCGAAAATACATTATATGTATACGCGAGCCGCAATATTAATCGTCGTGACAGTGGCTGATGTTTATAAAAGCATCACATTTCAAGCCTCCGTCCAACGAAAGATATTCTGGACTTGTTTAATCAAGTCCAGAATAAATGAAAATTTTCTCAGGGTAAAAATGCAACTATGCATTTTCTACCCTGAACGAGGGCTCTTGATCGCGACGAAAGTGATCAAGAGCCGAGTTGGATTTTTGCACTTTAAAACGGCGGTTGTGGGTCGAGTTTTAAAAAGAAAAAACAACGAAAGTAAGTTGATTTTTGAAAGTTTTGGTTCGGCGCGGTCTCGGTTGCGGTGAGATAGCGTTAAAATAGAAAGAAGTTTCAAGTACACAGAAAAATATATACAAAGTAGAAAGGATCGAAAAAAAAGAGTGAAAATAGAAAAGGAACAAAGTTTTAGTATAAAGAAAATCGCTGTTATCAAAAAAAAAGTTTGTTTGGAAAGAATTTTAAAATAGAAAAGAAAAAAAAGGTTTTGGTATAAAGATAATTGCTGTTATAAAAAATTAAAAAATTTAAGTTTGTTTGGAAAGAAGTTTAAAATAAAAAGTAAAAATAACGAAGCAGTGTTTTGTAGTGAAACGCAGAGGAAATATAAAGAAATCCACCCCGGTACGTACATATATATAAATATATACAACAACAGTGTAAATTGATTAACCAATTATGTTTACTAAAGTATTCTAAAGAAAATAGAAATACTATACCCAAATGGTCTTAAACCACATTCAAGATAAACGGCTCATATCTATAAGCTTCAAATTCTTAATTCAAAAGAGGAATTCTTGGTATAATATACCTATATACTAACTTAACTTTTACTTATAGTCTAGTCATTTGGTGCTCAAAAAGGGGGTTACCTGGAAAGTTTTCCGGCAGTTTTGAAAATTGGTATTTTTATAGATTTCGACGTGCTCTTTGTTTGCCACCTCGTATCATTACCGCTCACGCCGCTATTTTGAAAAAATTGCGTCCAAAAACAGTTTTTTAGCAATATCTCCTTTCCGTTCCGACTCATTTTACGATGAAAATATTTATATAATGAATTAAACTAGAGAAAATTTCCTATAATTTATGTACTAACCTTTTTTTTTGTAAAATGAATGATTTCAATGTACGAGCGCTGCAAAGTCTACTCCAACACATGTATTTCGTATATTAACGAAAAATATTTTACTGCGCGTTGAAAGGTGTGTTGGAGTAGACTTTGCAGCACTCGTACATTGAAATCATTCATTTTACAAAAAAAAGGTTAGTACATAAATTATAGGAAATTTTCTCTAGTTTAATTCACTATATAAATATTTTCATCGTAAAATGAGGCGGAACGGAAAGGAGATATTGCTAAAAATCTGTTTTTGGACGCAAATTTTTCAAAATGGCGGCGTGAGCGGCAATGATACGAGGTGGTAAAGAAAGAGCACGTCGAAAGCTATAAAGATACCAATTTTCAAAACTCCCAGAAAACTTTCCAGGTAGAACAACTAAATGACTGGACTATTATGCAGTTTGTCTAAAGCATTATTCTTAAAGAACACTTAAATTATAATTATGTGGCCTATACTCCTATAAATATTTGTAGACATACGTATGTTCTTATAAATGACTTAATATTAAAATTTTACGTCTGCTGCTGCTATTGTGCTTTACCAGGTCCTTGTTAAAAAGTTTTATGATATAATAATTGCGGGCTCTTATAAAAAGTCTCAGAAGGTATTCGTTATATGAAGCCTCGCAACATTTATATGTAAAGTTTGCTTTTAAAGCTTCATATATATTTTTCTCTATGTTATTTACCTCGATGAAATGTGAGAAATGCTCCAAGAATTGTTCTTCCATGCTTTCTAACGCATTCATAAAATTAGCTGAAGCAATTACCAAATTGCCATTTTCATACATTTTAAATGTTATGAACACATTGTTTGATCTTTCATCGGGGATCTCATTGGCATTGCAATTACGGTTTTCTTTGTGTTTTTTAAGAAGCCAGTCAGCGAAATAACACATTGCATTCTCTTCTCCAAAATCCATATTATGGTAGTCTGCTCTTATCGTCAAACTATCAGCAGTGTCCTTTGCAGGTTTATCTGGCAATTCAATCAGTTGTCTATTAATTGGAGGTAAATTAATACCTTTTCTGGTTCACAATTGGTCGATTTCGAAACTTCAATGTACTTTAAACTAAATATTTTTTTAAAGCCACATGCAAACTGGTAACAGGTAGGATTATGGTTGCTGCCTCCACGTCGACGTAACATTGCGAATCCGTGCTCGAGAGCATCTTGTTAAAATATAATTTATTCCTTCTGGTTTAAGCTTTTGTTGCAATTTTTTAATGCTAGCTATGGAAATTTTCCATCCTGTTACAAACCTTACACGGTTGTAACATCTTTGCCATCTTTATCTATAATCCTCAATCCTTCCAGTAAATTTTGCATTTCTTCCAAGAATGCTAACTATTTTTCTGATCCTTTGAAAGGTCTTTTTAGCTCTTTAGCTTCAGAGAATTGAGTAGAATTAAACATATCAAATAGGTTGTCAAACTTTTCCAGGAATTCTGCAGTGTAGATTTCTGACGATGATCCTTCGTTATTACTTACTTGTGTATATATACCACAAGCCACTGTATGACTGATCACCTGAGTAGCTAATTTTACTTTCATTTTCTGAAAATTATTAGGATTTATATGCATCTCACTTAGCTTAGGAGCTAATCTAAATCGCTTTTTACTATCCCATGCAGCAAATCGGCGAATATCTTCCCATTTAGCATTTTTGTTTCCATCAAATACAATATTTTTTTGCACTAGGTTATTTCTTAGTGATTTAATTAAATGTGGAGGATCAAAGAAAAAAAATATATCACTTCCATCATTTGCTTTAAATGAGGGCTTTCCAGGTGTAATGCTCAATAATTTCGCCAATCCAACAAAATTTGCACCTTGATCGCATACTGTACCCTGAGGCTGTAAGCCAAGTAAGCCAATCTTCTGCAACTTATCTACGGCCTCTAACAATAACCCTTTGACTTGTAAGGCGGGACAAGTTGAATTGAAAAGGACATATCCTAAAAAGTGCTTATAATTATGCGTGATGCCCTTTGCCATTATCACAAATGCATTTTTTGCTACCAAATTATTTTTCTTGACACCATTGTCTTCAAGGACAATAATCTCGCCTTTCATTTTATCATAATATAGATTTGCTTTCAAAGCCATCTCGTCAAAACAAAGCATACATTTTTTTGCCATTTCAGGTAACTGCTCCAATTTCAATTGCAACGACTTAAAGTAGCAGTCGTGGAGTCCTGGTCCTGAAGGCCACGTCCTAACATACTTGTGCAGTGTGTCTTCAGACGGTAAAACAATTATTTTCGCCAGAAAATTGTATGCAGATGGTGCTAAAAAATAAATGCTTAGAGGAAATTGTTTCAATTCGTGGGTATATCGGCGACCTTTTGCTTTTCTGTTGCAATTTTTTATCTGACACTCGACAATTTGGGCCAGTTCTTCTGGTAGCAATTATTTAGCTTGGTGAACAAAGTTTGACTTATGTTTTATTTCCTTTTGTAAATTATCAATAATATTACTTTTTTCTTGCAAGCGTCGCGTTAAGTCCTTTATCCTCTGTCGCAATTTATTCTTGCGCGGCATACTTTCAGATAGCATCCTTTCTGTCTGAGTAATTGTTACAGTTTTACGCTTTTTAAGGGCAAGAGGGATATCTTCATTACCATTACCCATTTCCAATTCCAGTTTTCGTTTGCCTAGCTTCCTTGTAACATTAATTTTATTCCTATTAGGCAGATATTCTACCGATAGAATGTTTACCTTACCTTTCCCGATATTACTTTCCGGTGATGTAAAATTATCTGCGGTTAACGCAATTGGGGATACCATTAGCTCAGCTTCCTGTTGATAATTTTCTTCTTTCATTTGACTGTCGAAAGTTGATGTGTTCTGTGGCAAATTCCCCACTTGGCCATCATTGAAAATAAATAAGCTAATATATTCTTCCTGATTTGTATAATACAAAAAATAAAAAAATAAAAAATAAATTCAAAAATGCAGAGCAAAAACATAAAAGTAAGAAATAGAAGAAAGTAAAAGAAATATATAGTACTACATGCATACACCCAAAGGTAGATTTAATTTTACATTAACTTTTGTAATGAAATTCCAAAACAGGTCCAAATCTGAAGAATTGTCATTTATTGCAGCGGTTGGCACTGCCCAGGGATATAAACGACGTGCATTCTTCATTATCATTTCTTCTTTAAAATGTTTCACACATATCCGTAAATCTCTTCCGGCTTTGATATCTTCAAAGCGCTCAACTTCTCCTAATATTTTGAGCAAAGTCATTAGGCTGTGAAATATAACGTCGAATTATTAAAAAAGATAATTTATTGACTAGGTTACAGTCAAACCATTTACGGATGTGTCTACTTTTTTACACATTATACTAGCTACTTATTGGAGGCATGATGTTATGGCACTTCGAATTGCAAAGGGTTTATTTTTTTATACAAAAACATCGCTTTAAAATACAACTTTTTTGCAAGCGCAGCTGGCGAACCTTTGACCTAATAAGAGAGCTGAAGAGCTGCCACTGATATTCTCTTGACATTTGGCGCACCATGTATTTTACATTCTGATGACGGAAGAGAGTTTGCAAATCCTTTGCAATTCGAAGTCTCATAAATACATGCTTTGTTGCAATAAGTAGTTTGTACTATGTGCAAAAGAGTAATAAAAATATGTTTACATCATTATAACTAAAGAGTTTTACTAAATATTAAAGTTTAGCAGTGACAGATTTCAATCGTAACGCGAACGTATTAAGAACAGTCAGTCATTTATAGATTTAACTAAAAATTGTGCGAGAATTAACTAAATACTACTACTACTACATAGTAGTTTCAATTGAATTCCGCTTGTAAGCAGTTAAATTAACTGCAAATCTCCCAAATAAAAATTATGTGGGACAGATATTATTTTTTTATTTCTTTTTCATCTTTATAACTAAAAATTTAACTATTGTTTCTTTCCATCGCACATTCGAACCCCAGACCCACCCCTTGATAAGAGTTGATAAATAACCATTAAACCATCTTGATATTCTATTCGTTGCAAGTGTTAATATATAATTTAGTTTTATTTTATTTTTAACACGTAAGTAAACATCTTTGAAAATTTCTTTGGAATGGAATTGCGTATAAGTAAAGGCGTATTTCATCTTTGATAATAGGCTAAAAATATTTTAATTTTAGATCATATCCAAAACTATTTCATTGCAATGTAGTAAACAGTTTTGGATATTATCTAAAATCAAAATATTTTAATTTTTCAATTAGGCATACCTATTCAGTAATTCCTGTTCGAAGGAAACTTTAAAATCGCAATTGTACGCGATTCGGTGTAAAATTACACAAATTAGGGGTTTCGAATGCATTTCCGATCGGGGTATATACCATACTTCTGAAGAAGTTCGAAATACTCACTGTGCAGAGTAATAATTATACCAAGCCGGAGCTTGGGATAATTATATTTATGAGTAATAATAATTACACCCTTTTAAAGGGACAAATGTACACCGAAAATGTACGGACCTCATTGAACACCGTTTCGGTGTTCGTGGAACTCCGAATTTTTTTCTGTGTGTATATTGGAGCGTGCTGAGCCTCTTTTCCATTGTATTATAAACATATATGATAATTAATTAATGAGCTATTGGGGTACTAAGTCCAATTCTCATTCTAATGCGCTTATGATGTTTGCATGGGACATGATTTGGTGTCATGTTTCGTAAGCAAAGTTGTGGATTGCTCTCAATTCTTTTAAAGTCTAAATATTTTTATAAGAAATCAAACTCTTAAAGTAACCAAACGTTCAAAGCGGATGCATATAGATCATCTGTCCAGTCTCAGATTAAAACCCTCAGTCATAGTAATTGTGAATGAGACAAGAGGCTTAAATGGAGATAGATGGCCCATGTATGTTGTGTAAAATCAATGGGTTATTTCTGTTCTTATAAGGCATGAAGATCCCAATATTCCCATCATGCTTAGTTGTAGAAAAGTATGTGATAAGTGATTAGTGCGTATATAGGAGAGAGAGAGAGTCCCAAACAGCATTTATATATATATATATATATATAGATACTATCTTTACCCGTGGAGTTATATCGCAGTAATAATAGTTTGCATTATTTTATATTTTCCTTTCTAGTTATTTTTAGAAAAAAATTCAGCAATTCAAATCCATTGTAGATACTCTAATAAGTTAATCGTTTCGCACATTCTTTCCGTGCATCCTTCAAATGTTAAACAGTGGTGAAGGAATAACATTTACTTATGAGGAAACTGCCGAAAAAAACGTTTTACATACTAGCCAAAACCAGAAACAATTAACTAATTAACAAAAATGCAAGAATGCACATTTGGCATAAAAACAATTCCAATCAATTGAACTGAAATCGTTTCTCAACAAATCAATCACACTAAACATGACCGATAATAAAAGGAATGCATTCTAAGCAGAACATGTATTCACCCAAAAGCATTTCAGACTTAAGCTATTACGTTAACCGTGTGGTGTCTGATTCCTGTGTAAAGTTATAACGTCACATTTGTCGATATTGAGTACCAAATTACTGCTCTTGCACAAATTGTAAAATCTTTGAAGGTCATCGTGTACACTTAACATCGTCAGCATAAATCAAGACCTTACAGTACCTCACAACAGAGACAATGTAGTCAATAGACAGAATAAAGAACAACGAGCCCAAGTGACTCCCTTGAGGTACGCCAGACGAATCCCTCAAGGCTCTAGAGATAGAATGACGGAATAAGATTTGGTATGTTCTGTTATCTACATAACTAAGACTTCGTCCATTTCAGACATGTTGGGGGAAACCCATACTTTCCATTTTTAAGAGTATCACGGAGTGAGATAACTTGTCGCAGGCTTTACTAAAGTCTGTATAATTACAATCTGTCTGAAAGCCTTTTGCCAACCCCCCAATGGTATCCAAGACAAATTTCAACAAGTTAGTGGTTCTAGACCTACCCGAAATAAACCCATGTTGGTTTGAAGAGAGCAAGTTCTTACAGGAAGTTGATAGTTCACAGTAAAAGATAGATTCGAATAATTTGGGCATGCAAGATAATTTTGCAATAGGCCTATAGTAAGAAATTTCATCCGATCATATGACTGAAGTTACTATTTTGAGGTTGAAAATTTTACGAGACAAAGGCATTGTCAAAAAAAGAAGCAAACATATCGCAAATTTTAGGCGAATCATCACTAGCAGAATTATTATAGCTCATGGTATTGGGGTATTTGTCCGTTCTTTTCTTCACATTAATAAACATAAAAAATATGTGTGAGTCACTAAATAATTTCATACGCATGCTGCTGAGTTACTTCAAACCGAATCACACAAACAAATGACTGGAATGGCGGAATGCACCCATATATCAGCTCCTTTTCGTATTAAATAATACTAAATAATTTCATACGCATGCTGCTGAGTTACTTCAAACCGAATCACACAAACAAATGACTGGAATGGCGGAATGCACCCATATATCAGCTCCTTTTCGTATTTTTATTACTATTCCAGTCAATGCTCATTTAACACTTCAACGTTTCCTCGGCGATAACTTTTCTTATTTTCTACACTAGATGATTCGAAAGCAATTCATCAAGTTTTGCATTCGGGACACATCCTTCCCGAAAAACGTGACGTCCGCAATAAGAAGATTATAATCTTCCGCGAAAAAAATTATCTTCCCTGGAAATGTGCGATTCATAAGAATTAGAATAAGAAAAGCATTTTTTTAAGGAGCATCAGCCTACGCTACGTTACAACGTTAGGTACATCAAGTATAAAATAGATAATAGCAGTAAAATCAAGTAAAATAGTTTAAAAACATAACAAAGGCGCAACGAACAGATTCATTACATTTGAAAACAATCAAATAATAGTGGTAATAGCGAAGTGATTGAATTGAAGAACTTAAACTGATGTATAGCAAAAAGATTCATTAGAATAACATAAGAAAAAGATTAAAGTTAGTATGATAACGTTACATATAGAAGTCATCCGCGTATCATCTTGAATGCTGCGTATTGCTACAGATTTTTAGATGCGCGAATTTGTATGCTATTACATGAAATTAAACTTTCAAAATGAAAAAATAAAACATAATAACTTACCCATTTTCATCCTTTGGGAAACGGAAAAGCGATTGGCCCTGTTCCCATTTACAGTATTTCACTGCACACCTCATTACCAAAAGAGTTTTTTCTGTTTATAACTATAATTAAGTTTATAATTGGCACTTATAAGTGCAGATCAATTAATTTTATTATAACACAACACAGTAATTAACACAATAATTCACAACACGCAGGTTCGCAAATTTACAAATCAAACGACAGATTCAAATTATATTTCTAACGTCTTTCGTAATGAAAATAAAAACAAAAGTATGCAATTTCAATTTTTCCATAAATACATGCAAAAATCGCAGTGTGTAAAATGAACCACTACACTCTTATTCACCAGTGTGTAAAAAACAACGTGCTTGGCTATTGAAAAATGTAAACATTTCCCCTTCAGAAAAAACAAGTATATTTCTCTCTGTCACACACATGCTCAATTTCCTTAAAGCTACATGCAATTCTTTCTTTCAAATATTATAATCATTTTTTTATTTTATTTTTTCAAATGATGTCCTATTCTCGTGGGTAATCTCTTTCTATCGATCAGCTGTTCAAGAAATTTCTCTTGTAGTAAATAATGATAATTTTATATGTCTTAGGTGTAACATCTGTTTGTTGGAGTGTTTGGACATTGCTGGATCAAAGGAAGGAAGTTCCCATCTATCAGATGGGTATTTTTTGTTGATTTCATTTAAAATGTGGTTCTTTGTGTTTCCTTTATTTTGTCTTTTTAGGAATGTGTTTTCATCGGGGGAATCACAATCCATCGGTGGCAGTGGCGTGACTACTTTGGAAGCAATGGAAGCATTGCTTCCCTTAAGATTTCAGATTTAATTGAATTAAAACAAGTAAAAATGAAATCAAGTAAAAAATTACAACATAAAAATATCCTCAAAAAATTTTCATCAGTAATATTTTCCGTAAAGGCTTTTTATTCGCCCTGCGCTGTAAACTATCAAAGAGAAGCAATAATAAAATCGCCTACCTCTGAACAAAACAATCAAAAACAAGGCATCGAGGAACATGCAACGAAAAGTATAGGATTCGAACACGCCTGAGCTCTGTCTAACCCGGGGGTTACACCTGCAAGTACAGCTTGTATGCAAGCCTCCCTTCCAATGCGATCTTAAACTTGACAGCAGAAGGCAGTGCGGTTGATGTCTTATCAGTTTGCTTCCAAGTTAATTTAAAAAATTGCATCGAGACGTAAAGTCTTGCGCATATTGGAAAATTATAGCAATAAAGGAAGTAGTAGAATGATGAAAACACAAGAAAAAATTAAGAGGAAGGTGTTGGTAAATCATGTAATGCAAATGATCCCAGAAAATCTCATTTTCCCAGAATAAATTTATCAAATTCTCTCAAGCATTTCTTTTCCGCCATTTTGAAAACTGTATAAATGTCAAATTACTATCTCCCAGCTGCCATGGTTTTTCATCATGCAAGTTCGCTGAAAGCTGTACTGCCAGCATGGCAGTAGAGGTTACACGTGCAAGAAGTATGGCAGTGCAAGTTGCATGCAAGCTGTACTTGCAGGTGTAACGTGTAAACCGTGGGTAAGATATCACAACCAACACCAGTGCCTGGAGGAGGTGGTTTGTAGTTCTGCTTCCATCAGCACTCGAGCAACATCCAACAAAATGTGTGGCATTCGAGCTCGTAAGAAATCTACCTATGACGTCACGCATCTCTGGTGCTCGCTCGCCACTTTCAGTGTTGTTACGTTCAATACGAGTTGGTTCTAAGCCTTAAGCAGGATTTACATTATGATGACATCCAATTTTTACAGAAATTGTGAGGGAGATAGTACATCGTATACGGAAATTTATTTACGAGTGACGAGAGAAGCAAACGCGTCCTGAATTTTTTCCGGACACCGATTTGTCACTGTGTGGGTGTCCGGAACCATAAAAAGAGCATAGGGAGATTTTATAGTTACTGAAACTAAAACATTGTTATTGGCAGCCCTAATTTGTCTACTGGAGCTGCCATATTGATGTTTTGTACTATAATTTTATGGCATATACATATCTGTAAGGTAAAATTATTTGTCGAAATAAACAAAAGTAAGGTTTGAGTTTGTAATTAAATATTGCGAAATAGAAAGTTATTAAATATATCTTTATAGAAAATATTGAAGTTATTTCTGAGGTAGTTTTTTGCTAAAATTATTCCGCCTTTGAGATAATCCGTCATGTGAACACGAACCGGGCAGAAATTATCTTCACCGCCGTTAGTTCGGTAGTGGAGTGGAATTATTTTCGTGTGAGCACTTGAGTGAGCTTTTTTTTTATTATATAAAATAAATATTAAATAAAAATTTCGTTATCGTACAAAATGATGATTGCCGAACTGAATTACAGTACCACCTGATATTTTGCGAGAAATTTTTTCGATATAATCTCATCCTTTGCTTCGAACTCCTTCGTGCTTTCATACAATATTTTAGGAATTGAACCGGGCTGAAATTAATTTCACCGGCGTTAGTTCGGTAGTGGAGTGGAATTATTTTCATGTGAGCACTTGAGAGAGCTTTTTGTTTATTATATAAAATAAATATTAAATAAAAATTTCGTTATCGTACAAAATGATGAATTACAGTACCACCTGATATTTTGCGAGAATTTTTTTCGATATAATCTCATCCTTTGCTTCGAACTCCTTCGTGCTTTCATACAATATTTTAGGAATTGTAAAATTATACTTCTTTCCATGATCCGTCTTTGAATATCTACGAAAAAACGATTAAAAACATGAAAATTTCCAATTAGACAATTTAAGAGTTTTGCCATAAAAAGAAGAGGGGACTGTACGTGTGAGGTATTGCAATGATTGCTTCCGCAGCTTTTAAATTTCAATAAACTAAAAATTGGATATCATCATAATGTAAATCCTGCTTAAGGGCTGCAATTGTAAAATTGCTTCTATGGGTCCTACAAACACTGCTATACTGGAAGCATGTGTTAGGTTAATTTCATTCATATGAATATATATTTCTTATGATAGATCAACTCTGGGTTTGTTTCAAGTGGAGGTGTTTTCTTTAGTACTTCTATCAATTTCTGTCGGTAGGTCGATTAGGATGCATTTCGGTTACCGTCTAATATGTTCAAGCCTGACCGCGAGGACGAGAGGAAATAGGGAATTCTTGAGGGGAATTTCAAGTTAGATAGGGGAATATTACTTTAAAGCAAAGGTATAGTCAGGGGCAAATAAGTAAATGAGCAATTATTGATATTTTAATTTAGCTTATTTAGAATTTATTTGTCGCCGTTGTGCGTAATCACGAATCTACTTTTTCAGATATTTAGTTTACTCCAAAAATTGCTACATCTCGAGAGAAGGCATGAAGAAGGCGACGAATAATATACGAGTACTTTGTTTGAAAGCTATAAACGAATTTGAAATTCTCCATTTTCATATTGTGCAAGTTCTTTGAAATTTCATTTACAGAGCTCAAATAGCGTTATTACCATGCAACTTAGAACATTCTTGAGAATCTCTCCATATTCTGAAAACCATTCATCATTCCTTCATTTCCGAGAAAACTGAAAATTTAAAATTTGTTTTTAGCTTTGATTAAAACTATTGAATGAATAACTAATATGGAAGTGGATTATCTGGTGAAAACTTAAGCCACTCGTGAAGTGTGCTGTGTTTGTATTCGCTTCATCAAGGCAGTAGTGAAATCGTAACATTTTGAATGGGAAACTTTATACTCCAAATTGCTGTGTTTGCGCCTCCAAAGAAATATAGGACTGTCATCGAAAAGGAGAAATCTTCTGACATTTATCGGATAAACAAATCGCACATGATCTTAAAACTTTCTTATATTTCTCTGCTTCTGTTATACATATTAAAAAAAAATCACGAATAATAATAAACAAGGATGATATATTTTTTTAAATATTCACTTGCATAAAATACAGTTTTCCACTGGAATTTCCGCAATTAAAGCTAAAAGTTTTAAGGGGAGCAAACCCTTTAGACGCATATTTTTCTAAAGCTGATAAAATAAACGCATCATTCTAAACTTAGGGTAGTTCCTCCAGGTGCCTTTTGCGTGACATCTAAAATTGCTGCCTCTATAATTTTTTTTCTATATAAACAAACAAGAAAATTATTTACCGATTACTGACATGTTCAGGCGAAGGAAAACATATAAAATAAAAAAAATGTATAAAATAATAACTTACGTCCGCTGTTTATTAAATGTTCAGATTTTCGAGCACTTTTTCGATAGTTTTTACCCCAAAAAATTTATTTATTTACGCGATATCTATAAAACTTTAGGTATATCAGTAGTTACGCTAGGACAGCACCAGACCACTTTTCCCATACAAAAAGTGCAAGGTAGATTCCAACTATTTTGGCGTATCACTGTGGGTTCTGGGGAGGGGGGGAGGGGAGGGGACGGGGCTGAAGTCGCTTTTGTCCTGGAAATGTGACATCATCTTGAAGTTTTCTTTTAGGAGGATACTACAACAGCCAATGTAGGTAGGTATGTTGACTTGGATATGTCCGTCTTCAGGCCGATAATGAAATTCCGAATAATGTAAACAAAATCGCAACCGAGTAAAGTAAACAAATTGAGGGATATCACACACACACAGACACCACACCCATACACACGCACACACACACACACACACACCTCTCTCACACACACACACATACACACACTCTATGACATACTAAAAGATTTTCTAAGAGGCGATATTCCGTACCATGTTTTTAAATTAACAACAACAACAATTAACGTAGGTAGATATGAAATAGCCTAATTTTTTATCTTCAGGTGTAATGCTTCTAATTTTATTCATTGCATAAACAATTCGTACAGCCGAATAATGTAAACAAAATCGCAGTCGAATAATGTAAACAAAATTCTCACAGAGCCGAGTAAAGTAAACAAATTTATGAAAGATTCTCAATAGCTGAAAAAAAAACAGCAACTGATAAGTTGTCTTAGATGAGTAGTTATAATTGAAAATTTCTTTTGCTGAAAAAAAGACAACTGCGGATTAAAAAGCCGAGAGTGATCATGATATCTAAAAATAGATCACGGCTGCTTGTAAGAAGTAGTGGAAATTAAAGCCTCGGTGGACAGGTGGCTGGTAATTTGATACCGCCAAGTAAAGTAAACAATGGTTTTTGTATCTAGGAGTGTGTATTGAAAAGTCATTAGTTTTATGAAAAATTGTTTTTTATTTTAAAGTTTCTTTTCACAAAAATTTGTTTTTATTTCCAATAAAATTTCTTATTACAAAAGTATTTCTTATAGCACATTGTCCAATATGAACTTGGCAAGATGGTGCATTTGTGTTAATCTCTATTAGTTTTCCACAGTTGTATTCATCTTCGACGTTGATAATGATTTCATTCTCTCCAACTATCTTCTGCATCCAATGAACTTTTTCAGCTCCCTTTACATATATCGTTTTGTTTCGAAGCAGTGGTTCAACTACAATATACAGCTTGTGATACGGTATGTAGCCATCATCCTAGCGGAATCCATGAAAATTGTGTTGAAGCCATTTTACTGTCTGTTTTTTGCTGAAGTCAAATCTTTGTATCTGAACGGTGGTTGAAATATAAAGTGCTGCATCTGGTTTTCATTGGTTAAAATTGCCAGTTCTTTAGTGATAAATTCATTGAGGTTTGTTTTGAATCTTTGGACGTCTACGATGAAAGCCATCTTTTTAATTTAACTTTCTAACTTCACTTGTCAGCGGACTGTATTCCACTATTCGATCGTGTAGAAGCAGACAATATGCTGCTGTATTAGCCGGTATATTTTCAGATGTCTTGAATTCTAGCCTTATGTCAACAGGTCCAGTTTTTATTGTTTCATTTTGATGTGAGCAATCAATGACAGCGATCGGAGCATCGGTTTTGAACTTCTCCCATGTGAGGAACGGCTGATACTGATGACCATAGTATGATTATGTAAACTTTATATACATCTCATACAGCAAATCAAATCAAATTTCAAATTCAAATCATCATAGGGATATGATTCGGATTGGTTTTATCATTCCTTCGATCCGTTTGTAATGCTAAGATAATAAATCGAGGTTCCTCCAGTTGAGTGGAAGTCTTAACTGACCAGGTTTGATGCGTGGATTCCGGTAGTACTGGATACTTATACATATCCCATCTACGGAATGGTATTTGTATCGGGCGACCTCTCCCGATAATTTTAAATAGTTGTAGCTTTTCTTCATCGGATACTGTAACATGCGGAATGCTCCATTGAAGTTTGGTAATTTCAATTTTCACCACATCTGTGGGTGATATAATGGCATTATCGTCTGTGCTGCTCCGGATCAATATGAGTTCATGTTTGGAATTTATAAAAATTTTCTTGTAATCTTCACCGAATCCCAATAAATATTTCAGAGGCACACAATAGTTGAACAGGGTAAGTTGAGTAGTATCCTGCTTACATTTGCATTTAGCGATACGTAGTTTTTTAATGTTGTCGCAATACCAAGATTTCTTGTACGGTCGATTTCCACAGCATTCAATTCATAGCGTATTTCCTCAAAAAGAAAGGGTAGAGCATTGTTAGCTAATTTTGCGGTTGCTGAAACGGTTCCATTCAGCTTTGTTAGCGACCCCTCAATGTAAAGAAAACTCCTGCTGGGTAGAAGATTCAAGTCCTGATGTTGTACAGAGATACGGATTTCATCGCTGTTTTTAAATGAAGTTAGAAATCGTGAATAGGAGTGATGTTCATATTTAGTAACACTGTTATCAAAGCGAGCGTCTGGTGCAATATCTAGTATTCCTTTATTCATTGTTTCAGCGTTAAGCCTATCGATTGTAAATATGCTGTATTTGCAGGTGTTAATGTAGGTCTTGACCGCTTCAAGGTTGTCCGCTGACTAATGATCTTGTCTGCTCAGAACTCGTATTTATCATTACTGTATATTAACATGCTGTGGCTTCAAATGTACCCTGATGGTTATAGTCTCTCCTCTGAAGTTGATTAAGTCACCGTCTTGGTCAAGGAGCTTCAATGTTAGAGAACTTATACGTTTGGTGTTCACAGGCAAATAGATTACATTTTTGGGTACCGCCACTATTTTATACCCAGGCCCCACGTTCGGTGAAAACTCGTGGAGAGTGTGTACTTGTGTGTTGTTGAAGAATAATCCTGATATAATATTTCATTCGATGCGTATAGTATTTACTTTAATGATGTTGACTGGCAACTCTGATGTATGCACTATATTACCAGATAAGTTTCTTTTACTGAATCCTAGCAGAGGAGCTATGGATCTCTGTTTTTCAAAATGTATTTCTTCAGTTGCCTTAACTTCACTCTTCAATGTATTATTGTTAGCTTTTATCGTAACCTTTATCCTTTTCCCTTCTTTATCCAAGTATCCTTGTACATATTTTGCTATATCATCAATCTCATAGGATCCAACAGGTATCTCAACAACCTCATTCCCTACATGAACCATATTATTGCTCACATCAATATTTGGCAGTGAGTAGAGATGAATTTCCCGTGAGAGTAAGTGTTAATGACATGGCGGTTGATAATGAACTGTCTCAATTTCAATATAGATACATTTATTTATAGATAATAATTAATGGCTATAACAATTATATAGAAACTCTAAACATAAGTGACCGCAAATTACTGCATCATAGTTCTGATATGAACTGTAGTTGTACGATATATTACTACCCAAGTAGTTTATGATGTCCCTTCGTGGTTGGAGATTACCAAAGTTATCAAAGTATTCGATGTTATCACCTTTCTTGTGGTACGCTACCCAGTGTGTACCTGCTTCAGTTGAGATGTCCAAGTTAACAATTCCGCTTTCTTGCTTCCATGGCTTTTTAGATAGATTATCACGCATAAATACTCCTCTGAAGTGGGGCAAGTGTGTGGTATACTTGTGAAGATCCAGCTCGTTTAGCGGTCTTTTGGGTAGCGTCTTTAATAGTTTTTTTGTTGAGGTTGTAGATAGAGTCCAAGTCCTTTTCTGTACGGCTTCAGGAACAGTCCGTTTACATCTTTACCAACCGCTATAGTTTCCTTTGCTTGGTTATGACGTTTGCTTTCTTCCAATTTTGCCTTTGCCGCACTGGTATCATTTACTGCTTTAGCTATGCCTGCTGTACCTCTCGATAGTGCTCCCAATGCTGAAAGCCCAGCAAACAACGGGATGAGGAATGGAAGTGCCGCACCAACCTTTGGTACAGGTATCACTCGTGGAGTTTTAATCGATTTCTACTTTCTTTTCACAATATTTTTAGCTGCACTAAAAGCTATTTTTGTAGCTTCCATCAAGTCTTTTGGTTTTTTGATTTTTAAAATCTTACGTGCATTTCGTACTGCTTCTCGGAATGTGGGTTGGCATTTATTTTTAGCCTTAAGACCCATACCTAGCTTAATTTTAGCCTTCATTGCGTTTGTTATAAGCCAGGCAATGGCACGTTCACTCAAATTTGCATCTGTAGATTTTGCACGCTGCCAGGCTTTTTCAGCTAATATTTTATCAGCTATATGTCGATCACTTGTATCTTTATGTCGTGAGTATGCTATATCATGTTCCTTGCAGGCTGCATCCAGTGGATTAATGCCCGGATCTCCTCTCGCCAATCTTTGTTGTAACTTTGTTCCTGGTCCACAGTACTGGTATCCTGGTAGATGTAATTCTTCTTCCCCCTTTCAAAGATTTTCTGGAGCGTTTCGATTTGTGATCCGACATCTTATAAGGTTCCGATGATACTGTTGAAATGTAATATAAACAGGTGTACTTATATGAATCCCCTTAGTCTTCAATATGCGGTTCATTAAACAACAACAAGCTTTTCCTGTTCAAAATGCTGATGTAGCTGTTATGAAGGTGAAAAAGAAGCATGGTCCACTATTGCCTAATAGTATAAGGAGCATCATTGTTGGACCATCCAATTGTGGAAAAACTAATGTTATGATAAGTTTGCTGGAACATCCCAATGGTCCAGATATGAAAATATTTACATATATTCCAAATCCTTACATCAACCAAAGTATGAATACTTGAAGCGAGTGATGACTCCCATATCAGGATTGGGGTATTATACATTCTCAAACAACTGCGACGTTCTACCACCAGAGGAAGCCAAATCACATTCAGTGTTTATTTTCGATGATGTAGCATGTGAAAAGCAAGATAATGTACGATCCTATTTTTGCATGGGTCGCCACGAAGATATAGACAGCTTCTATCTCTGTCAAACATATACGCATATACCAAAGCACTTAATACGTGACAATGCTAATTTAATCATCTTATTCCAGCAAGATGACTTGAATTTGAAACATATCTATAATGATCATGTGAATACAGACATGAAGTTTGATACATTTCGAAGAGCCTGTGCTACGTGTTGGAAGGATGAATATGGATTCTTGATGATTGATAAGGATAGCTCATTAAACAAGGGGCGCTACCGTAAAGGATTTGATACCTTCATTGTACAATAAAAGGATGAAACATGCGAAATCTTCATAAGTCGAAGTTGTAACTCTGCCGAAAGCACACCGAATCCTGTGGAGCTGCTGAGTAGGTTAAAGCTGTTCATCTATTATCAGACCTGTTTGAAAAGCTGTTCACCTGTTATCAGAGCTGTTTGAAAAGCTGTTAAGCTGTTATCAGAGCTGTTTGGAAAGCTGTTAAGCTGTTATCAGAACTGTTTGGAAAGCTGATAAGCTGTTATCAGAGCTGTTTGAAAATCTGTTAAGCTGTTATCAGAGCTGTTTTAAAAGCTGTTAAGCTGTTATCAGAGCTGTTTGAAAAGCTGTTAAGCTGTTATCAGAGCTGTTTGGAAAGCTGTTTACCTGTTATCAGAGTTGTTTGAAAAGCCGTTATTCAGTTAATATCGAAGATGAATCAAAATCTATTAAAATAAATCATCAAGACAAGGAATGCAGTGCGAAGGAAATTTAAAGCTCTAAAGACGGAAAGGATTGAAGCAGAAGCTCAACTTAAAGAAACTTTCAAGCCAATCACCAAACCCTTAAAAGAGTTTGTTACCAGAGTCAAAAACGAGCCACTAGTCAAATTAGAGCCAAAAGAAGAAGAAGAAGAAGAAGGCAACGAAATTGTGGAACCTTTTACTCCCCCAAAACGAAAATATGTGAAAATGGAGGCTAGTAGCACACCTACAAATTATGGAGATTATTCCTTAACATCTGAAGAAGAATTCGCAACACCTAAACATTCAAGAACATTGACAGGAAGGTCTCCTGTCTCCCCCCCCCCCCGATACGTCTGGATAAATAGTTTCAAACTATTTAAAGCTATTCACTGATAATAGCCCTAAAATTGATCCAACCTATGGAGTTTACTATGATGACAACGCGTGGAGAATCGGTAATTCAACGTCTGATGCTGATGATGCAGGAAATATTGTTATCAAGGGGAAGAGCTATAAAACAACTTTGGGGTTATGTGAGCTGCTATTTATGAAGGATCCTGTAAAAAGCCTATATACTAAAGAGGATTTAACTAATTATGGATCTATTTTGAGAGATACCAATGCATATAAACGTAACTATGCTGAAGATGGACAAATAAAAGGTACTAGAGCGGCTAAGTGTAAAGCTATAATCAGTAAACTTATACAGCATAAAGGCATGGGACTAATGCGCCTGCCTAAAGAAAACATTTATCACATTTACTGGGATGATCCAAATGAATTAGTTAATAGACTGCGCCTTCTAATGGCATCAAAGCAGGCTGGAAACACCAGTCACAACAATGAAATTGTATCTATCCTGGAGGAGTTGCGAAAAGCAGATATTATAGTTTAAATACTACTCCATTACCATACTTCTTCACAATCTACAGATGAGCGTTGACAAGTTTGGACGTTTCTCTAAGCGAGGATATCTTGGGAAAGCAGGTGAGCGTGGGCCAACAGGAGTTCAGGGGCCAGCCGGTAAACAAGGAACTCAAGGACCAGATGGTAAACAAGGAGCTCAGGGTCCAGCTAATGAACAAGGAGAGCGGGGTATTGGATTTAATTTAACGATAAACGGCGACTACGATCTAAACTCGAAGTGTATAAAACGACTTGGTGAGCCCCTTGAAAATGATGATGCTACTACCAAGGACTATGTTGACAAGAAAATTAAAATAAGTGTTGAAGAAATAAAAAATCTATTAATATAGAGGTGACAAATTTAACGCTATATATCAATAATGAAATCGCGAAGATTGAAAACTATCTGTTTACTTCAGTAATAAATAAGAAAGACTTGACACCAAAAGATGGTGTATATGAGTAAAAACTCTTGGGAAATCTGTTTCATTTATAATTACGATGAGTAAGAGGCAAGTGGTAAATGAGCTGCATAAACCAGCGAGAAAAAATTTTAAACGGCGTCGTGTGATCATCAAAGGACTAGATGACTTCTGGCAGGCAGATTTGGTTGAAATGGATCCCTACAAGTATGTGAACAAGGGTTACCGCTATCTACTGACAGTAATTGATACCTTCTCCAAATACGCATGGGCAATTTCAATTAAAAGAAAAACTGGTGCAGAAGTAAGAGATGCCATGCAATCTATATTAAGCGAGGGACGAATACCTAAAAACCTGCAGACTGATGATGGAAAGGAATTCTATAACAGCCACTTTAAAAATCTAATGATGAACCATGCAGTTAATCATTACTGTTCGTACAGTTTCCTCAAAGCATCAATAGTGGAACGATTTAACCGAACTCTGAAGGATATGATGTGGAAGGAATTCAGCTTTAATGGCACTTATCAGTGGATTGGTATGGTAAAGAAACTGCTCACTGAATACAACTCACGAATACATCGAACTACAAAAATGAGACCACGTGATATCAACGCCTCCAATGAGAAACAACTGCTTTCAACTGTATACAATCATATAAAGATTGTTGTACCTGCAAAGTATAAAGTTGGGGATTTTGTACGCATCAGCAAATACAAGCATATATTTGAGAAAGGCTATACACCAAACTGGACAGCTGAGGTTTTTAAAATTATTAAAGTTCAAAACACAAACCCCATCACATATCGGCTGGAAGATTATCAAGGAAATCCAATCACAGAAGGCTTTTATGAATTGGAGCTGCTGAAAGTTAAACACCCAAACCTATATCTCGTAGAGGAAATCTTAAAGAAGAGTGGAGATAAAGCTTACGCTAAATGGCTCGGATTTTCATCAAAACACAATTCTTGGATTAATAACAAAGATGTTTTATAATTTCTTGAAAAAGCATTTAACAATTTAATAATTATAATACTTTATACATGTAGTTATAATGCAAATTACTTTAATAAATAAAACTAAAACTATAATACATTTATTATTTACACTAGACTTAGATTATTTCTGCGGTTGTCACTTGTTGATCTGATGAAATGGAGTAATGCCCCCATGGTAGAGTATCCGTCGTTCCGCTCATAATATGTCGCTTATTATCATAAGGACTCACTGCGATCTTCTTTTGGCTGACAGTGTACACGCAATGATTATGGGATCGTATGGAGCTCTGATTGGCAGTTAATATTCGCTCGTTATTCAAGCATTCGACGTAGTCTTCGAAATTGATATGCCTCTGTACTACATTAGCCTTTACTCCTTTTGCTTTCTTTACAGTTTTACCGTCGTTTATTCGCAGACTGTACATTTTCGAGCGCAAGCCAACAAATTCGCTCATGATTTTCCCATTCAGCTCATCTTTCATTAGACCAGGAATCTTTTTATTCATGAGCGGTAAATCGAACTTGTTATCTTCTGGGTAATCACTTGTATCAAATTTGTTTATATTTTCAGCCATGAACTCATATGCATTTTTCTCTTCAAGTTCATATATTAGAGAATCTGTATCTGTATACATGACTTTACATTTATCTCCAAATTCACGCTGCATAAATCTGTAGTGGAAATCGTAGAGGCATATCTTTGAAATTTCCATAACTGGCATTCCAATATAGAGAGGCTTATTGAATAAGATTTTGAGTCGCCTTAATTCCACAGCAACTAAATTCTCATCAAATATCGTTGCACTGTGGAAGTTGGGTACCGCAATCCGAGCTTTTGCACCATAGCGACCTTCCCACTTTACGCAAAGCTTGATATCGCTATATTTGCGTACATTTTCCATGGTCTTACTAAAAGCTGCATTATTCATCTTCTTATAGCTGTCCTTCTCATGATCGCTTGTAGCCTGCATCCGTTTGGTAGTATTTAAGTCAATATATGGTTTAAGCCTAACTGATTGAATTGAAGAACCCGGTGCACTCTTTTCAGGATGAGTCCATGTGATAAGCATTGCTTCAAATTTCGGTAGTGAATAACATATTTAATTTTTGGATGTAATGTTGTCAGAAGCTTTTCTAATTTGGCTCCAGGTGGTGCTGCATGCTCAGAGCAAAACGGTAAGTCCTTATGCTTATCATGGAGATGTTGAGGATAATCCAAGTCGACTTCGAATATGTATCCAGTTGGAGAATCATCAGGAATTTCGGAAACGTCAATATTGGGAACATCAACCCATTTGAATCCTCCGGTTGGTAAATGCTGTGACATGGCCCATCCATAAAGGTTATTCACATCATAATACATCAAGTATTTCTCTTTCTCCTCAGGCTTAAAATCATCGATATATTTGTTATTTGCTTTACTGTATCTGTTCGAACATTGACTTATACCACCTCGAATGCCTCTCTCTATGAATAGCAGTATATCTACGTCGGTTAACAGCTCTAATTTCACATTAGTGTATTTTAGGATAGCATCCCATGTTAGGCCTGGCATGGTGTAATAATGTGCTGGATCTAAATTGTATGTCTTCATGCACACTTCTCGAAAGTTCTGAAACACATCGGCCAATAGGAGAACATCAGTCTTAAGGTATAGATCTGAATATTCACCAAGTGTTTGTATTTGAAATTTTTGCCAGACCAATTCAGCATGATTGTAGTCCTCAGGAGATATAGCACTGTCAGTCAGTTTATTGTAGAACGCTTCCTGTTTTGGCAAGTTCCTGAAATCCAATTTATCCCAGTCATCAATAAAATCATATGGGAAGACACCCTTGCGTGTAAGAAGTTTGATAGT
Organism: Dioctria linearis; assembly: GCA_963930735.1. Taxonomy (NCBI): domain Eukaryota; kingdom Metazoa; phylum Arthropoda; class Insecta; order Diptera; family Asilidae; genus Dioctria; species Dioctria linearis. The sequence continues at coordinate 162,557,823 of OZ005742.1, read as the reverse complement.
GTCATCATCCAATCCCTGCCATACTGATCTTGTAATGTTTAATTTATCCATCGGCAGCAATGATGATAACTTATTTAAAGATTCTGCCATAAAACGGAAGGAATCGATGATCCTGAATTTTATGTGGCTGCCTTCCATGTGCTTGGTGAACGAGATATATCTTTCCTTGTTCATTGGTAATAGATGAACTTTTCCTGGGAAAGATGTAGCTATATCCTTAATAATGAAGTGAGCATCATATCCGGATAAATTGTGAAAAATGACTGGAACTATGGAGCAATCTTGATACATGAGATTACATGCATTGTGCGCTGGTCCTCGATATTTTCCTGTTAAGTGGCAATGATCCCGGACTCGTTCCTCATCGGCTGCAAACATTTTTTCACATATATGGCAGCAAGTATTTTCCATATGTGAACGCCGTTCCTCTTTAGTCAGGGGTTGCATTGGTCTGATGTTCAGCTTTTCCTGTACAGCTATGAATGCAATTTTTTGCAACTCTAATGTAAACCATTGTTGGCAATTCTTTCCTCGATATGCTCGGTAATATGAGAGCTTAGCATCATGTTTGCAGTGGAAATAGAGCCCCATGCTATGAACTTCATGCTCCTGGATTCGCTGTGTATTTTGATCGTTTCCCTGAATCGGCTTCAATATTGACTCAAGATCAGCATATACACAAAACGGGACTGGATTCTTATGGTTATAATTCTTATATTCCAGCCATTTCTTTTCTTCTGATGGAAACATAATTCTGCAATCATTTTGCTTCTCGCATTCGGGAGTGTGTGATTCTAATTTTACAGCAGAGCGAAAGTAGTACAAACATCTCTCACATATATACTTTCTACCATCATGTTTCGAAGTTTGCTTCGATATGTGTCGGAACAGATCTTTAATCCAACAGAAATGGTATCTGCTGCTATCTTCATCATCAGCATCCATATGATCATCATCCTGGTCATAGTTATCTTGTAACATTAAGAGATTTACATGTCGCTCCATCCTGTGTTTCGTAAGTCTAACTGGAACTGTGGTGAAGAAACGCTCTTTCTCTAGGATGAATATGTTTACTGATATCTCGTTCTGGTCTTCAAATTGCGTTATTTGCTTAAGTGTCATGGGAAATGTTATCCCATTTAAATTAAGTACAGTTGAATAATGTGGGTATGATGAGGTCCTGTCGGTGTGAACATTTGTAGGGTAGAGCGCTGATGTTACGGCCCATGCGAAGCATGCTACATCATTATTTTTCAAATTAATGCCAGCTTGCTTTAAAGCAATCTCCTTTGGTAGAGGTATATAGGAAGATCCTCGAAGCTGTTCAAACTTGTTGATGTGTACTGCTAGATGTATTATAGAGAGCAGTGCCCAGCCACTGTCTTTTTCCTGGAATTCTTCCAGCTGAGTGTTTATTGGATCCAAAATATTTCATTTAAACCACTCCTCTAAGTTATCATCTGCACTAATGGAGCAGTTCTTGCTTGGAAATATTTAATGTCTTTTATGTTTTCATTGTCAGCACTTTGTTTAATAAATTCACCGCATAACGTCGTAGAAACTTTAATATTAAAATAATGTTTTAAGGTATTTTTAACACGACGCGTCAATAATTTGGTGGCATCTTGCATAAATAGCTTCGGATCGATATGTTTTAAATTTGCAATAACACCTTGTCGAATTCTGTCTGCAAACGCCGTCTTTACTTCCTCCCACTTTACAAAATCACTTCTTCTTACGCGAGTAATTCCTCCACCTCGACGGGGAGTTCTCAATAGCGCTCTCAATGATTTAATTTGCTCAAGACAGCTCTCGAAATGTCGTTTCCTAGCACTCTTATTGCACTTCCGAAATGCAACTTGAAATTTATGCATGTTTCTATTGCACTTTTGAACAATATAGTCTTTATTCACTGAATTTTTTAAACACTCAATCACATCTTTTCGCAAATTTTCAATTATTGAAAAACTTTTATTTACTAACACCGAAGACATTTTTAATTTTTTTTATATTTTAAACTAACACTGAGACTTACTGAAACTGAATGATGGCTCCTAGCGGTTTGCTTGCGCTTTTATAGGAACACGTCGCTGTTTACTTTATACGAATTTGTTTACAGGAAGTGAAGTGGTATCAAATTACGTGAGGATGGCTCATTCGACTAAATTTGTTTACACAGGTGTGCATGACTCATTCAGCGAGTTTGTTTACAGGAAGTGAAGTGATATCAAATTACGTGAGGATGGCTCATTCGATTAAATTTGTTTACACAGGTGTGCATGACTCATTCAGCTTAAATGCGAATTGGTAAACAGGAAGTGGGGTGATATGAAATTACATGAGGATGACTTTATTCAGCTGCGCGGATTGGTTACAACAGGATTAAACTTGTTTTGAAAGATTGGCTATAAATTAAGGAGCTGATCAGATTCACTATCAGTTTCATTCCGGAGTTCAAACAAATAGGAAGCAAGGAGAAAATAATAATAATATCAAACGCAATGGATGAAGTTGGAGCAGTACCAACCGTCCCTGAAGACGTGCCAAATGGAGTTGGACAAAGAGTACAAGATTCTTGGAGCGAGAAGGTGTACAACTACATTTGGAGCTCGTGTGGTTCTGGATTTGGAGAATTATCAACTATTTCTTCCTTCACGATACAACACAATTTCGGACGATACTTTTAGTAAAATAAATGTCCAGGGAGATTTCTCGGTGATTAACAGAGGACCAATCGGGCGATCATATAAAATTGAATTTATTCAGAATGATATTAATCTGTATCCAATTATTTATTATAACCGTTGAATAATAAAAAGGGAATAATGTGAAAATAGTAGTTTTAATTAGTCGTGATAATGAAGGTCAAGTTTAGTACTGCTGCTCCACAAGTTTATATGATTGATTATGAACCCAGAAAAGGACCATGGGAGACATATGCTCTGGATCGCTTTCGCTTCCAAGATAGGATTAATAGAACTTCAGATATATTGTTGTCAATTTTGGATATGAAGCACAGAGAAAAAGTTTATAATTTAAGATTTATTGATGCGAATAAATAAAAAACAATTTTTCTTACAACTTATGACTTTTCAATACACACTCCTAGATACAAAAACCATTGTTTACTTTACTTGGCGGTATCAAATTACCAGCCACTTGTCCACCGAGGCTTTAATTTCCACTACTTCTTATAAGCAGGCGTGATCTATTTTTAGATATCATGATCACTCTCGGCTTTTTAATCCGCAGTTGTTTTTTTTTCAGCAAAAGAAATTTTCAATTATAACTACTCATCTAAGACAACATATCAGTTGCTGTTTTTTTTTCAGCTATTGAGAATCTTTCATAAATTTGTTTACTTTACTCGGCTCTGTGAGAATTTTGTTTACATTATTCGACTGCGATTTTGTTTACATTATTCGGCTGTACGAATTGTTTATGCAATGAATAAAATTAGAAGCATTACACCTGAAGATAAAAAATTAGGCTATTTCATATCTACCTACGTTAATTGTTGTTGTTGTTAATTTAAAAACATGGTACTGAATATCGCCTGGTAGAAAATCTTTTAGTTTGTCATAGAGTGTGTGTATGTGCGTGTTGCTGGGTGTGGTGTGTGTGTGTGTGTGAATATCCCTCAATTTGTTTACTTTACTCGGCTGCGATTTTGTTTACATTATTCGGAATTTCATTATCGGCCTGAAGACGGACATATCCAAGTCAACATACCTACCTACATTGGTTGTTGTAGTATCCTCCTAAAAGAAAACTTCAAGATGATGTCACATTTCCAGTACAAAAGCGACTTCAGCCCCATCCCCTCCCCTCCCCCCCTCCCCAGAACCCACAGTGATCCGACAAAATAGTTGGAATCTACCTTGCAGTTTTTGTATGAAAAAAGTGGTCTGGTGCTGTCCTAGCGTAACTACTTACATCCTTCCGATAATATTATAGGCAGAAACCTCTGCAAGTTTCATCCAGATCTATCAATAACTTTTTGATCTACAGCAGCAGCGGTTTTTGAAGATGCATTTTCTAGATAATCGTGTTTAAAGTTTCAATACGGAAAAACTTAATTTAGTGACTTATCGTTCAATCAGCGATTCTAGGCGCATACAATAAGCCATCAGCTTCCTCGAATAGCTGATTATCTTCCATCTGCTGATTTGGGACAATTCTAATGGGACAATGGAATTGTACAAAGGTATTTTGAAAGTTAGGTTGCACCCCAAGCGCTCCGGCTACCTGACTCGCTAGTATACGGTATGAATAACTGCAATAACTCCGTAAATATTTAATATTATAATTTTTCCTCTTTCCAGTATACTTTCAAAATATGAGGAAAAAAAAATCGATTTTTTGAAGATTATAAAGGGTTTGCTCCCCTTAATTTCACAAGACACTAAACTGTAGAAAACTATACACTTCAAGCTTCCGAAACAACACAATTTTAACTATGTATATTATTAAATTTTATAAAGTTTCACTGAACTCCCGGAACTCTGAAATGTTTTTTTTTTCAGAATTGTCAAAATAAGTTTACCTAACCAAATTCAATCCGACTGTCAGCAAGTTTCTTATTCACGTACACTGTATTGGAACGATATCCCGCTTCTTTATTATTAATTTATTCAATGATTGAAACGGAGTCTATAATATACAAGGAAAATGCGACCTGATTATGACTATCTCTTTAAAACTTTTATTTTAATTTGCAAGCAGGTGGCAAAAACACACAATTGAAGCCTACTCTCACATACTCGTTCGTGGGGGCTTAAGCTTAAGGTCAAGGGTAGGGGTGACTAGGCCACTCAGACCCTGCAGACACCGCGGCCAGAGATGTTATTTGTGTACTAACCTGGAGTGGTTCAGCTAAATCTATCTTTTTACGAGCTTTTAGGAGTTAGCTTGCAAATCTTATTTGGAAAGATAAATGCATCTCCAGTGATTTCTATCTTTAAAGCTGAAGCGCGAGAAACTCGCATATTATATGCTTCGAGGTTTTATCGTCTTCTTCGCACAGTCGACACAGTTCACTGTTGCAGTTGCCTATTCTTCAAAAGGTAACTCCTGTGTGAATAAGAAGTAGCTAACGAGAGGGGTATAGGTAATTTATTAGAATCGCTGCAATAACTTTTGAACGCATGGTTATTTAACGCTTTTGTAAAATTACAATCTTATTGCTTCCCCTGGCACCAAGTCCACGTCACACCACTGGTCCGTGGACTGAACACGTAGTAAAAACAAATTAAAAGCAAGAGAAGTAGGACATTTGTTAAAAATTTTAAATTACATAAAAACTTTGACATGTGTACTGCCCGTAGTCAGAGCGTACATGTCTAAATGAATATTGTGGTGAAAATTGATGCCACTAATATAAAATTAGTGGTTCTATTCGTTAGTCTACTAATTTCTACACTTCACTGTCAAACTAGAGTTTTATGCTTAATAAATTTAAAATATAACTAGTTCAATTTATTAAACTTCAATAAATGTAAAATATAAGGTATATAACAAATATACTAATTCTGTTGCAATAAACTTTGTACTCACCTGATCTATGTTTGGCAGTTGGTTCACTTGATTTAAATAATTTTAACTGAGGTTTGCGATTGGGATATTCTTTATTAAATAAAGTGAGGTGAGTAGATCTTACTGCAGTCGAAACCAACAGAAAATCTTTATTGCAGTCGTTACCCACAATAAAGTATTGGTTAGTAATTTTCTTATTAGAGTCGTTAACCGTAATAAGAATCTTTATTGTAGTCGTTACCCACAATAAAGTGTTTGTTAGTAATTTTCTTATTACAGCCGTTACCCGTAATAAGAATCTTTATTGTAGTCGTTACCCACAATAAAGTGTTTGTAGTAATTTTTTTATTACAGTCGATACCCGTAATAAGAATCTTTATTGTAGTCGTTACCCACAATAAAGTGTTTGTTAGTCATTTTCTTGTTACAGTCGTTACACGTAATAAGAATCTTTATTGTAGTCGTTACCCACAATAAAGTGTTTAGTTAGTAAATTTCTTATTACAGTCGTTACCCGTAATGAGAATCTTTATTTTAGTCGCTATTCAAAATAAAATCACTAATCTAGTCGCAACCCAGAATAAAAATATTTATTTCAATTGTCAACCAAATAAAGATTTAGATTTTTAATAAAAATTCACAACAGTAGGAAATACCACTGAGAAAAAATTATCAAGTTAATCACTGCACTGCCAAACTGAAAAAGCGATCGAGTCAAGTTAAATTGCTGTTTATATAGATCTTGCTTGCACACGACACCAATGATGGAGTAGCAGAGGCACATGATCACAAGAATTGGCCGTGGATCTGTAATTTTCCGGCACTAGAGATAAAATATGCATAGCAACGAGCAAAAATGCAGAGTAACAAGAAATTCAAAGCAACCCATGCTGCTGTGTTAAATTGAATTCTGTATATTGGCGAAAATATTTTCTCTATCACGTAGAGAAGAAATTCCAGTTCGGTGGTACTTGTGTAGCGTTCTGCCCTCACGCTACATTCCGATTTTTTTCTGTTATTTTTACCCACCTTTTCCTTTCTTAAACAATTTTTTTTATAATTATTATTAAGCATTTTTATTTCTCCTTCTTTTATTTATATTTTTTTTTCGGGTACCTGAAAAGGGGCAAACTCTATTTATTTTCGAAAAGTAGCTTTTCTACTTTCCCATATATGTACAAAATACCTAAAAAAAGGGGTAAAAGGTGGTACAAACTTCGAAAAAGCAGACCTTCGCAACGTCTTCATGAACACATACCTGTAAGCTACGAAAATTTCGTTCATTCATTTCGAAAAGTAGCCTTATGCTACTTTGCCTTGACCTAACGCAAGAAAAACTAACAATTACACGCCTCAACACTGACCGCGGCAATGCTCACCTTAAAATTAATGCCATAATAATCACATTACCACGCTATTGTATTTTCAACGCACGCCACTGTGATCAAAAGCTAAACTGAGGAATGGTTTGAGAAGCTTTGTCCGAGACGTATTGCAACTAATCTCATAAATATGATCAGATAATTCCATAATGGAATCTGAACACCGTCCCGTCCGTCGTGAACTAGTCGAGCGACGAGTTGAGTAGCATTACGTGATGGCAATCCACCCAATGGCAGCTCACCACGACAGTTTATTCGAGAACTTTCTAACTGCAGGTGATACGGAAGATATGAAAGAAACGCGAGATGGGAAGGACGGCTGTTTCGGAACGGGTGAGATAGAGACGGGGTTTTTTTTGTGCGTTTTGGGAGAAGTCAAGTGTGGCTGTTGAGGGATAAACGTGGCGAAGCCTTACGTGGTGATTTTTAAAGAAAAGCTGGGAGAATTTTTCTATTTTGATTTTAAAGCTCTTGAGTAATTGCCAGTTCAGTTTTTTTTAAATTAATTCAGCTTGGAGAGAAGTTACCTTGACCACACGAAAAGGTGTTATTATCTGCTGGAATCCACGTGATTAAACGGGATACCGGTACAAGGGAGCCCAGTGAAAGGATTGTTCGTGCGACCGTATGGAATTTTCCAGGACAATAGGAATAGCGTTCAGAGGAAATTGCCCGCCTGAAATTTATCTACGCATATTGAGGAGGGGGATTACGCCTGAAAGGATGTGGACGATAAGCCCGCATTGGATAAGATAAGTTTTTTTTATGTACATATTAGTCAATTGGACATACTATAGTCTCCAATACCGATCATAAGGAACCCCACAGTTCCTCCAATAAATATTCATAGTCATCATCGAAGTGTACTTACCGGTGTGCAGAATAAGTGCGACCATAATGCGGTTACGAAATTATATTTACATATTACCTAAGAAAATAATTAATATCAATAACTCGTGATGGAAAATACATGCGTGCAGAATTAGTGCAATTAGTAGGCGATAACGCCTTTATATTTAGATTCGATGAATTAACAACTAAAATTAACAATTTCCAATTGAACTTACCTGTGTGCAGAATAAGTGCGACAATAATGTGGTTACGAAATTATATTTACATATTACCCAAGAAAATAATTAATATAAATAACTCGTGATGGAAAATACATGCGTGCAGAATTAGTGCAATTAGTAGGTGATAACGCCTTTATATTTAGATTCGATGAATTAAAAACTAAAATTAACAATTTCCAATTGAACTTACCTGTGTGCAGAATAAGTGCGACCATAATGCGGTTACGAAATTATATTTACATATTACCCAAGAAAATAATTAATATATATAATTCGTGATGGAAAATACATGCGTGCAGAATTAGTGCAATTAGTAGGCGATAACGCCTTTATATATAGATTCGATGAATTAAAAACTAAAATTAACAATTTCCAATTGAACTTACCTGTGTGCAGAATAAGTGCGACCAGAATGCGGTTACGAAATTATATTTACATATTACCCAAGAAAATAATTAATATAAATAACTCGTGATGGAAAATACATGCGTGCAGAATTAGTGCAATTAGTAGGCGATAACGCCTTTATATTTAGATTCGATGAATTAAAAACTAAAATTAACAATTTCCAATTGAACTTACTTGTGTGCAGAATAAGTGCGACTATAATGCGGTTACGAAATTATATTTACATATTACCCAAGAAAATTATTAATATAAATAACTTGCGAGGGTAAATACATGCGTGCAGAATTAGTGCAATTGGTAGGCGATAACGCCTTTATATTTAGATTCGATGAATTAAAAACTAAAATTAACAATTTCCAATTGAACTTACCTGTGTGCAGAATAAGTGCGACCATAATGCGGTTACGAAATTATATTTACATATTACCCAAGAAAATAATTAATATAAATAACTCGTGATTGAAATTACATGCGTGCCGAATAAGTGCGCTCATTAGGCGATAACGCCTTTACATTTACATTTTATTAAGTAACAATTAGAATAAATAACTTACAATTGAAATTACATGTGTGCAGAATTAGTGCGACCATAATGCGGTAACGAAATTATATTTACCTAGTACCAAATAATAATTAATATAAATAACTTGCGAGGGTAAATACATGCGTGCAGAATTAGTGCAGTTAGTAGGCGATGACGCCTTTATATTTAGATTTCATGAATTAGCAATTAAAATAAACAATTTCCAATTGTACTTACATCTGTGCGGAATAAGTGCGATCACTATGCGGTGACACTATTATATTTACAAATTATCGAATAACGATCAATATAAATAAGTTTCAATAGAACTTACGTACGTGCAGAACAAGTTTGATCCCTACATGATATCGTTTCGGACATACATCCATATTACCAAATAATGATTAATAAAGTAAATGAATTATAATCAACTACCTCCGCCGCATAGAAATCGCAAATGTGTTATAATACAAATTGTTGTTAATGCTACCCAATTGGGGTTACCTGCGCATACATATATAATCATAATTCTTTTACAGTTCCAGGCGTTATATACACAGCATCCTAATTGGTCTCTCTAGCACAACGTTTTGTTGCTTGATATACAAGAGACCCCAGTTGGTCAGTCCTTTGGGATTCATTTCAGCGAGATTCGCCCCGCATCGGGCTGGTGAAGACAATCAATAAATCCGGAACGAGGTTCACAAAGTGCATACACGCTATCTCAGTAAGGAAGGAAAAAGAAAGAAAAAGGAAGGTTTTACCATCACTTGTAAGTTTTAGATTTAAGTTATCGTATTCAGTTCCAATTAGACTCAGGTGTATGAAGGGACCCATCTGGCCCTATCCATTGCTTTGTTTGGAGATTGAGATAATTAGTATTTCCATTCGATAAATACCTGTCTTAGTTTCTTTGTTTAACACGGTGTGTATATCTATACTTAGTTATAAGCGTCGCCAGAGTAGGGCTCGCGCAACGTAGGGAGGTCAGCTACACCAATTCTTGCACTTAGGTGATAAGGATGTAAAACAGCTAACTAGGAATTATTTTTTTTTTTTTGTAAACCGAATGTATTCAAAGCTCCACAGCTCCTCCAGTTCCGCCATATATCTACATTCCTTATGCTTATATATATGCCTCGTACACTGATTTTGTCACCAGCTGGGACGGCCAGGATATGTGAGTAGAAAAATAATGGGTGGTGGCGAGGTAGCGCGGTGAGCTTCCCGAGCACACACACGAATTGGCATGGGGCTAGGAACTTTCTTCGGACTGGGACGTCTTAGCCAGGGTGAATGGGGGCGATGGGCCCAAGTTCAGTCCGGACTTCATCATCATCTGAAGTCCACGTTTCCTCTCTCTTTCAAAATACCTCTCACTGGGCGTCGAGCTTCTCCGGAGGGTAGCCACTTGTACGGCGTTGACCTTTTTCTTTTATTTATTATTATTCTAGTACTGCAACGCTGGAATGGTATTCAACATAAATTCATAATTTTTTTTTTCAGATTTTCAGGTTGCACCAGTGGAGGCGACGCGAGAAGTTTTTTTTTGTCCGTCCGTCCGTCTGAAGTGCCCAAGCAGGCAACTCAGTTTCCTGTTGGTTTTCTTGTTTACTTCGCACAGCTTTTCAAGCATCAAGGGATGTGGGTGGCAAGAACCATCCCAAGCCGGCTGACCGCTAGCGGCATATTCGCTGTGCAGCCACCCACATGAGTCCCAAGATGATTTTGCAGCAAGAGGTGTCCATTGCAGCTCTAACTACATTCGTGGCAAGACGGATGTGGGTAGGGCTGACAATGGGCGGGCTCTTCGCTACACTTGTAATGATGAGAATGATTTAATTTGATTTGCTCGATAAGGCTGTACCTTTGTATTATATTTGTGCAATATGTTATGTAAATGACAAATACATACATTGCTTTGTTGGTTTGTGTACCTCTTTTTTTTTTTTTTTTTTTTTTTTTTTTTTTTTTTTTTTTATTAAGAGTGCTCAAATTAGATTTATTTTGCTAAAACTTTGATGCTTTGTTTTCAGAATATTTAGTCTGTAAAAACGAAAATTTATTCGAGCCGATTTGGTTCGAACATACTGCTCCCCTTTGACACGTTGAAAGGCTATATTGTCTATCAAATAGGCTTATGTAAATATGTTAATATATGTACAGATGATAAAGAAGAGGGATTTTTGTGCACTGAAGTTTTAATAGCAAAAACTTATTCCCACAAAAATCAAAAATAGGGAAGGAGATAAGCGGATTGCAACTGGTTGACCTAAAAGTTTCGGTTGTGTATGAGATTTGAGGATTTTATTGCCGGTCACGCATTCGACTTGCAAGGGCGAGAATGAGAACGATTTTACCGAACTGTCATGATAACAAGAATGCAATTCTACTGCGAAATACATTCTTGTGTAAACAAAAATTATATGGGCATATGTAGGTATATACGAATTTTATTATTGCAATTGTGATTATCATATACCGAAGAGAATGAGGAGATGAGATGAAATGCAATTTAATCATTCTTTTGGAAATGACAAGTTTTTGTCGCTTTATTTAATTTGATTTTTTTTTATATTGCCTTTAGGAAATATGGTTGCTATGACTGCAATTTCATTTGATGTATGATTGGATTGTAAATTTTGAGCATTTCGTTTCGAAGATGAAATTTTAGAAGAAAATTGAAACAACGAAATATTGCAAGTTTGGATATTTTAAGAAAAGGAGAAAGAAAGACTTTTATAATACAAGTGGATACAAATGACCCTTAGGTTTAGGTAATAATCTGTTCGTGTTTTTATTATCTGTATCGTCGTTTATGTTAAAGGAACAATAACAAATTTTGTTATTGGCCTTTTTAACACTCCAATCCTTGTTTTTATACTTACGACTCTTACCAAATTATCAGCTCCTGGGTGTAATTCTATCATGCTTCCTAATACCTCCGACTTTCTGGTAAGTTGGGTTCCTTTATAACCTAAATCTGCTATTTTAGGGTTTGGTATTGGTCACTTCGATTTTGGTCTGTTTTGCCTAGAGTTTAGATAATTTTTGGACTATTTTCTCCAAAACAGTTATAGTAAAGATTGCACATGATTCCATCTTGTGATTGATGAAATGTTTCTCGCAATTATAGGTTCTGGAGGAGTGATCAATGCACTGCGTATTAAAAAATGTCCGGGTGTTAAGGTGCTAACATAATCTGGATCACCTGAGGCGGGACATAATGGCCTGGAAATTAAGCAGGCTTCAATTTGTGCTAAGACGGTTTCAAATTCTTCAAAGGTTAAGGACGAATTTCCTAATATGCGCTTAAGATGGTACTTGATTGACTTAACTCCTGCTTCCCAGAGACCTCCAAAATGTAATGCTGAAGGCGGGTTAAAAATGCCTTCGTATTCCATCTTGTACTACCTTTGATGCCATTTTTTGATTTGCTTATTTTATAGCAGTATTGATGTCCTTTTGTAGAATCCTATAAGCGCCAACGAAGTTTGTTCCGCATTCGGAGTATATATCCGTACATAGTCCTCCTCGAATAGAAAATCGTCGAAATGCTGCTATGAAGGCCGCTGTCGTGAGGTTCAATACGAGTTCTATGTGGATGGCCTTGGTGGCCACGCAGATAAAAATGCAAATATAGCCCTTGTAGAACCGATTTCCTCTACGCTTGGACATTTTAAGTTAATGGGACCAGCATAATCTACCCCAGTTTGTTGAAACGGTCTTCATATGTTAACTCTTGAGGCAGGTAGATTTCCCATGATTTGGTTCCTATTTGTGGCGGATTGTTTGAAGCATATTATGCATTTGTGTAAAACAGATTTAACTGTTGTTCGTCCTAGTGGAACCCAGAATTCATTTCACATTGTTGATAGGACCAATTGTAGACCTCCATGAAAGGTTTTCATATGAAAATGGTTGATTAATAATGATGTTAGAATGTGTTCCCTCGGTAATATGATTGGGTGTTTTTGGGGGCTAATAGAGTGCCTGCTTGTAAGTGTTTAATTTCACTTTCAAATGCATCGTTTTTTAGCTAGCTTGATTAGCAATTGTTTTGCCTGATTCATCTCAACAGGTTGGAATATGGAATTATTGCGGTGAGTTTTGGGAACTATTTGCGGCAGTGGTTGATAAACCTGAGACAGTAAGCCATGTTATGTACGTAAATTATACCCTGAAAAAGTATAGAAAGGGGATGATTTTACAAGCATACATACATGTTGAACATGATTAGCTTACCTTCAAAAACATTTGAAGAAAGCAAATCAGTTCCTAAAATTCACATAGAAAACCCTAAAATTTGAAAAATATTAAAAAATTGAATAAGTTCTTCAAATTCAATTCAATAAAACATTCCAAATTATAAATTTTCACATAAGCTAACCATGCCTAAAACATGGTTAGCTTATCTATTTAATCAGTGAAGAAAATTGCGTCAGCAATTTTCTTCACATTCCATAAATTAAAATAAAATTATTCCCATGGCAAATTTTGCCTTCAGCAAAATTTGCCAGTAGAAATATTTACTTTAAAAAAAAAAATAAAGCAAAAGACAAATCGTACCTTCAGTACGATTTGTCGTGAAAATTTCAATATCTATGTACGAACGTACATACATATCACAAAAAAGCTTTCGCGACAAGAAGAGCGCGCCGCGAAAGTACATTGTATGTATACGCGCGCGGCATCGTGACGGTGGCTGATGTTTATAAAAGCATCAAATTTCAAGCCTCCGTCCAACGAAAAATATTCTGGACTTGTTTAATCAAGTCCAGAATAAATGAAAATTTTCTCAGGGTGAAAATGCAACTATGCATTTTTTACCCTGAACGAAGGCTCTTGATCGCGACAAAAGTGATCAAGAGCCGAGTTTGATTTTTAACTTGAATAACGGCGGTTCGAGAGTTGGTTAAAAAATCTCGTGGAGAACGCGGCAGGAAGATTTTATAGAGACGCAGTCGAATTTTTAAAATAAATAAAACGAGTTGTGTTTTAAAAAACTAGGTACGTGACGGTTGTAATTACCCATCGAAAGGTGAGCTCGGGTTTTTTGGTGTTCGATTTTAAAAAAAACTTCGGTCGGCATGGACACTGGCCTACGGTTGTAAGAAAGAAAAAAGGGGGTTGTCAAACACAAAACGGTGAATTTAAAACCAAAGCTTAAAAAAGAGAAATTAATGGAAACAAGAAGCAGTTGTAGTTATTATAAGGGGTCAGTTTGTGAATCTTAATTAAGAAAATAAAAAAAATTGTGAATTATACTGAGAAGTGAATGGTTAATTATAAAGAATAACAAAAAATTAAAAGATTGTGTTTGACTTCTGGTATACCATTGAGTGTTTGATACACTATTAGAAATAATAAAAAGATTACCACAGTGGAAACAGAGAAAACAGTGTTTGGATACGAATTCTGCCAGTCCCAAAAAGGTACGTAACAAAATTGGCGCAGCCGGTAGGATAGAGGAAGCCTACTTTACAAAAAACAAAAGTATAAGTGCTCGAAAACCCTCTATCCTACGAATCAAAAGGAGTTGAGGACGAAATCGAATACTGGGCAAGACACCCTACCCTTCGCCTGAAGTTGAGTCTGGCTTCAGGAGTATTTCGATCTAGTCGGCTCCCAACGCTCGGGGTCGGACAGCTTTAACTGCCTCTGTTTGAAAAAACACGCAGCCACCCCCTCATCAAAGCACAAAGTGCCAACGTGGGACAATAGTGGGCTTCATCCCAGCCCAGGAACATAAGACGTCCACAGCCGAAAATTTCAAAGCGAAACTTGAAGGAAGAATCCTCAACCGACAATCTGCGATCCGGAGCTGAAAGGGACTTCGAAGTAGGCAACGCGCCCCCTTTCAGCTTTTATCCAGGGGAATTTAAGAAGGCCACGGGCCCCCCCCGGCAGCAAAAGAACTTCAATCACAAAAACCAGCGATCCTGAATTGAGAGGGATCTCGAAGAAGGCAATAAGCCCCCCTCTCAATTTGAACCAAGGGAATTAAGACGGCAGAAGCCCCCCTAGCTGCAAATTCTACGTACGGTGGTCCATGAGCGAGGAAAGCTCCCACCAGGAGACGCCGCCGGAAATCTCACCAATTTCACCAACTCCACAACAATCTTCCTCACCGGGCGACGCACAGGAAGATCCGTCCCGGTACGAAGGAGGCAACGAGGGAGCAACATCTGCAACAGAGGGTGCTAATCAAACACCCCCAACAAATTCAACAGCACCAGGAGTAACATTAAAGAGTGGGACAATCCTTACAGGTCCCCCACAAGTAAGACCTTCTAGTTTAAATTTAGAAAATTATTTAAAATATCTAGAGGGGAAAGTGCGAGACTCCTCCGAACTTTCTGTTATACAGTGCGATTCTATCGATAAACAGCTCAAAAAGACCCGTGAACGGCGTCTTGAGCAAATCGCGCAATTCAAAGAAAGTACGGAAAAATTTAAAGAAAGCTTAAAACAGTTTGGGGAACTCTCGCACTCTCTCGAACCAGAAATTACCAATAATAGTGTAGAATTAAGAGAAGGTGCCATTGAAGACAGTGTCAGTGATTCCACCGTGAGTGAAATCCTATTGAATTGGCTGGGCGACTCCCTTTTGGAAACCAGCATAGAAGAAACTAGCTCCCCAAAAGTATCAAACTTAAGCTTCAGAATCCCCAATATAAACATGGCAGATTACGCGAAAATCGCCAAGTTAACTGCCCAGCTCGTTCCCCTATTCTCGGGAGAGCAGCACCCAAAATTGAGCCTGGAGCTCCAAACTTTCCTAAGATGCTGCAGGCAGGTAATCCAGTGCATTTCGGTGGAGGAACTATCGGCATTTTTGCAAATCTTCCCCACCAGACTTCGAGGCGAAGCTTACCAGCTGTTTGCCGCAAATATGCCTACTACTTTCAAAGAGGTAGAAGAACGGCTAAATCGTACATACCTGCCTAGGGAAACTTATCAGGAACTGGTAAATAAATTAATTACTACAAGGCAGTATCCTTTGGAAAACCTCACAGCCTTCACGGCACGAGTGAAACAAATGCTGGCACTCTGTAATGAAGCAGCAGAGTCCAAATATGGCGCTACAGCAGCCCCCGCTGTGAAAACACAGCTAGAAGACTTCGCGAAAAACGCACTAAAAACAGGAGTCAATAACCCGTATATGTGCCAATACTTTCTGACCATGACAGACGGCACGGTGGATGACCTCGTACAAAGAGCGCTTGACATGGAGCGTCTCCAGCAAAGTGCTCTATTTCTGCAACCTCCAGGGCACTTTCAATTCAGTACAGTGCAGAACCCAATACCACAGTCAATAAATGCACCTGTGATAAGTAATCCGCAAGGGATTCTAAATAATTCGCCTGCAAATCACCCCATATATAATCCAGGCATAATACCATGCGCACAGGATACCTGGCAAAACAGTGTGCCCACCAATGCAAGCACCAGTACATTTCCATCACAGTTCACACAGGCAAATATAAAACAGGAGCCAAAATCACCAAATAGAAATTTTAATGTAAACAATAAAAATAATTATTTAAATAAAATCAGTTGTAGTTTTTGTAATCTAAGAGGCCACACATATGCTGATTGCCTCAAAAGGAAAAATACGCCCTATTGTGTGAACTGTAAAATGTATAACCATGACGTGCGTGACTGCAGGAAAAACAATAATAGTTTCCAGAGACCACACAACAATGGTGGACCATCGAATCAACGCCCTAGAGAGCCGCAGAATTCCAATAACAATTCCAGAGTATATAACGTAAGAAAAAAGTGTGAATTTTGTGGTCGTTCTGGACATGCAGTAAATAACTGCCAACAAAAACGTAAATGGGAGGCCCGGAGTCAGGGAAACGACGTACAGTCGACCCAAAACTCCCCGGCTCGACTATAAATCTCCCGTCTAATAAAATAGGGTCCCCTCAGCAGCCCGATTCCAGTGTCGCTACAGTAAAACTACCCTTAGGCATAGGCCTGAACGGCCAAGCTAAACTAGTAGTAGACACAGGCGCTGAGGTTAGTATAATAAAGAAAAGGTCGTTAAAAGATCTCAAAGAAATTAACCACAATGAGGCATGTACACTTCAGACCCCATTTGGTACCGGAAAGACGCTGGGAAATTGCCAGGGAAATTTCGTTTTCAAAAACAAAATTCCCTGCAAGTTTCAAGTCGTACAGAACTTGCCTGGCCTTTCCGATGATGGACTTCTAGGAAATGATTTCCTAGCAAAAAACTGTAACGTTGAGGGTCCTAATAAGGCACTAAGGTTTCCTCGCACGGAAACTAATCCAGACGAATTTGCTTTGCCATTAGATTTTGAAACGGACAAGCCACGTTCTGAAAAAGCAGTCGAAGTAAGAACACTTGTAGAAGAGGTAGAGTCTAAACAGGCTGAACTATCCACCTGCAGTGTCTTCAAGGCTTCTCAAACGAGAAAAGCTGGCTGCCAAGCTCCAAAAGAGCCCAAGGAATGTGAAAAAGGCTGTCTGGGCGAACAAGAGACCGATGAAATCAGGCAGCAATTGGTTACCTTTAAGGAACCAATCTGCATACCTGCCCGCTCTCAAATTGTTGCCCCAGTCCCTTTACAAATTCAAGAAGAAATGCTCTGTTTATCACAAGAGATAAGCGATGGAGTCTTCTTGGCAAACAGTTTGCTGTCATCTGGAGAAGAATTAGTGCTGGTCAGTATCCTCAACGCTAACAGTCATCAAGTAGTCATACATAGCTTAAAGTTACAGCTATTTCCAATAAACGACTACATATTAGTCCCATTAACACACACAAAAGACCACAAAAGAACACACATTCCACTACCAAATTTAGAGGCAATATCAAACAACACAAGAGACGGAACTGAGTGTCTAAAGCCTGCCAAAAAGGTGCATATAACTCTTCCGTCCAAGATCCCGAGGCATAAATCACTCTTAAACAAACAACGGCCATATAAAAACGGTAGCGAGTCGCTAAAGCCTATACTAAAGGTGCATATTACTCCACCGTCACACAACACAAAAAATTCTACATGGTCAAAAAGCAGTAGCATTGACGCGCATGAGTATCCCACACAACCTAAGGCAAAGACCACACAGGTGTACCAAACTCAGCCGTCAACAAGGCAGGAAGCAAATACCCTGTCAATTATTAAGAGCCACGAAATACAGCCTCAAAAGCAATCGCAAAATCCTCATCTATTTACAGGTCAAAAACCTAAAAGGAAGAGTAAGTCAAACCAAGGTTCAGCCGACAAAACGGCAATATTACAACATGTACGACATCTATACCCGGATAATGAGACTCCGGACGACCCAAAACAATATCCGCGTATTTCTAGGTTAGAGCAAGAACTCAGCCTAGACCCTAATTTAACCGCGGAAGAAAAAATTTCGATATCAGAACTCTGCGAAGAGTATAACGATATCTTCTTCCTCAAAGGTGACAAACTCACCTATACAAATGCGATAACGCATAATATTCCATTGGTGCAAGATCAAGCACCAATCAATCAAAAAATGTACCGCTTACCTGAAACACAGCGGAAAGTCATTAACGAGCAGCTAAAAGAAATGCTAGACAGCGGGATAGTCCAGTCTAGTAAGAGCCCTTGGAATTCACCTCTACTAGTTGTCCCCAAGAAAGCGGGAGCTGACGGTGGAAAAAGGTGGCGCGTCGTTGTCGATTTTCGTAAATTAAACGAAAAGACAATTGGAGATGCATTCCCGCTACCCCGAATCGAGGATATTCTCGACCAACTAGGTCACGCAAGATATTTCACCACACTCGATTTGGCCAACGGCTATCACCAAGTCCTTGTCGACAAAAAAGATCGACATAAAACTGCTTTCAGCACAAGTTATGGGCACTACGAGTTCAAGCGTATGCCATTCGGGCTCAAAGGAGCCCCCGCCACATTTCAACGCCTAATGAATTTCGTCCTAACAGGCCTACAAGGCCTCGAATGTTTTGTCTACCTAGATGACATTGTCATCTATGGTAAAAATTTAAACGACCACAACGAAAAGTTGAGGAAAGTCTTCAATAAGTTGAGAGAAAACAACTTAAAACTGCAGCCAGAAAAGTGCCAGTTTCTACGAAGAGAAGTTGTTTACCTAGGACATAAATTTTCTAGCGAAGGAGCCCTACCAGACCCAAGTAAGACGGCCTGCGTCCAAACATTTCCTGTTCCAAGAACAGTAAGGCAAGTCCAGTCATTTTTAGGACTTGCCAATTACTACAGGAAATTCATTCCAGACTTCTCCAAAATTGTACGTCCAATCACAAATTTACTCCGAAAGGATGTAAAATTCACTTGGACAGAGAAATGCCAAGAAGCATTCCAAAGCATAAAAAATGCTTTAATTTCTCCACCACTTTTAATTTACCCAGATTTTTCGAAATCTTTTAATCTCACTACAGACGCAAGTAACGAGGCTCTAGGAGCTGTTCTTTCTCAAGGAGAAGTCGGAAAGGACCAGCCCATTGCCTATGCAAGTCGCACATTAAACAAAGCCGAAAGAAATTACTCTACTATAGAGAAAGAGTTATTGGCTATTGTCTGGGCTACCAAGAATTTCAGGTGCTATCTTCAAGGCCGGAAATTCACGGTCTATACTGACCATAAACCTCTCAAAGGTGTCTTCAATGTGAAAGACCCTACTTCCCGTTTGGTGAGATTTCACCACAAATTATCTGAATTCGATTACAACATCGAATATAAACCAGGGAAGTACAACACTAATGCCGATGCACTAAGTCGCATCCCTCAAGCATTAAAAGAAGACAGTTTAGGCAATACCTTAACGGTAGAAGCCCTAGTCCACCACACGATGGACTCAGATGTGGAGGAAAACAATTCCACAAATAACAAGAGAAAGAAGAAATCCGCTCATTGTTTCGTCGTGACTCGAGCTCAGAAGCAAAAGGCTCAAGAGACATTAAATAGCTCCAGTGTGGAGACAGAAGAGCACACGAAAGCGGACCAAAACGAAATTCAACACACTGAGGCGGAAACACTAAACCCAGCATCGCTTGATCAAAAAGTAGGTACTGGCAAGACACCCGAAGTTATCACGAGCCCTATGGAAATCCGAACAATCTTAAAAGATTATCACGATTCTCCATTTGGTGGCCATCAAGGTGTCATAAAAACTTACAAACGCATAAGACGCAAGTATTGGTGGAGACACATGCTTAGCGATATTAAAAAATACATTAAAAAATGCCCAAAGTGCCAGACGATGAAAGCATCTCCACAATATAAAATGCCAATGGTTATCACGGACATCGCAGAGCAACCGTTCGACAAAGTTTACCTCGATATTGTAGGTCCATTAGAAGAGACCACATCAGGTAACAAATATATCTTGACCTTCCAAGATAATTTAACAAAATTTGTCGACTGGTATGCAATACCTAATGCAGAAGCAGTCACAGTTGCGCAAGTTTTCTTTGATGAAATCGTTACGCGCTATCGCATACCCAAAAGAATACTCACCGATCAGGGAACAAATTTCCTGAGTGAATTATTCAAAAGAGTATGTAAGCTTCTAAAGGTAAAGAAGTTACAGACTTCGGCATACCACCCACAGTCTAATGGAGCACTAGAGCGTGCACATAGACCCTTAATAGAATACCTGCGAACAATCGTAGATGAAAATCCCAAAACATGGGACCAATACCTACGAAACTTACCCCAATGGACTGCCTATACGGCTTCACAGCGGATGTCCCATCAAATTTAAAACGGGATCCCGAACCCGTTTACAATCATGAGAGCTACTATCATATACTGAAGTATAAGCTCCAAAAATCATATGCCACGGCAAGAAAGAACTTATTGGCAAGTAAACAGCGCTCAAAGGGGTACTACGATAAGACAGTACGGCCCCTAACTTTCCATGTAGGAGACAAGGTCCTCATCAAGAATGAGAGCAGAAAACATAAGCTTTCCCAAATCTGGGTAGGACCTTATCAGGTAATCGCAATACCAAGTGATGTGAATACCACAATCAAAATTGGTAAGCGAACGGTAACGGTACATAATAACCGTTTGAAGCCATATTTCGAATAAAAATATATCAAACAAAAATGAACCAGGTTGACTTGAAATTCCCACTATAGTGTCCATTAAACCTCATTTCAATACACCCCCATAAACATTTGCGGTGGAGTCACTCCACTGCCCAGTTTAAATCGGCACAATGTACGTACAAGTATGCTTAAAGGATTGTTTTCTTCTCCTGAATTGTCCACAGAAATGGCGCTAAAATTCATCATAGTTGTCCTCTTCATCCAGTACACAACTGGAGCAACCGCTGACAAACCTTATGTAATAACCCAGCTAAATGGCTCGGGTATATTTTTCGAGGACCTAGGAAATCTGATGGTATATCATGACACCTGGAATGTCCTCACCGAGATAGACTTGGATGAACTAGATGCACAGATAAAGCTAGCAGAATATGCAGAGCACTTAGTGCATAAACTCTGCATAAATATAACAAACCCAGAAGACCTCTGTAACGTGCAGCAACTACACATACACGCTATTATAGACAGCGTACGAAAGCGCACGGAAACTATTAGGGAACTAGTACCAGGAAAACGCAAGGCCAGATCGCTATTTGATGGAATAGGCAATGCCATGCACTATTTGTTTGGAACTATGGACAGCAACAACGAAAAAGAAATTTACAGCAGGTTAGAAGAACTTGAATCGAATACACAAGCCCTAGCCGAGCTAGAGAAACAACAAATCAGTGTTGTAAAAACTACCTTGGAAAAGATTCAAAAACCGCTGGCAATGTTAATAGACAGACAACAAAAAATAGCCCACCAGGTAAACGATCTCCACCATGTGGCCGATGATTTAACTAGGAGGCAACTGAGACAAGAGATTATATCAAGCTTATTGCTCCAAATCATCGAAGTTGAATATCGACAACAAGCCCTCCTGGATATAATAATGGCTAGTAGAACCAATCATATTCATCCACTCCTAATGTCTCCCAAAAATCTGTTGGAGATATACCGCAAGACGGCCTCGAATTGCCCAAATGACCAAAATTGTCTATCTGTCCTATATCAGACAGCAGGAGCTCAGTCGCTCCTTATGCAGAATAAATTGGTGGTGAGAATTACTCTCCCAATTGTTAATCTGCCAAAAATGAGGCTACAACAGATTCAATGCTATCCTGTATCCAAGTCAGCAAATTACTCATTAATTCCAGACCCTGGTTATTCATACATAGCCAATAGCGAAAAAACTCAGGAATTTCTCTTATTAAGAGGCGATGACATGAAAAATTTCAAAAAAATAACAAGTAATTTGGAAGAAAACACGTATGTAGGCAGGCTGAACACGCCTATAATCAAAGCGGCAACGTCCAACGAATGTGCCATTAAATTGCTATACAACCCTCTAAGTGAAGTGCCCAAATGCAAGACCAGAGTACAAATCCCACAAAAAGACATGCTGATCAAATTAAGTAAGCCCAATACGTGGCTATTTTCTTTTATCACCTCCACGGTGCTACACATCACATGTCCAGATCACCTTGTAATCTCGAAACTGGAAGGACAAGGGATATTAGAGATAACGCAAACATGTCAAGTTCAAATAGGTGACAAAGTGCTTAAATACGAAGGTCAAAGTAAATTTCCACTAAAAATTATCCAGCCGAATCAGTTTCCTGAGCTCAACCACTCTCTACTCAACGTAAACCTGACTGAAATTTTACAAGGAACTCAAAACCACAGTCTGGGGAAAATCGAAATCTTAACGGGAGACAATATCCATAAATCAATTTATACCGACACCCATTCGCTGGAAGAAATCCGAAACAAAATTATAAAATACCAAGAAAGGATATCAAGTAAAAACTACCATATCCTGTCCACAACTTCTCTATCATTTACGAGCCTACTAGTTCTGGCCATTATGATCGCTGTGGCAGTAAAATATCTTAACCCTGTTGTCATCAAGATGAGACAACAGAGAAATCAACCACAAGGTAACCCCGAAATTTCATCAGAGGGAATTCCTTTAGAAGAGCGAACTCCTGCTCCCCAACCCAGCTTAAGGCGAGCCAGAAGCCTCTCCAAAACAAAATCAGTCCAAATCGTTTAGAAATGCGAAACTGACACTGTCAACATTGGTCACTCGATCAAAGTAAATTTATAGACAAAAGAAAACCTGGTCACATGTACAAAACATATGAATAACTAACAACAACGATTTGTAGAAAAAAAAATGGTATTATAATTACATAACAAAATAAGTTAAAATAAATAACTGCATGTAAAGAAAAATAGAATAGAAGTAATTTTAAATAAAATAAAAGTAAACAAATCATTAAGGATAAAGTACCCACAAATTCATGGAGAAAAAATAAAATGAAAGGTATGAAATTCACAAATAGATAAAAAGAAAAAATTAGAGAAAACATGGCTTTGCAAAAGGAAAGAACTAAATAACAAATTAATAAGTAAAAATAAGAAGTTTACTGGGTCACTAATAGTAACAAAATATAAGATAAACAATAATAATAATAACTAGTATTAGAGTAACAATACAAAAAAAATATAAGTGCATAACTACATAACTACGTAAGATAATCAGTTCTTAGGCTAAACAAAAAAAAAAATTTTTTGAAAAACTACCACAAAATCATCGACTATTATACACAAATCGATTTAAATCATTCAAAACAACAATAATGCAAAGACTATATTTGATTTCTGTGTATTTATGCTCTTCAAAAAAAATTATTTCGATATACAAAGTTCAATAGTTTGACAGTCTGGTAAACAAGAAATGATTGAAAATATTTAACAAGATTCGATTCCTCGATTTAATTCGACTGTGTATTCTCGATAATTTGGATAAAAAAAAAAAATGAGAACAAAATTAACAACAACGACTACAACAACAGCAATAAATAAGATGAGAAAACTTAAGGAATTATTTCTGTTAAGCCTAAAACAAAACAAACAAATAAAATGCCAAAAAACAAGTTAGAAATAATTTCAAGTATAATTTTATAATAATTTAACGAATATCTAGGTAATTAAGCAGAAAAAAGGCGCAAAATATAAAAGAGAAAAATACACACGCACACACAAACAAACACAGCTACACTTACACACAGTAACAGACGTAAATTACACTAAAATTAATTACATACATATAAAAAAAAAGTAAAAAAAATAAAAATAATTATATAATTATAATAATATTGAAAAAGCGTTGTAGTATAATAATATCGAAGCATTTTTTATTGAAGAATCTAACTTAATCGATATATTTACGATAAATGAAAGAATTACCTAGTTACTAGATATATTTTTATTATATGTAAAATTAATCGTTTAATCTTTATTTTTTTTTATTACACTCTGACCCCATAAAACATAAAAGAAAAATATTATAAAAATAAAAAATATTGTAAACCTCGACCGAGACCCGATCCGCCAAAATAGCACCCACAATAACTTCCCCTGAGAATTATTCCTCTTCAAAGAATAATTCTCTTTTTCTCAGGGGGAAGGATTGTTATGTACGTAAATTATACCCTGAAAAAGTATAGAAAGGGGATGATTTTACAAGCATACATACATGTTGAACATGATTAGCTTACCTTCAAAAACATTTGAAGAAAGCAAATCAGTTCCTAAAATTCACATAGAAAACCCTAAAATTTGAAAAATATTAAAAAATTGAATAAGTTCTTCAAATTCAATTCAATAAAACATTCCAAATTATAAATTTTCACATAAGCTAACCATGCCTAAAACATGGTTAGCTTATCTATTTAATCAGTGAAGAAAATTGCGTCAGCAATTTTCTTCACATTCCATAAATTAAAATAAAATTATTCCCATGGCAAATTTTGCCTTCAGCAAAATTTGCCAGTAGAAATATTTACTTTAAAAAAAAAAATAAAGCAAAAGACAAATCGTACCTTCAGTACGATTTGTCGTGAAAATTTCAATATCTATGTACGAACGTACATACATATCACAAAAAAGCTTTCGCGACAAGAAGAGCGCGCCGCGAAAGTACATTGTATGTATACGCGCGCGGCATCGTGACGGTGGCTGATGTTTATAAAAGCATCAAATTTCAAGCCTCCGTCCAACGAAAAATATTCTGGACTTGTTTAATCAAGTCCAGAATAAATGAAAATTTTCTCAGGGTGAAAATGCAACTATGCATTTTTTACCCTGAACGAAGGCTCTTGATCGCGACAAAAGTGATCAAGAGCCGAGTTTGATTTTTAACTTGAATAACGGCGGTTCGAGAGTTGGTTAAAAAATCTCGTGGAGAACGCGACAGGAAGATTTTATAGAGACGCAGTCGAATTTTTAAAATAAATAAAACGAGTTGTGTTTTAAAAAACTAGGTACGTGACGGTTGTAATTACCCATCGAAAGGTGAGCTCGGGTTTTTTGGTGTTCGATTTTAAAAAAAACTTCGGTCGGCATGGACACTGGCCTACGGTTGTAAGAAAGAAAAAAGGGGGTTGTCAAACACAAAACGGTGAATTTAAAACCAAAGCTTAAAAAAGAGAAATTAATGAAAACAAGAAGCAGTTGTAGTTATTATAAGGGGTCAGTTTGTGAATCTTAATTAAGAAAATAAAAAAAATTGTGAATTATACTGAGAAGTGAATGGTTAATTATAAAGAATAACAAAAAATTAAAAGATTGTGTTTGACTTCTGGTATACCATTGAGTGTTTGATACACTATTAGAAATAATAAAAAGATTACCACAGTGGAAACAGAGAAAACAGTGTTTGGATACGAATTCTGCCAGTCCCAAAAAGGTACGTAACAGCCATGACGCGCTGCAGTTTAACAAACGTTGAGAATCTACTAAAATGTTCATTCCTGTTTGACTGAGTAGTAGATAAACAACTTACTCGCTTTTGTTCAGATTCTATGTTGCTTCCCGGAAGAGGTAATGATTGAGGCCAATCTTCCTCAGGATTCAACAGCAACTGAGGTCTGTCCCACCATAAGTGGTGGGAGCTTAATGTTGCAGGTTCAATGCCCCTGGGGTTGCAATCGGCAGGATTCTCATTAGATCGCACGTGATGCCATGACAGTATATCAGTTGAATATTGGATTTCTGCAATCCTATTTGCAACAAAGGTTTTGTACTTGTACCGATGATTGCGGATCCACGATAGGACAATAGAGAAATCTGTACAAGTGAATATGGGGATCTTAGTAAGATTTAGATTGGTTCTAACTCGATTACTGAGTCGAACTAAAAGTACTGCGCCACACAACTCGAAGCAATGAAGCGTGATAGGTTTGACAGGTTCTATTTTGGATTTTGCAATAAGTAAATTAACATTAACGTTTCCTCCTTGATCTGTAGCCCTGATATGCACTGCAGCCGAATACGCGTCATTGGATGCGTCGAAAAATCCGCGTATCTGGAACGTTGATAAATCACAAGTGGTGCATATCTATCGTGGTATATGGATTGAGCTAATGTGAAATAGCTTTCTTTGAATTGTCGCCTGTGCGTGTCAATGTGTGAATGAATTGGCTCGTCCCATGAGCATCCCGAAAGCCATAAGGTTTGCATCACAATTTTGGCTGCAACTATGATCGAAGATACCGAACCTAATGGGTCAAAAAGTGTAGCAATTTCTGACAACACAGAACGCTTTGTAGAAATGCGATCTGGGAATTGTTTATATTGCAAGGTGAAATGGTCAGTTCCTGGGGGTGCCAATGTATTCCCAGGGTTTTAACAGATTCATCACTTGCTAACCGTAATGGTAGTTGTACTTCCCTATGTTCTTCCAGAATGCTTCATAGGAGATCCGATAAATTGCTAACCCATTTCCCTAGGTTGAAGCCTGCTGACGACAAAATGTTAATCATCTGCGCTTGTATTTCCAAGGCTTCATCGATGGAATCTGCTCCAGTGAGCAACATAAAAATCACGCGATATAATTTTGGTAGCTATACGATATTTTGAAGCTTCATCAGTTGCTAATTGGTGAGGGGTCTTGATTGGTAAATATGGAGCTGGCGTTGTGCCAAATGTGACCGTGGTTAACTTATAGTCTCTGATGCTTTCGCTGTGATTATTTCTCTAGACTATCCGTTAAAAATTTTGATCTAGAGGTTGAATGTTGATCATTCGGTACATTTTCTCTATGTCGGCTGACATAGCGTATTTATATTTGCGCCATCGAAGTAATGTAGAAAAGCTGAGATTGCAGTACTAGAGCCGCATGCAACTGTTCATTTAGACTTTTCCCATTAGTGGACTTATCCGAGGCATCAAGACGACTCGAACCTTGGTCGTAATGCTATCCTTAATGACGGCGTGGTGAGGAAGATAATAACATTTATCTCGACTGGCTTCTTTATCAGCCACTATCATGTATCCTAATGATGGATATTCGTTGATGCAAGCCTTGTATTCCCGATTAAGCTCAGGATTTTGTTGCAATTTGTGCTGTAGACAGTAAAATCTTCGTAGAGCTATGCCAAGAGAGTCAGCTAAGCTGGGTGCTACATTAATAAAGGCCAAGCGAACTTCGTAACGGCCCGT
Organism: Dioctria linearis; assembly: GCA_963930735.1. Lineage (NCBI taxonomy): Eukaryota > Metazoa > Arthropoda > Insecta > Diptera > Asilidae > Dioctria > Dioctria linearis. Next base: position 162,530,307 of record OZ005742.1, on the reverse strand, counting down.
TGCGTTTCGATGATGAGTTTTTTGATAAAACTCTTCACAATCGCGGTCTGCCTTAGACAGTTGTCGTCTTCCTGGAATAACTTCTTCGGTTTCCCAGAATCGCCGCAGAAGTTTATCGAGAGAAGACTCTTCCTCGTAATGAGCATTTACTGTTAAGTTGGACGCTGTGGAGATTGTGTGAGTGTCCTTTAACTTGCCGAAAAGGATCCAACATAGGGTGCTGTTTTGTGCAATAGGTGTATTTGGAGAGCCTTTTCACAACCCTTCTAAAAGTATTTCTCCATACACATCTGCTCCTACGAGCAGGTCGACTTTTCCTGGCTTCAAAAAGAGTGGATCTGCTAGTTGCAGGCCATGTATGTGGTTCCATTCCTTGGTTGGAATAATGGACGGAGGCAGAATGTCCGTGATGGTGTTCACGATAAGGGCATTTATCGTGGTTATCTCAATCGAGGTTGAATAAGAGTGAATCCGTATTGAAGCGTGTCTGCTAACACTCACAGCCTCTGACTTTCCTAAGCCAGTGATTTGTATCGATGTGTTCATAGTGGCAGCTTGCAGGCAGCAGCCTTTGTTATGAACGTGACTTGAGAGCCTGAGTCAATCAAAGCTAGTAAAGTGAGCATGGCGCTCTTTTTTGATATAACTTTAAGCAATGCTGTGGCAAGCAAGGCTTGTTTAGTTCGCATTATTTGATTCGCGTGAAGCGTTTGAATTGATCCGTTGGATGTGGAAGGCGAGCTACAAGGTTGTACTTGTACGTGTGGATTTGTGATATTCCTATGAAGTAAGGAATGATGTTTCCTTCCACATCGCTGGCACGTGAACCTGCTAGTGGAATATTTGGTATTGTGGCTATTTGAGAGGCAGTTAATACACAACCGATTTGACGTGACAATTTTGAATAGATTGAGAATAGATCGTCTGGAAAATAATTGTATTTCTGTAGTTCACTATCATCCAAAGCTTGCGTAGCTTGGAGAATTGAATAATGAGCAGTCTTAAAGTCTGACCAAATTTCGCCTAAGCCGTTCAATCGCTCAGAAAGAAGCCCTTTTGTTCGTTTTTCTACATCAGTTTTGTTGTATTTATTGAACGATTTTTCGAATATTTGTGCAGAGGTGAGTTGATTGGCGAAACGTTTTTGAAGTGCAGCCATGTTTGAAAGACTGAGAATATATACCGCCCGACTTTAAATCCGGCTCGAAAAACCATTAAATGTACTGCCTGTAGTCAGAGCGATATGCAAAAATGAATAATGCGGTGCAAATTGATGCCACTGGTATAAAGTTAGTGGTTCTATTCGTTGGTCTATTAATTTCTACACTTCACTGTCAAACTAGAGTTTTATGCTTAATAAATTTAAAATATAACTAGTTCAATTTATTAAACTTCAATAAATGTAAAATATAAGGTATATCACAAATATAATAATTTTGTTGCAATAAACTTTGTACTCACCTGATCTATGTTTGGCAGTTGATTCACTTGATTTAAATAATTTTAACTGAGGTTTGGGATTGGGAGTAGATCTTACTCCAGTCGAAACCCACAGAGAATCTTTATTGCAGTCGTTACCCACAATAAAGTCTTGGTTAGTAATTTTCTTATTACAGTCGTTACCCGTAATAAGAATCTTTATTTTAGTCGTTACCCACAAGAAAATGTTTGTAAGTAATTTTCTTATTACAGTCGTTACCCGCAATAAGAATCTTTATTGTAGTCGTTACCCACAAGAAAGTGTTTGTAAGTAATTTTCTTATTACAGTCGTTACCCGTAATAAGAATCTTTATTGTATTCGTTACCCACAATAAAGTGTTTGTTAGTAATTTTCTTATTACAGTCGTTACCCGTAATAAGAATATTCATTATAGTCGTTACCCACAATAAAGTGTTCGTTAGTAATTTTCTTATTACAGTCGTTACCCGTAATAAGAATCCTTCTTGTAGTCATTACCCACAATAAAGTGTTTAGTGTTGGTAGGTTTCTTATTACAGTCGTTACCCGTAATAAGAATCCTTATTGTAGTCGTTACCCACAATAAAGTGTTTAGTTAGTCAATTTCTTATTACAGTCGTTACCCGTAACAAGAATCTTTATTTTAGTCGCTATTCAAAATAAAATCCTTAATCTAGTCGCAACCCAGAATAAAAATATTTATTTCATTTGTCAACCAAATAAAGATTTAGATTGTTAGTAAAAATTCACAACACTAGCAAATACCACTGAGAATAAACTATCAGTTAATCACTGCACTGCCAAACTGAAAAAGCGATCGAGTCCAGTTAACTTGCTGTTTATATAGCCCTTGCTTGCACACGACACCAATGATGGAGTAGCAGAGGCGCATGATCACAAGAATTGGCCGTGCATTTGTAATTTTACGGCACTAGAGCTAAAATATGCATATCAACGAACAAAAATGCATAGTAACAAGAAATTTAAAGCAACCCATGCTGCTGTGTTAAATTGAAATCTGTATATTGGCAAAAATGTTTTCACTATTACGTAGAGAAGAAATTCCCGTTCAATGATACTTGTAATGATGATAATGATTTAATTTGATCTACTCGATAAGGCTATACCTTTGTGTTGTATTTGTGCAATATGATATGTAAATGACAAATACACTGCTTTGTTGGTTTGTGTTCCTATTTTTTTTTTTTATTAAGAGTGCTGAGATTAGAGTTATTTTGCTAAAACTTTGATGCTTTGTTTTCAGAATGTTTAGTCTGTACAAACCAAAATATATTCGAACCGATTTGGTTCAAACAACTTGTAATAAACATTGGAAAGCCAATCAAAGCTTGAAGCTGTATTAGAATTAGGAAAGAAATAAATGAAATAACTTAAACAGGTAAAACTAGTGGTCAGAACAAGCCAATTTTGTAAAAGAAGAATGAGAAAGTAGGGGTAGAGGAAGTCACGTAGGCCCGCCAAAAAACGAAGAAGTAAGTCGACACGTTGGACGCCAAGTTTTTTGTACACTTTATCTGTATGTAGAGTCCAATTAATCTAAAAGTAGAAAATCAATGTTCTATTTGAAAAAAAATAAAAGAAGTAAATAAAAAGAAGAGAGGTCTATCTTACGTAGTGTGTTTTTATTCGCCCAGAAATTTACTAAGAAGAAAATAGAAAGTAGAACCAGCGCCCTAAGTGCAGCTTTCAAAGGAAAACTCAGGGTTTGTGCTACCAGGCCCCATCCTTGTCTCCACCTTATCTAGAAGGAGAGAATTTCCACATCAAACTCAGGTAAAAATTCTCCTTGTTTTACAAACGCCGACGTCTTCGCTGGTATCTCTGGTTGGAACTCCAGGTACTCTTAACGGGTTCCGTAACGGCGAAACGTTTCGACGAAGTACGCAAATTAGCTTTGCCAAGAAGAATGATGGAAGAAAATGTATAACAATTAAAGTACGCAAATTAGCATTGCCAAGAAGCACGACGGAAGAAAATTTATAACAATATGTTCGCACTTTGACAACTTTGAAAATTAGAAGAAGAACCCCCTTTTTATAGAGAAATTTGTTCCAATTTCATATCTTTAAAAATGAGTTCTGTAATTTTCAGGCTTACTTTGACTACAATATGTTGTAGAGATACAAAATCCATAGTTAGTCATAACTTATTAAAGAACAATATCAATAAGTCAACGACCGTAATTTCATTCTTTAATATCAATTTCTACCTTCACTTAGCTATGCAATTCTTACATTCACCAAAGTTTTATGTCAGCAATTGCATGGAAGTACAAGTGAAATTACGGTCGGTGACTTTGCCTACGAAGTAAATTTATGCTGATCTTGTGATTTGTGTTTCATTGACATAAATTTTTGTTATATTTGTTTTTCATTTATTGTCATCCTATGTATATATGTATAGTAATTATTGTATAAATAAGCGAATCAAATTAATAAAAATTGAATTGATTATCAGATAGCAATCGATCAAGTTTAAATTATATTCATCAGTTCACAGTACAAATATTGGTCCTTCGAGCTTGCTTTGTTGAACTTAGTGTCTTCAAAGCAGTACAAAATTTCTGCAGAACTTAGTGTCAGCAGTTAATTGTTATTCAGCGCAGAAATTCCTGTTGAACTTAGTGTCCTCAGGCAATTTATTTACTAATAATAAATATTTTTTCCAGTCCTAATACCTAAAGCAATATTGGCGAGAAGCAAAGAAGTCCGTTCAATCTAGCAACATCAGCTACTCGAAAATTCAATGAATATATACTACTATGGAGCAGTTAATTAAAGCAAACAAGGCAGATGCTGTAAAACTTCAGAAATTTATAACAAACCACACCAAAGATTCTGACGTACGTAAAACAAGGGATTATTTTGAAACCCGTTTGATTAAAATAAGCAAGCTATGGGAAAGTTTTGACAAAAGAAATGATGATCTGGAGCTATACCGTGAAACTAATTCAGAACAGCCATACTTTAAAGAGAATTTTTATGACACCGTGGAAAAATTGTATGAAGAAACACGGGATATGTTAGAAAATTCCTTGGCGGATTTAATGTCAAGAGCGAAAATCACTGAAGTATTGCAAGATCAACTGAAGGTAATAAAGAAGCAATATGCCATTATAGGAACTCTACAAAAGACATCGGTTTCAATTAAAGAAGAGATTAAACAAGAGGTATCTGCAGCTTACTGTATGCAAAAAATCAAGTTGGTGAATGACTATTGGGAGCACCTTGTCCGAAACCATGGAGAGATCATGTCGATGGGTAGAACAAAACACGAATATATGGAGAATGATATATTCTCAAGCATTGAGGATACCTATCAAACTACCACAATTCAACTACAAGAAGTATTGAATAAATTAAATCCTCAAGCTAAAAATTCGATCAGCACCAACGAGTCAAAGGGAACACAAATAAAGTTGCCAAGAGTCGATATTCCGTCATTTAACGGTGACTATATCAAGTGGCAATCATTTAGAAATTTGTTCATGGAACTCATCTATAAAGATGACAAGATGTCTGGAGCTCAAAAATTATTCTATCTCAAAGGCAATCTCATAGGTGATCCAACTGAACTCATACAGCATCTACAAATAACAAACGAAAACTTTGAGACGGCCTGGGAAATTCTTGAAAAAAGATATAACAATAAGAGGACTCTCTTGACAGCGCAATTAAATATACTTCTAAAACAACCTTCACTGTTCAAAGAATCATCGGAAGGCTTGAAGAAGTTACATGACGTGACAATTGAATCTCTAGAGGGTATCAAAAATCTAGGCATAGATACGAAAAATTGGGATCCATTGATCATACACATAATCATAACAAAATTGGATAAAGAAACTCACCGAATTTATTAACAATCAGTGGCCACACCAAGAGAAGTTCAAGAACTAAGCAAATTTCTTGAATTCCTAGAAAATCGATTTCGAGGTCTTGAAGCAGTAGAGCCATCGAAACCAAAACAACCCGAAAGAAATGGGGAAAATACAAAAGTATACCTGGGAATGATTTCAAAGCATTGCGCTATCTGTGCAGAAAATCACAGAATATATCATTGCGAAACATTTAGTAAGCTAAGCGTACAACAACGACTAAAAGCTGTAAAAAAGGCAAACCTTTGCCAGAACTGCCTAGTAAAAGGCCACAATATACTACAATGTAAAAGCCGGTACACCTGCAAGTTATGCCAGAAAAAGCACCACACTCTTTTACATTATCAAAACCAGCAGGCACCATCTTATCAACAAAGCAATAACTATCCAAGAAAGGAAGCAATTGGAGATGATAGCTCACCAAACAAAGCGGTTGCAGCCCACTTTGCGAAGAAATCAAAGGGGTATGACGTATTACTGGCAACCGCTCTCATACAAGTAATCAATAAATCAGGAGATGCTGTGCTACTCCGGGCATTACTTGACCAAGGGTCTCAAGCAACGTTCATTACTGAGAATGCAGCTCAGCAATTAAGATTACCTAGAAGAAAAATTGAAGCCACAGTTTCCGGTCTTGGGTGCTCCAGTCCAGGAATCACAAAATCCAGTATAGAGATTACAGTAACGCCACGACTTAAATCAACATTCTCTCTCACAACCACAGCCCTCGTATTAAAAAATCTCACAAGAAAATTGCCTACAAATAAAATCATTCCAACTAACTGGTCGCATACCGAAAACCTGGTTTTGGCCGATCCAACATTCCATAAGCCGGGAAGGATTGACATCATATTAGGAGCAGAAGTGTTCGGGAAGGTAATACTAGGCAATCTTCTGCGTGGAACCGAAGATGCTCCCGTTGCCCAACAAACAGAGCTGGGGTGGATATTATCTGGAGCTATTAGTAACAGCAACAACGAGAATAAACTTATTTGCATGGTATCAGAAATAGATATAACCAGCGAGCTGCAGAGATTTTGGGAATGCGAAGAACTGGCAGCCGAAACTATTACCACACCAGAAGACATTGCTTGTGAAAGTTACTACCAACAAACGCACAGACGGGACGAGAGTGGTCGATATATCGTTCGCCTTCCATTTAAGCAAAATCCTAAAGAAGCCAATTTGAGCAGATCAAGAGAACTAGCGCTTGCCCGACTGTTCCAAATGGAGCGAAAATTTAACCAAGACAAAGTATTTGAAACCATGTATAAGGATTTTATGAAGAAATACCAACGCTTAAGTCATATGGTTCCAGCCGAAGATGATGGTGAGATAAAATAGTACCTACCTCACGATGCGGTTTCAAACAAGACAGTACAACAACCAAATTACGTGTAGTCTTCGACGCTTCGGCCAAAAGAAACAACAGCAGATGTCTAAATGATATCATGATGACCGGTCCTCAACTGCAAGGAAGCCTAATCTCCACTCTATTAAGATGGAGAAAACATAAAATAGTATTCACGGCGGACATAGAAAAAATGTACCGCCAGATAAAAGTGGATGTGAGAGATCAGCAGTATCAATGTATTCTTTGGCGAGAGTCTCCAAATCACCCTATCAAGGAATATAAGCTGACGACCGTTACTTACGGCACAACCTCAGCACCGTTTCTCGCAATACGCACTCTGCAGCAACTCGCGCAAGATGAAGAAAAACAATACCCTATCGCATCCAGAATCATACTGAGCGATACTTATATAGACGACGTAGTCTCAGGAGGCGCTTTCATGGAAGAAGCAATAGAATCTTGTCAGCAGTTAATAAACATGCTAAGGGGCGGAGGTTTCAAGCTTCGCAAGTAGACAAGCAATAAATTCAAGGTTGTTAAGGATATAGCCTATGAGTTTCGAGAACAACCTCGCTTTATAGATTTCCAGAAAGAACAGACTATTAAGGCACTTGGAGTGCACTGGAACCCTATAACCGACAATTTCAAAATACACGTTTCAATAAGCATGTACGACAACCCCACAACAAAGCGGAATGTAGCATCCGAGGCGGCGAAAATCTTTGATCCTGTTGGATTATTATCGCCGGTAGTAATGTCAATCAAAATTCTTCTACAGAATATTTGGCTAGAGAACTCGTCCTGGGATGAACCATTATCAAGTACATTATTAACTAGATGGTTACAAATAAAGTCTGACTCCCAAAATTAGAAGAAATTGAGATTCCACGATGGATTGGGTTCACTGGAAAAGACACTAGCTGTGAGCTTCACGGGTTTTCAGATGCGTCAGAAAAGGGCTACAGTGCAGTAATATATCTGCGAATTACACGAAAATCGCATGTTCAGACAAACTTAATAACCGCCAAAACTAAGGTAGCCCCACTGAAACAAAGCTGACAATTCCAAGATTAGAATTATGTGGAGCAACACTACTCGCTAGACTGATAAACGAGACTAGAAAAAGTCTAGAAATCGATGACTTAAGGTGCTATGCCTGGACAGATTCAATGATAATTCTGTCATGGATACAAGAAGATACGCATAAGTGGCAAACATTTGGTGGGGAATCGAGTTGCACAAATACATGGATTATCAGACAGAAATACATGGTTTTACGTGCGATCATCCGAGAACCCTGCCGACATCGCCTCTAGAGGAATATCGCCATCACTGCTCAAAGATCATACTCTTTGGTGGCATGGACCTTCTTGGCTTAGCTCCAAGGAAATATCGTTTCCATCAAACCCAAAGAAGACAACTGACCTAGAGAAGAAAGGTTGACGGCAGATTCTTGTATGATTCCAAAGCCGAACATGAGAAAGATGATCTTCAAGAACTAAACTTGTATCAAGAGTTGCTCGAAAGATTTTCAACATTATGAAGATTACAAAGAGTAACAGCATACATTAAAAGGTTTGTGGAAAATATGAAGGTAAGCAAGGCGAACCGTACGTCTGGGTACTTGACAGTAAATGATATCGAAGAAGCACTAGTACCACTAGTGAAGACTACTCAAAAGCAAGTCTTTAAAGATGAAATAGCCCAGTGTTCAACAGAACAACCACTAAATAAGAAGAGCAGATTACTTCCTCTATCACCGTTTATAGACTCTAAGGGAATATTACGAGTAGGCGGAAGATTATATCAAGCAGAACTATCATACGATCGCAAGCATCCTATTATACTGCCCTACAAAAGCCGGCTGACAACACTAGTGATGGACAAAATGCATAAACTTACCTTACATGGAGGAAACACCTTGACTTTGGAAGTCACAAGACAGCAATTCTGGATATTAAATGGCCTGAAAGCAGTTAAAGGGTTCATACATCAATGTATAAGCTGTCACAAAAACAAAGCTCAAATGACCGAACAAATGATGGGAATGTTACCTAAGGCAAGAATGATCTCTACTCGACCCTTCAGCCAGTCGGGGGTAGATTATGCTGGACCATTCGAACTTTTACTGGCCAGAGGAAGAGGAAACAAATCGCACAAGGGCTATGTGGCAATATTCGTCTGTTTAACGACAAAAGCGATTCACTTGGAGGTAGTAACCGACCTAACATGTCAGGCATTTACAGCTGCCTTCAAGCGATTTGTCGCGAGAAGAGGACACATCGCTCATATTTACAGCGATAATGCAACTAATTTCGTTGGCGCTAATAACATACTTAGCAAATTACACACACAAAAGTCGTATAAAGATGACGTGCAGAATGCACTACAAGAAATCGGAACACAATGGCACTTCATTCCTCCAGCCTCCCCTCATTTTGGTGGCTTATGGGAAGCGGGTGTCAAGGCTATGAAACATCATATGCTCCGTGTAGTCGGTGATAGCAGGCTGACATATGAGGAAATGTGTACACTCATGACTCAAATTGAAGCATGCCTAAATTCGCGACCGCTGTGCCCAATATCTGAAGATCCTGAAAGCTTGGAAGTGCTTACTCCAGGTCACTTCTTGACTGGCTCTTCATTACTTGCTGGACCTGAAAGAAATCATCTTGAAAATAATCCAAATGGTCTTGATAAGTGGCAACGGGTAGGACGGATGCATCAGGATTTCTGGAGAAAGTGGTCATCCGAATACCTCTCAAGGCTACAGCAACGTCCTAAATGGACTCAACGACAATCGAACCTACGAATTGGAAATCTGGTACTAATTAAAGACGAACAACTTCACCAACAAAATGGGCACTTGGCCGAGTGATAGAAACGCACCCTGGACTCGATGATCTAACTAGAGTAGTAAACACTCCAAACAAAGGGATCAAGGATCAAACGACCAGTCACTAAAGTGTCGCTGCTTCCTACAATCGACAATCACATGAATGAATCGGTTGATCCAAAGAGACTCCTGCATCAAACAAATGAAGAAACTACTACGATAGAGACGGTTCCAAATCCTATCTCCGAGAGCAAAATAATTAATTCGCATTGCATTCAAAGCTCGAACAAAAGGCGGAGGTGCTCAAACTCACTACATGAAAAGAAAAATAATAAACGCACCCGACAGCCAAATACAATTCCACCTCATAACTCAAGCTCACTGAGTAAATCATGGCTAACCTTCATGATATTGGCATTGCTCACTATATTAGTTATAGCCCAGCAACCTGATAAACCATATAGTATAACCAGGTTTAAAGAACAAGAAGGAATCTATTTTGAAGACGTATCAGAGATCCAGCTATATTCAAGCGAATGGAATCTTATCATTTACTATGACTTGTCATCATATTGGAAGGAGTTCACAGGGATAATAAAATCAGTGCAAAGGCTTGCAGAAATCTGGCAAACAAAACACCCATCTAACAATACCAAAAGAACTATGTAACGCAACAATTTTACAGTTACAACATCAGTATGGTGAATCCTTTCAAATCAATAGTATATTACAAAAACAAAATGAAAATGAAAGATTTAGAATCAAACGAGCTCCTCTTGAAATAGTGGGCTCAATCGCAAACAGTTTATTTGGTATCCTTGATCAAGGATTTGCAGAAAGATACGAAGAGCAAAATTCAGAACATCAAGGAAAATGAAGATCTATTGAAAGAACTGCTAATGAATCAAACATCCATTGCTGAACACACAATTAATGTCATAAAGAAGAATAGTGAGACGTTAAATCATCAAATCACTATCTTGGAACATCATATAGAGACAATTGCAAATGGACTTAATAAAGCTGACGAAATCTTAAAAACTACGCAAGCCTTTACGTCGGCAGTATTACTAGTAACCCTAAATCTGATAAACTTTCAACATATGCAAAGGAGCTTATTAGCTGTAGTAACCGACACAAAACACGGAAGGCTCAACACACTACTGCTCACACCCATTCAGCTTCGTGAACAACTAAGCATAATTAAAGAGCACTTACAAAACATCTTAGAGTACCAGGAGATGAAACTTCGAAATCATTACTGCCAATATAAAATTCAATGCATGTTAAGATGCGCATCACGCAAAGGAATGTATTATTTGACGTTCGAATTCCATTGCTCAATGCAGAAATATATCGGCTATTCAAACTTACGCCTATACCTGTGAAACATGCAGATCAGTTCATCCACATTCAACCCTCAACACAATACCTGGCTGTAAACATCCATAAGGACCGCTTTACACCATTAAAAGGGGAAGATATCAAGGAATGCATACAATTATCAGAGGCCCAATTAATTTGCAATCTGAAACAGCCTATATACAGTGCGCAATCGAATCAAAGGCAGATGTGAGATAGAACTGCTTATTCCACCAGGGAAAATTGTCATCCTGTCTGTAAATTACGAAGTATACCATTGAAGAAAATGTGGTATAAGCTACACACACCAATTACCTGGATCTATATAATGGATGCACTAACTCATTTCGACATCATATGTGGAACAACGATCCACCCAATAATCCTTGAAGAAAGTGGGATTATACAAATACAGCCTACCTGTATGATAAAGCATCCAACATTATTCATAAGTGCAAACAATCAACAACCAGGAACCTTGAATTCCTCATTTATACCGGAGCAAGAAATTATCTCTACTCACATTGGCGAATATTTGGCAAGTCAAAATACAACCAACACTTCCATTCCCTTGCTAATTAAACAGATCAAGGCTGATGATATTGAAAAGCTCCATAAGGCAATTAAAACCCAACAACAGTATATCGCGGGAATTCCTCACCTTCACCGTCAGCACATACATCATTATGTTGGATTCTATTCATTGGCAGCTATCATAATCATCAGTGTGGCGTCCTATTTCTTGTGGAAAAAGCGACGAAACAACATGATGCCACAACTAAACCTACCTCAAGCAACCCCAAGACGAGCAGGGTCCAGGTCATAAGAGCAACTCAGTATCATCTTGGAGGTACCCCGATTTGATAATGCGAGGCGGGAGAATGTAGAGATACAAAATCCATAGTTAGTCATAACTTATTAAAGAACAATATCAATAAGTCAACGACCGTAATTTCATTCTATAATATGCAATTTCTACCTTCACTTAGCTATGCAATTCTTACATTCACCAAAGTTCTATGTCAGCAATTGCATGGAAGTACAAGTGAAATCACGGTCGGTGACTTTGTCTACGAAGTAAATTTATGCTGATCTTGTGATTTGTGTTTCATTGACATAAATTTTTGTTATATTTGTTTTTCATTTATTGTCATCCTATGTATATATGTATAGTAATTATTGTATAAATAAGCGAATCAAATTAATAAAAATTGAATTGATTATCAGATAGCAATCGATCAAGTTTAAATTATATTCATCAGTTCACAGTACAAATAATGTGATTTCGTTGTTTTCAATTGATATCAAATTACAAATTGCATTTTTTGACATTTTTCCCATAGAAATCAGTATTAATTTCGCATAATTATGATAAGTTTTTCTAAATCTTGCCATAACTTATCGTTTCGGCCATATTTAATTTCATTTTAAGACATTCCTCTCAGAATTCATTTTCATTCATCTTCACTCTTGTCCCTTTCACACCTTTCTGTCTCTTTCGCACTCATTGGTGTAAAGGTAATTTCGAAAATTCGCGATTATTCCGTAAACCGTGCCAAATATCGGCGAAACGAACGCGCCCATTGAATTTGTCGGCTCGTTTTACCCGGGGGTGACAGCTTAAACGTCGCGGAAATATGGAGTTCGCCGGTTTAATTGATACGCGAAATGTCAGCCGAGGGCGAGGTTTGTTATTTGTTAAAATTTGTGTTAAATTCAGTGATTATATGATTTATATGTATTTATCGAGCGACTTATTTATCCTTGCACAGGTTGGCATATAAATTTCTTTATTTTATGTGTTAATTGTGTATAATTTTCTGCCTTTTTACAAATGACATAGATACCTTGTCAAGGTGAATTTATTTCGCGCAGTCTCACCTAAGGCAGCTGTGCATTCCTTGTAAAAAGTAATTAAATTATGTATGCGTACCTAGCACGTTATTATTTGTATGATTTTTTGTTATATAACATAAAGTTCATTGAATTTCCATGGTGCATATATGGTGCTATGTACATACAATTTGTTGTTGTTCATTATTTATTGTAAATTAAACAGTTTTTTGCTTTTCTCTCTTAAAACTCATTTATTACATTAGTATATTTATCTTTGGAGTTCATGTTTTAATTCGGTTTTGTTTATTTCAGGTCGTCGTGGAACCCTTTGCAATCTGTTGATTCTCCGGATGATGGTAAGAATCTTTTCTTAGATTTCACTCTAATTTTTCTTTTATTTGTAGGTTCGTCAAACAATTTCTGGTCGGCTTTGCCTCAGAAAGGCGATAAGGCTTGGTATAGATGGGCGTGTGGCGACGTCGATATTAAAAGTTTTTAATAACTAAATCCCATTATGCTTTCAGTTGAAGAAGAAGAATTTCCTAAAAGGATAAAAAATAACAAGAGGAGACCACTAGCAGCTATTTTCCTTAGGCGTGTTTGTCCGTGGATATTCTCGATTTTGTGGAAATTGCATCTGTATTTGAAAGAAAATTCCTTCTAGTGTAGAAGAGATAATTGAATTCTCTACAGATGTCGCGAATACTCTCAGATTCATCCGAATTGCAGGGATCCAATTTGATAAGGTTTTGCAATCTCATTATTCTGCCCCATAACTGGATCCCTTTCCGAGCCCGCAGAGATAATCACAAAGACGTCCAAGCCTTGGGTAAACTGCGGCCCAGATCGGCGTTCTCCTCATTTGTGTTGAGGGTTAGGACTTTTGCCATACAACTTGACAGGTTCGATGATCGAGTTTCCGAGAAATACCTGGACTTATTTCCTTGTTGAAAACAAACCGATTGATGTTGAATAGAAGGAGTTGGAATTTCAATATATATACTCTGATCGAGCCGGAATTTTGATTGATTTAATGTAGATCCGATGCTTTCGGATTTTTAATAGCAAGGAGATCTTGTTCCAACTTTTGTGGAATTTGGAAGGAGTTATTCGATGTTTTCGACTACATAGAATTTGAAGGAGATAAAACTTTATTGAAATTCCTTACATCCTTTTTTGATTTATTTCTAAACCTCACTTTTTGTGAAGGGCTAGATTATGGAGATAGAGTTTTGTTGTGAGATATGCTTTTATATTTTTGCTTCATATCTTATGAAGCCTTGGATGGAGATAGATTTTTATGTAATTCAGCCTTTTTTGTGGCTATAGACGGAGATAGATTTTTATATAATTCAGCCCATTTTGTGGCTATAGATGGAGATAGATTTTTATTTTATTCCTCTTGTGCATCTCTCTTGTAGTTCTTTATAATGTTTTGGATCTCCTGTCCATAAGTCGTCTGCTGTTTCACTAAAGCGTCGAATGATTAATAGAGAGGTTAATAGAGATGATGTTCGTGAATCATGCGCTCCACTTGATCACGTCGGGGTCACCAAATGTTAAGACAAGGCTCTTTTGTCTTGCCTGGATTTTTCTAGCCTTTAACGCAGATGGTATAAAAGGCACTTGACCGATATACCAAGGCTAATAGAATTACTTGGTTTGCTAGCTGTTATTTATGGTGGTATAAACAGCACTTTTAACCGAATACCAAGACTTGAAAACTAGAAGGGTTACGCGATACTCAATAAAAATGCTCTAATTTTGATTCACAACTGATAATTTATTAATTACTCGCCGTGAATTTATATCTAAATTTTGCTAACATTAATACTTATTCTACCAAAAAAAACGTTTTATAGTACAATGATAATATGAACCATTATTCATGTTGACCTACATATGAAATTGTGAATTAATGGTATATACATATATATATATATTGTTTTTTTTGTCACCATTTCAAGTACATTTCTTTATATAGTAATTAAGATAAAATTAGATTAATCTGTTATGAACATGCACAATTTAACAAAAGGCCTTTAGGCTGAAATATAGGGCAGCTTTCCACTTTTTGCCCCTAATTTTAGATCAACCCTTCCAATTGTTTTTTAGAATTCATCCAAATTATCGAAGGTTCTAGTTTATCGCACCGAGTAACATGAATATCGCTCACCTTTAGCTTAGAGTTTCAGCTAAGCAAAATAGTAGAATATCTTGTAATACTATAAACACGCGGAATGTCATGTATGGTAATACTTTTAATTAATCCAAATTATATAGCACGTAATAGAGGCTTCTGTAATGACTGTAGGTGTGTAGGATATCGTATCTCGTAATACTTTTAAGCAATTTAAATTTGATAACACCCAGTTGAAAATTTCGTAATCGGTCTAGATCTACGCATCTATGTATGCAATAATAATTTATAATTATAATAATAATTTTAATCCATTTAGACTCTATAGCATCTAGTAGCAACTTTTATAAACCGATATAGTTGCGTAAAAATATTGTATTTAGTAATTTTGTTTTGACCCCTTTAAGCAGATAGCATGTATTAGAAAAATGCTATAGCCGATATAGATGCTTAGCATGTCGTATTGAGCAATAATTTTAATAAATTGAGATTAGCTAGCAGGTAATAGAAATTCCGTAATCGATAAAGTTGCGTAAGATATTATATTAGTGATAATTTTAATTAATATAGAAAGATATTCCATGCAGTAGACAATTTTGATTTTAAACCATATAAATTTGTGGAACGTTTGCAAATGGCCTTACGTTCCAATCACTATAAATTGTATTGCCTGTAGGTAGAAAAATGGATATTTCAGCCGATATAATTCGGTGGTATGTTGAATATAGCTCGTAATTTCTAATCACTGAAACTTGTATTGCATGTAGTAGAATAAAACAAAACTGTTTAATCAATATAAATATGTGAAATGTCGCTTAAAAGATTCAATTAATATAGAAATATATAAAAAAAAATCTAGTCTACTCTGAATATTTTCTTACTTAATATAAACCCTGCATCATGTGTGGTGCTAGCGATAATTTCGGTAGCCGTTAGGTTAAGCTTGAGTTGTACCATTTTCAACTGTACCAAGAGAATTATACGGTGACTTTGCATAACGTCGACCTCTTTCAATAGTCTCTTTCTTTTCCTTCTGCAAGGATGCCTACTTGTAGAGAGCAGCAAGTGGGGCCCCTTTTACGGGACTGGAACAGACCCCACGACTTAACACCAATTGTTATAAATTTGTCTTCCCTCCTTCTTCTTGGCAATGCTAATTTGCGTACTTTAATTGTTATAAAGTTTCATCCGTCATTCTGTTATGGTCGTAGCGTGATGCATATAGCAGTATGCTACCACTGAGAATTACTACAGCAGTATGTCGGCCTGCGGTCAAAACTCGACAGCCCGAACGCACCCCACAATCCACGAGCTCTTACTTGGCGATTGGGAAGAAAAAAGACAATCGACATCTGTCTTGTCAAAAACGTGCAACGAACAGACGTGAAAATTAGAGCTCGAATAAAAGCAAGAATTTTCAAAAGTTCAAAAATTTATATCTACTAATAACATATTTTCAATAAGTAAAAATATTCTCCCCATAAGCACAAAAAAAATCCGGAAAAAGAAAAACATCGAAATTCCGGCAGCGGTAAAGAAAAACAATAGGAACAGTGGACCTAGTGAAGAAAATTTGTCTCTTTATACCTAAAGTGAGGAAAAAACGACAGTTTCAAGTATCGTGGTTTTCCCCACGGTGTCATATCCTGAGTCTCCCACAATAGAACCTCAGCCTGAACAAGACAACAGAGTCTACTAGGCGGTGGACCGAAAGAAAAAGTGCGCACAAAACTTACTGGTTGTACTGTGCGCGTGCAATATTCCAAGCACTGCATAGACCCAAGAAACCCGCCCATTACAACTATACCCCTACGGAGGCCCAGTACCTGCAAAAGGGAGCGGGCTTCGTTTTAGTATCATTACTAGCAAAAGATAGCGAGTCATGTTTTATCATAACCTGCACCAGAGTGACTGGCAAAAGATAGCGAGTCATGTTTTATCATAACCTGCACCAGAGTGACTGGCAACAGTATTTACATTGATCACGTTTTTTATTATCTACCTGCAAAAGCAAGCGGCCAATATTACTTATAGTGTATACTTTTAGCTAGAACAAGAATAGTCATTAAGGTGGTAAAATGATTAGCCGCGAAATGTAACAGGGAGATGAGTTCTGGACGAATTAGGGAAACTAATTTGAATAATTTTTGCCAGATTGGAAACTGTGGCACCAGCAACTCTAGGAGGCCTCTCCGAGATTGCAGTAGCAAGGTAACATGGTGAGTACTGAACATTTTCCTTTCTCGTCCAAAATATAGTCTCTTTTTTTTATTGATTGCAACTATTAGTCACTAATTAGGTTAAAAGAAGAAAAAAGAGATCTAGGACCCAGTGATAGCGAACATTGTAAACTCATTACGAAGTGGAAGTAATTATTACTATCTAAATTATATTATGATAAAATAAAATATTATATGAATTAGGTATCTTCATATACAAGTTAAGTGTTATGTTATAGCGGCGTAACAGAATGCGGAAATAAGGGGAAGATATGGTAATCAGTTATTACACGATTCTTGAATTTTGACATTATAAATAGTACCTACATACCTTATAGAATTCAAGTGATAGTGCGTGTACATGACATCTTATTGTCCTTTACCTTCGGACAATGATATCAATATTTGTCAGAGGCATTAAAATGGTCGTAATTTAAAGAACAGTGTTCCAACTTCCAACGCAATAAGCATTTTTTTTTCAACAAACAATTTTAGTTACTTAAGAAAATCGCCATCACCGCCTGAAAATACACGGAGATTATAAAAAAAATTTATATATTATATTGCGAACAAAGCATTTGCAATTAATACTGATAGTCATCAAGATATTATTAGTTACAGTTTCAGAAATCTAGATTTTATTTTATTACTCAAAGTGTATTCAGCAGCAAAGTTACAAATTATGAAACACTTCGAAAACAAAGAAAGAGGTGGAAAAATGTCATTGGATTAACGAACAATTCTTTATTAATTTTGTTTTTAGTCAGTATATCTCCGCCGTAGGGATTTCTTTTTTTTTTGTTCACCATTCTTTCTTTTGTAAATTTCCGTATTTCAAATCTACTTTTAAGATATTCTCTCATTATTCGAATATGTATTCAATTCATAATAATTTCATTAGAATTAACTTTAATTTAACATTTATTTGTGTAGAAAGAACTCATAAGTACGTGTATATTTTTCGAAAATGTCTTGAGCAAGAATTGTAGTTTAGGACCCTTAATTATAACGTAAAAATGAAGTGCTTTTCTTTCCCTTTCACTTTCCTGGAGCCCTCTCCCATGAAGGTCGTCTAGGTCCGCTAGTCTCTCTCTTTACAGGTCTACAAGGGACTGTGAAAATATCTGCCCTCAGAGTTAGTTGGGTGGTTGGGGCATGCAGGAAGGCAGACCATCTGCGCCTTCAATATGGATGTAGGTAAGTGACGTAAAGGTCCCTTCAGGACTGAATGTGTGCCGGCGTTTCTGGTTAAAGGCACGAGATTTTTTTTGTATATGGCAGGCGGCAGCGGCAGGTTTTTTCGTGGAACATCCCCAAACTCTCCGCGAATAGCCGAGGCGAGCTAACGTCGTCGGATGGGTGTGGGCGGAAGAACGGGCACAAGTGGCGGACGAAATCATGAATCCACAAAACTCCTACTTCTACTACTAACAACCCGACAACACACTAATAGCTCCACCTCCTACTTCATCTAGCCTGAGTGCCCACCCGGTATGACATGACCAGACTACCGGCATACAATACTTTTGAGAGGGCTTGGGGCCGAATCACCATCAACGATAAGACGCTCCTCCTACTATACTTTGTCACATCACTCACGACATACTGTGCAGATCCAGACATTATCACCACGGCAAGGATCGGACAGGGTGCCTTATTAATAACTACTTACTCATGTGTATTCATGTTTTATTAAATAACTTTACTTCCACCAGCGTATCCGAACAATCAAAACAATCTTTTTTTTTTATAAGTGAATAATCTTCTATCCTCTCTAAAATTAAATTTTTGTTTTATTTCCTAATCCTAATCACAAGAAGAATCAACACTCCTGGTGTCGGAACAGGTTAATTGTAATTAATAATTCATCCTAATTCCTCGACTTACATACAAGCTGTATGTGTTACATTTGTGTTCTATCACAACCACTTTACAGCAAAATTACAGCTAGGTGCCGCTCCATGTGCAATTCACGTAATTAATGAAATTTGGCTTCTTTTCCGTTTCTTATATAAATTCTTGGTTTGGAGTTTTAAATTTTTTTTTTTTTTAAAAAAAGGTAATTATTCGTAGTTGAAGTCGTGGAAATGCGGCTGATTTCTACTTGTAACCTATTTTAAAGTTTAAAATTATGGCCTATACGACCCAAGTATACTTAACTAATTCAATGATTTGTAATATGCAAATTTAATAACTTTGGTACTCACCTGCGTATCCCAAATGCATTTGTGACGACGCAGCTGCTGTAGGAAAATTTACAAAAATATTCTTGGGTTGTCCTAATTACTAATTATAAGTGTCCTAGATTATCCTCCTTAACCACTACGTATATGATTAGGTTAGTTAGTGATCAGCGTTGCACTTCCCACCGTTGCTTAATTGATTCATTACAGTTATGCTACAGATAATTACACAATAGCTTCGATCTCCATCCTCGTAGGGTCTTCCTACGTTAATTGTAGTTATTTAAGGTGAGTTAAAAGGGTTCTGGATTCCTTCCCCTTGTTTGGTTCTTCTACGGCGTATGGCCTTTTTGAATTCCCTACTGCTGTTGCAAGTTGCAAGGAAACCTAAATGGTTGGAGGCGAGCCTTCGAAATGAGACTTTACGCCCCCAACACACAAGCTAACGGATACAAAAGTTCTTACAATTCTATCCCTTTACTTCTTATAAATTATTCCTTACCTTAATTATTTTGCGCTTCCGGCACAGTAATTCTTACGCCGCTCCCGAGAGGGTTAATTTCGGTTATTCCCTTGAAAATTCCACCAGTGATATAAATCTGCGGGGTTTTGCAAAATAATTTTCCCTTTGCTCGAACTTAAATTAGGCTTCTTCTGCCTTCTTGGCACTTAATACGTTTTTAAATATAATAGATTCACTGCTAACTTTCTCTCGTGGCAGTCGGCTTCCCAAAAAGAACGGTTTATGGATTTCTTGCGGTGTTTTCACCCCTTATCCCTCCACGCCTCAGCAATTAATCATAAGCTTGTCACTAAGTGGCGTCTACTCGGTTCGACCTAGGCATCACTAGATGGCTTCGCCCTTTTATACCAGTCAACTACCAAGTCCCGAAATTCTGATCATGCAGTTCCGAATTAAGTGTCATCACCTGCCACCTACGAGGTCTTGGTTGTAACGAATATGGGTTTGGACTACGGCTAATGGTGTTGCCAATTACACTTGAAAGTTTTCTTATAATTGTATATGTCAACTTATCTTGAACCTCTGCTTTAATATGTCACCGAATCGGATGTGGTACTATGCTAAGATTAGGCTATGTAGATATGTCGCGCTATAATGTCGCCCCAGAGAGTGCATGCATACTGAACAAGAGACGGCCTGTAATCCCATTAAATCGAAATTATTTAAATTAATTTACTCTCCACGCTCAGCACAAGTAAGGGTTTTATTATTATTTTTTTTCCTTTCTTATGCTACTGTTACAAGGCAGGCTCGGAATAATTCCGGCCGGCAGTATTCCGAGACTGGAGCTCAACTTTATTTGGCTGAATTTGCTTTATCAGCCATTGTATCAAAATAAACGTTATACAAATCATATCTCTGTTATTGAGGCTTTTGAATAGATAATACGCAGCATATAGCTCTCAGATAGATAACGTAATCAACTGATGAAATGTTCCAAAGTAAGAGTGACAGAATTATGGTTATTCTCTTTCGTAAAACTGAATTTAAGATTATCCCCCTTAAATTAATTTTTTTTTTTTAACGTATGTAAGGTATGTATGTATAATATATATACAGAAAATTTGTTATTAAGATCTATATCTGATGTCTAAACTAGCTCTAAGAAATGATATGATATGGAACAGGAGATAAAAATAAACTAAGAGTTATATATATATATATATATGTATACACTGTCCTGTGTACAAAAATTTTATACCACTCGGTTGAAATTTGCATATTATTTCATGTTGTATAATTCGCATTGGCATCGTTGCTCAACTTAACAAGGGAGAAGTAACTAAATGTGCATTCCTGAGCAGTTCCAACTGAGGGTTGAGAAAAGCAAAAAAGCTAAATGTATAGTAAGGAACTGTAGGTTCCAACAGCTTACTGGAGTTTCAGCCTATTGAAGACTATTGGGAGTATACTACAAAATCAGGAGTAGCTTGAGTCCCTACTCAATTGTGGTTTACCGTTAGTTCATATCACTAAAAAGCATTGATTATCAGTGATGAACCAATATTTTGTGGAGAGATAAGATGATCAGCAAAATTCTTATATTCAACATAGGTAATATATAGGAGCCAAGTTCCCTTTTCAAGTGTAGGGAATTGTTGGGACCAAATTCGATGTCCACATTTCCTTCTCATTCTTATAAACACGAAATTGACAATGTTTACTATATGGGTGGGCTCGCACCCGGCCTCATGCTAACCTGGCTTGAGATCCTTAGCATGGTATATCCCGAGCCTTTTCCCTTTTAAGTCCTCGATTTCATAACACGCTGATCCAACTGCTTTTACAACGCGACATTTCAAAAATTTTCGGTCTAATTTGGCATTAAAGTTCTTTGCGGTATTGCTTTGAGCGAAATTCCTTCGATAGACTTCTTGTCCGAGGGGGTATTTCCGAGGCTTGCACCTAAGATTATAGTTTTCTGCATGACGCCTCTGCGCCTTTCTTAAGTTCTGTACCACTTTTGAGTGTACTTGGCCGTGAGTCTTGCTGGGATTGTAGATGCCAATTTCCCCATTCTCTAATTCCCCCAACTGGCGTAATAATTCATTTGTCGACCCATGCGTAACCATGTGATAACCAAAGGTTAGAAAATATGGGGTGTATTTTGTGGACTCATGTGTCACATTCCTCAGAGCACAACCTATGTGAGAGATGTGTTGGTCCCAATCCCTGTGATCATTCCCGATATAAGATCGGATAGCGGACAGGACTGTGCGATTTACTCTTTCGGAAGCGTTGGCTTGCGGGGTGTAAACTGCTGTTCTGTTATGCTTGACCCATACAAATTTAAGAGTGCTCGGAACTCCCTTGAAATAAACTGTCCGCCATTATCCGAGGTCAAGCTTTCTGGTATGCCTACTAGGTGGAAAACTTCGGCCTCCAGGAATGCTACCATTGCTTTCGCAGTCGCCTTCCTTATAGGCATAAGAAGAATAAATTTTGAAAATCGATCTTGGACTATGATAAGCATGGTGTTGCCTGCTTTAGAGCGCGGGTATGGTCCTAATAAATCTATATTAATGTGCTGCCAAGGTCTTGATGGTAGTGAGGGCTCGCCCATTGGAGGTCTAAGGCATTCATCTGCAGGTTTGCATTCCTTGCAAGTCCGGCACCTTAGCACATAATCTTTTACCTGTTGAGCCATGTGAGGCCAATAATACAGCCGCTTGAGCTTCTCTACAGTTTTTGTGATGCCACAATGTGCCGACAGAGGGTGATCATGCGCATTTTTAATAAGGGGTACGACCAACTCCTCTGGCAGCCACAGCTTCCACGTGAAGGCATCCACTCCATCTTCCGAAATCGTAGTTGCACGTTCATTTTCAACCATTAAATCAGGAAGCCTTTCCTCATTTTCTCGGATAGTTTGTAATTTGCTTAGATAATTCCCCGTTCGGAATGCTGCGTGATTAAGATCTAATTCAGTATAAATTTCTAACTTTCCTACTTCCTCCATATCCGCTCGTGACAACGCATCCGCTACAATGTTTTCTGATCCTCTTTTGTGGATAATTTCAAAGTCGTAACCCTGTAACTTGAGGCTCCAACTCGCCAAACGACCTGTCAAATCCTTTTGTCCCATCAACCACTTGAGACTCGCATGATCGGTCACGATAGTGAATCGGGATCCCTCCACATAAGGCCTAAACTTCTTTATGCTCAGTACTGCGGCTAAGCATTCTACCTCTGACACAGTGTAGTTTTTTTGAGCAGTGTTTAGTTTCTGGGACATGAAAGCTATTGGATGTTCATTGCCTTCTTCGTCTAGCTGAAGAAGTACACTGCCTAAACCCGTTGAGGATGCGTCACATTGAATGACAAACGGTCGCTCAAAATTTGGACTAGCTAAAACAGGAGCTTCCGCTAATGACTTCTTGACATCGCCAAAAGCCTTCTGAGCTTCGTCAGACCAGGTACCCCGTGTTTTCTTTTTCAAAAGATCCGTTATAGGGGAAATCATTGATGCGTAGTTCGGTATAAAGCGTCTATACCAGCCGGTTAGACCTAGGAAGCGTCGAATTTGACGTGTGCTTTTGGGTCGCGGAAAGTTTACAATGGACGAATTTTTTTCAGGATCTGTTTGGATGCCCTTGTCACTGATAATGTGCCCCAGATACTTTGTACGTTTTTGACAAAACCTGCTTTTTTCGATGTTGATCGTTAACCCAGCCTTCTTCAGACACTCCGCTACTCGGCGGAGAACTTTAATGTGGGTCTCGAACTCTTTTGACAAAATTAAAAGATCGTCTAAATATATAGGAAAACGTCTTCATGCAGATCGTACGGTATCACTCTATCCATGGGCTTGCACATCGTCTTAGGAGAGTTGGTTAGTCCAAACGGCATAACTACAAATTGGTACAGCCCCCGACCAGGCACAATAAAAGCAGTTTTATCTCTCGAGGCGGACTCTAACTCAATTTGCCAGAAAGGGTCCTTTAGGTCTAGACTTGAAATAAATTTCGTTCCCTTAACTCATCCTAATATACCATTAATGTGTGGCAGGGGATAGGCGTCCTTTTTCGTTGCTTCATTCACCTTTCTGGAATCTAAACAGATTCGGATCTTGCCTGGTTTTTTCGCCATCACAAGTCGGGATGCTCACTCGCTTTGGCTTTCTTCTAAAGCTCCCAGACTCAACATTCGGTCTCTTTCAGTATCTAGGATCTTCTACATCGGAGGTGACAGCGGGTAGTATCTTTGTCGAATCGGCTTGCTATCCCCCACATCAATACAGTGTTTAAGCATAGTCGTTCTTCCCAAGCCATTCTTACTATATGAGGGAAATTCCGCCACTAATTCCTCTAGCTTCTGTCTTTGCTCAATTGTCAATTCGCAAGCATTTTCTTCCATCGCTAGCTCAGATACTACCAAGGGAAAGATTTTAAATGCAGACCAGAAATCTATTCCTAATATCAATTGCCGTTTTAGACTTGGTATAATATAAAATTCCAGGTTCTTGGTCGTATTGTTAAAATTTACAGGCAAGAATACAAATCCCATAACCTCTTCTCGGGCCCCATCCGCAGTTCGAACACTTGCGTTCGTGTTAAACGCAGACCATGGATTTCCAAGTTGCTTTAGGATATCTAATGCTCCTTCCCCTGAACAACTAATACTTGCCCCACTATCCAACAAACCTCGAATTCGTTTCTCCTTAATTTTGATCTCTACGACAGGTCTTCCGTCCTGTTCAGTTTTAATCATGGTATTGGAAAGTAATCTACTCACTTGGCGGCGGTCTTTGAAATAAATCTGAGACCTCTTTATTCTTAAAATTGGGTTAGTTAAGACGAATTTTGGGTTCTCAGAGAAGTTGTTCTCTGTTCGGGTCGGTTCATTGCTGTTCGATCTAGGTTCATTTGTGATTTTTGAGGAGTACACAAGGCTTTCTGCGGGTGAGGCCGACCCCCCATGCTTGACCCGCTTTCCGGTTTCCCTGCATACAACGGATGCAGTTTGGTCGGACAATATTCTTCGCTCCACAAGTATAACAGAAGATCCTTCTTATTTTGTCTGGACAATCTACAAAGGTATGCCCTATATCTTCGCAATTCCAGCATATGATATACGTGTGATCTCTGCTAATCATGTTGTCTGTTGCCAAAATTTCATACTCAGCTAATGTTTCTTGTACACGACCTTCGGGATACTCCTCTGGTTCGTAGCCAACTTCATGCACGTTATGTCGTCGGAATCTTAGTTGATCTTCCGTAGTTTCTCCTACTTCTGCCCAAAGTTTCTCGATTTATCGACACAATTGGTCCATTTCATCTAAATTATTGAAGTCTCGAAGTATGAGCATTTTCTGAAGCGCTGGATGCATGTTACGTATCAATATTTCCAACAATTCGTTCGAACTTAGTGGCTGCCGCAATCGGAGCGCGAGTCCTTCGACCTATAGCCTAAAGTCACTGAACCTCTCACGTGCCTTTTGTCTTCGAGATTCAATTAATTGTCGAATGTCATAATCGGTGTGAGAATCCTCGAATTCTCGACGAAAGGAATAACATAACTGATACCAATTAGCATAAGGAAATTTCCGGCAAAATTGCCAGTACCAAGTGGCTGCACGCCCGCTCAGTAACTGGTGTATTGCAAGTATCAGCTTATTTTGAGGCACCCCATCAGCACGAGCTAACGTTTCCACTCGAAAAAGGAAATTATCTATAACCAGGCCTCTTGGCAACCCATCAAACCTTATTTGCCAACTACTGACTGGATTGGTACCAGTGCGTCCTGAGGGGTATCTACCTTCCCCCGAAAGATTTTGCTGCCCTTTGGGTGTATGACGGTGGCTCTGTCCGGCCCAAGCTGGTTCCGGCCGCGGTCCTTGATAACCGGACCCGCGATTAGCATAGCTCGCATCCTGATAAGCAGTGTGAGCTTCTTGCTCTCTAGTCTTCGAGTTTAGATTGTCCCCTGGACTGCTCACTAGTCCCTTGCGATGGAAAGACTAACCCTCCCCTGATCGAGGACATAATTCGCGGATCGCGGTTCGTGGTCTGATATCCGGACCTTTGGTCGTCTTGGCTATGAGCCCCTAACTGGAGTACTTGGTTTTCCCGTCTTTCTCCCGGATTTATTCCTGAATAGTTAGGGAACCCGTGTGAGGCCTTATCGATTTGGGGTTGCATGAACCGCTATCGGTCCTGCCTGAACTGAATTATGGCCGGAGAATGCCACGAGGTGTGTGCTATTATTGGGGAGGTGCTAAGGCGACTCTGAGTAGCCTTCGGGACAGCACCAGTCCCCTTGAGTTGTTCCCCTAGGTCCTCTTCCTTGTTGTTCAAGTCTTGGCTAGCTTCTATGAGTGCTAACTCCTACTTACTTTCTCCGCAATTACTTAGCACGCCTCAACCCCGTAATCCTTCACTGACTACGTAATATTCCTAAGGTGTCTATTCTACTAGATGTCTATAATCCGAGCCACCACTCCCTCTTTTCGATGGAGTTTCACTAGGACAACTCCCATTTACCGTGTCAACTAAGGCGAATTTTAATACTACGCGTCTGGATAATTTTTCCTTTAATACTTAGTGATAGGTTCCTACCTCAGTCTGATAAAGCTATTGTAACGATTATAGCGGCCAAAGATCACGATGCCTAATATAGAAGTCCCAAGAGATGGAGTTATTACACTTCTGCAATCATGCCAATGACAATTCACGAATTATTCAATAGTTAATAATTTCACTTATTATTATAACATCCAATTTTATCAATTAAAGAAGCACCTCCTCATCCGTTGCCGCACGTGGTCTACCTCGCCCTACTCGTGGATCGCGGATGCTCGTCATCCTTGATTAGCATTCGTGACGCAATAACTTGCTGTGACAGTTCGGTAAGTCGCACTCACCGCTACGAGACTGGAACAAGACCACTTATTCCATTATCTAATCGTCTACAGTGAGTTATTTAAAAGGGACCTGGTCGAGAGACCACTCATCGGTTGGTTCTAACTTCCTAAATCACATTCGCGAAATTGTCTGTGACCACACAAAGACAATTCTCAACTAATGCTTCCTTAAGGATTTTTCTCTATGTCTTACTTAAGCTCTATACTCCTTTCCGAATAACCACTAAAGCACTGTCTCAGCACGCCAGAGCTACCACTAATACTATCCTTGCAATACTTCTTTCATTCGTCCCTTCTACGGCCCTGCATGCTCTGCATAATTTGCACCCTTGACAAGCTCTATTATTCGTTTCACTTCAAAAATCGTCTCTGATCATGGAATTGGCCCCTAATTACAGCTTAGAATTTTGTTCCATGACCTTTGGAGAGCCCCAACACTAAATTAGTCAAATTAATTTATTATATATTTTTATAGATCGAACATTTAATTCCAAGTTAAATTCTCTAAGGTCCGCATGAAAATTAAAAATTAAGATTTTACACTAGGAACTCGAGGTTCCCACGTTGGGCACCAAATATGTAACGAAAGAAACTCGAAGGTAACCCTAAGGGTTAGCTCGAGGCCCCTGTTCACATAATTCGGAGGTCTACACGAATTAACCGACCCGAAGCTAGCTGGCCTAAGGTGCGATGACCGCCAGGTTCAATGGGGAGACGCCCCCCCCCCCCCCCCAACTGTTAAATGCCGTCACTGGGCTGATGTATCTAAGACACCGAAATCCAATTACCTGGTTGGCAGCTGCCTGTCCTCTCTGGTCACTAGATCTCCTTAACAACACCAGTGCTCATCGTACAGAACCACTAGACAGAGCAGCAAGTCCTCCACAAGTGCCCTCCTCCTCGACCTCCAAAAAAAAAATGCTGGCTAAGCTCGTCGGATGGGTGTGGGCGGAAGAACGGGCACAAGTGGCGGACGAAATCATGAATCCACAAACCTCCTACTTCTACTACTAACGACCCGACAACACACTAATAGCTCCACCTCCTACTTCATCTACCTGAGTGCCCACCCGGTATGACATGACCAGACTACCCGCATACAACACTTTTGAGAGGGCTCGGGGCCGAATCACCGTCAACGATAAGACGCTCCTCCTACTATACTTGGTCACATCACTCACGACATACTGTGCAGCTCCAGACATTATCACCACGGTAAGGATCGGACAGAGGGTGCCTTATTAATAACTACTTACTCATGTGTATTCATGTTTTATTAAATAACTTTACTTCCACCAGCGTATCCGAACAATCAAAACAATCTTCTTTTTTTATAAGTGAATAATCTTCTATCCTCTCTAAAATTAAATTTTTGTTTTATTTCCTAATCCTAATCACAAGAAGAATCAACACTCCTGGTGTCGGAACAGGTTAATTGTAATTAATAATTCATCCTAATTCCTCGACTTCATACAAGCTGTATGTGTTACATTTGTGTTCTATCACAACCACTTTACAGCAAAATTACAGCTAGGTGCCGCTCCATGTGCAATTCACGTAATTAATTAAATTTGGATTCTTTTCCGTTTCTCATATAAATTCTTGGTTTGGGGTTTTAAAATTTTTGATTTTTTTTTTGGTTTAACAAAAAGGTAATTATTCGTAGTTGTTCTAACCACGTGAACTTCCCCAGGTAAATTTCGGATTAACAAAAAAAAAATTCAAATATTTTGCGTTTCTTCATTCAAATCCGAAGGACAATACTACTGGAAATGCGGCTGATTTCTACTTGTAACCTATTTTAAAGTTTAAAATTATGGCCTATACGGCCCAAGTATACTTAGCTAATTCAATGATTTGTAATATGCAAATTTAATAACTTTGGTACTCACCTGCGTATCCCAAATGCATTTGTGACGACGCAGCTGCTGTAGGAAAATTTACAAAAATATTCTTGGGTTGTCCTAATTACTAATTATAAGTGTCCTAGCTTTTCCTCCTTAACCACCAGGTATATGATTAGGTTAGTTAGTGATCAGCGTTGCACTTCCCACCGTTGCTTAATTGATTCATTACAGTGATGCTACAGATAATTACACATAGAGTGCTAATAGCTTCGATCTCCATCCTCGTAGGGTCTTCCTACGTTAATTGTAGTTATTTAAGGTGAGTTAAAAGGATTCTGGATTCTTTCCCCTTGTTTAGTTCTTCTTCGGCGTATGGCCTTTTTGAATTCCCTACTGCTGTTGCAAGTTACAAGGCAACCTAAATGGTTGGAGGCGAGCCTTCGGAATGAGGCTTTACGCCCCCAACACACAAGCTAACGGATACAAAAGTTGTTACAATGCCATCGCTTTACTTCTTATAAATTATTCCTTACCTTAATTATTTTGCGCTACCGGCACAGTAATTCTTATGCCGCTCCCGAGAGGGTTAATTTCGGTTATTCCCTTGAAAATTCCACCAGTGATATAAATCTGCGGGATTTTGCAAAATAATTTTCCCTTTGCTCGAACTTAAATTAGGCTTTAGGTGTTTTCACCGCTTAACCCTCCACGCCTGAGCAATTAATCATAAGCTTGTCACTAAGTGGCGTCTACTCGGTTCGACCTAGGCATCACTAGATGGCTTCGCCCTTTTATACCAGTCAACTACCAAGTCCCGAAATTCTGATCATGCAGTTCCGAATTAAGTGTCATCACCTGCCACCTACGAGGTCTTGGTTGTAACGAATATGGGTTTGGACTACGGCTAATGGTGTTGCCAATTACACTTGAAAGTTTTCTTATAATTGTATATGTCAACTTATCTTGAACCTCTGCTTTAATATGTCACCGAATCGGATGTGGCTCTATGCTAAGATTAGGCTATGTAGATATGTCGAGCTATAATCTCGCCCCAGAGAGTGCATGCATACTGTACAAGAGACGGCCTGTAATCCCATTAAATCGAAATTATTAAAACTAATTTACTCTCCACGCTCAGCACAAGTAAGGGTTTTCTTATTATTTTTTTCCTTTCTCATGCTACTGTTACAAAGAGATATCAAATTTCTTTTAAATTCAATTTTGTTTTCTCTACGTGTCAAGGTTTTATCTAATCTCAATTTCTAACAGATGTCTAATTTCTTTTAAATTTAATTTTTTACAACGAGTCAGAGTTTTTCTAAAATTTAAGTTTTTACTAAATGTCAAGTTTCTTTTGCATTTAATTTTCTACTACGAGTCAGAGTGTTTCTCAAATTTAAGGTTTTACTCTTAGAATATAGAGCAAACAGGAATGGTGATAGGCCAGATTTTGCGTAATGTATTTCTGGTTGTGTTGGTAGTCCATTTTTACATGTATTTACACGCCACCCTCTTCTAAACAACTTATCAATTTGCAAAAAGTAAACAAAGATTTTGAACGGAGCATTTGTGTTAAAAAATTTTCTTTTTCGACTTTATTTTGAAATAATTCACATATTTAATTTAGGTATATAAATCTTTGCTTCTATTAACAAAAGAGATAATTTAGATAATGCACTTGCTTGAAACACGATTTCCCTAGTTTATAATCCGATTTATATTTGGAAGCACTGACCGAACACTTCATTTCTGTTTTTTTAATTGATATGATGATTTTAACAGACACTAGTGGCACTATAAAACTTTACACTAAATAAACTTCAAAGATAAATAGTTTTGAAAAGAATTGAGTCGGTACTTTTGTTAAATTTCACAAAAGAATTTTAGATTGCATAAACCTAGGTATTCACAAAACAAAATCACATTTGACAACCCTGCACCCAGCTTTGACAAATCTTCCGTCCAGCATCTCAATTACTCCTATGTATAATCTCCTGCTCTTGACAAATTACGCTCATGTACACGAATTTTACACGATTCAACCATTCCTGTTTACTCTATATTCTAAGGTTTTACTAAATGTCAAATTTCTTTTGCATTTAATTTTGTACTACGAGTGCCAGATTTAAGTTTTTACTAAATGTCAAATTTCCTTTGTATTTAATTTTCTGCTATGAGTCAGTGTGCCTCAAATTTAAGTTTTTACTAAATGTCAAGTTCCTCTTGCATTTAATTATCTAATACGAGTCAGAGTGTATCTCAAATTTAAATATTTTCCAAATGTCAAATTTCTCTTGGATTTAATTTTCTACTACGCGCCGAAGTTTTATCTAACTTCCGCTTTTTGATTAATGTCAAATTTCGTTTGCATTTACTTTTCCTACTACGAGTCGAACTGTGAGTACCTACTGTGACTCTACGTCTAGGCACAAATCCATCAAAATGTTCGTGTTTCGATGCTACGTCTGCGTTACCCTTTATTAAATCGGCTTGTGTGGTTTACCTGAGACGAACTAGGTGCTGCGCGGAATTGTAGGAATGGATTTAGGATTTCCCTATGGTTCAATATCTCCCTCTGACTGATCAGCTGACTGAACTGTCAAGAGTTTTGGTTACTTTCGCTACCGCATTTCTGCAAATTTTACGCATAAACGTATTAGAAAGTGTGCGGAAATTCGTCGAAAAAACGCTTGAATTAGGTGCGCATAGAAGAAAATGTTGTGTAGCTCTGGCAAACAACTTTTCAAAGTGATTTGTTGTTGTGAGCTACGGCAGCCAGAACCGGTTATGTAGGGCAAGTTACTGCTGGTGCTCCGCAGACTGCCTTAGCACCGTTGTTACGTCTGCGGGTCCGTGCTTTCCCGCTTGCCGGGAGAAGAGAGCACAGCGGAGTCTTGGGGTTGGTCTGAGGATTTGTGTTAATAAAAGATAAAATGTAATTTCACCACTTTTATTTGACAATATTTTAAGATTTCTTTCTAATTTTTTCTCAGATTTTAAGATCACTTTTACTTCTTTAAAGAATTTAAATTATTTGGATTGTTTTCCAACTTGTCCTCAGAGCCAACTTCGTGTTGCGCGCTCGCGACTTATACCAAGACTGCCCATTTCTTTCTTCTAAGATTCTTTTAATATGAAATGCCATAATCAACGCTCGCACCATCATCAAAACTTCCCACGATCGCGTCGATCACGTGGTATGTTTTGATGATAACCGAGCGTGTTATCTGATACGCCACTTGTGGCGTGTGTTTATGTAAGAGGGCAAAAAGGAAATTGCTTGCAATAAAGTCCACGATTTATGTGACTTTATGTTTAGGAAAAGTAAAATTTTATGCTGACAAATCCAAGTGGATGTCAGGGATTTCATTTCAAGCGATATGAAATGAAATCGAAGAAAATGTGTATGCACTTGATATGCACTTGAAATGGAGCAAATGCGAGATATGATATGTGAATATCATAACAATGCGAGTTATGATAAGTGAATATCATAACACCGTGTCAATCTTGTATATGGATAAGTTTACTTTTCCTTCGTTCATTATCTTGACATAAAAGAAAATAGGGTGTCTGGAGTAGAAGGGCACGTCTCACGACACTGTTGGCCACAATTTAAGTCGCCGAGTGCTAGTGCTGTAGCTATCGCCTGTACTTAACAGGAGCGGGGTACGGCATCTTCTTACAATATGCTAGAGCATTCTTCCCACATTTTTGCAATTTTCCTCATCGCGTCATCAGCAAGAAAAACAGAATTTTCAGCAAATTGTTATAATATTCCTCATCAGCAAGAAATATAAAATTTCTACAAGGCAAGTATCGAAGCAGCAAAGGATTTCAGTAACTTTGTTTGTTAAATTTCATCAGCTACAAATTTTTAAACCAGATTAAAGGTAAATTTGCAAATTATTTGTTTTCTCTCTTTTTAATTCATTGTGTATGCATGCCAGGTGTTGGTCATACACACATGTGTGAAATTATTTTGAACGATTTTATTAACTATTGTCTGCATTTCAGCAATTCAATTTCTTTGCATTTATTTAACTCAATCAAATTAAACTTTCAAGCAATTATTTATCGTGTGAAAACTTTGCCATTAGGTCATTTTTACACAACACAATAATTGGAAACTAGATTTGCATTGAGTTCTAATCATTTTTAAATTTCAGCCATTAGTGACAATCAAACATAGTTAAGATACATAGAGAAAGAAAATTTTGACCTTTAATGTATTAAGTTTCAACGTAGCATAATTGGTCATAATTGAAAAGGAAAATTCGAGTAAAACATAGTTTTTTAGTACAATTAATTTTCTTTTGTTTTTAGATAAGTTTAGACAAAAATTGAACCATTTAACTGAAATTGAAGTTTATAAACGTACCAGTGTAAGTCATTTGAAGTAAAATTTACAACTTAAAGGAATTAATTGAATTAAGTTAACGTTATTTATTTTTGCATCATATTAGCATTTGTCCACTAAACTAATAAAATTGAGTGAACAATTGAGTAACAGATTTCATCGTTCGAATGTCAATTATAGGAATTGACAAATTTCATTGAACTGTGCTCTGCGAACCCAGTTTATTCGTAGAACATTACTATTGGCGACGCGTACCCACTGCCTAATATCACTGATATATTAGACCAGTTGGGGAAGTCCAAATATTTCACCACACTCGACTCAGCCAGTGGATTCCACCAGATAAAGATGGACTCGAAGGATAGGGAGAAAACAGACCTTAGCACAACCTATGGACATTACGAGTGCAATCGCATGCCATTTGGTTTAAAAGGGGCCCCTGCAACCTTTCAACGAGCCATGAATAATGTTTTAGCTGGCCCACAAGGTATATATTGCTTCGTATACATGGACGATATCATAGTCTATGGATACAACTTTAAAGATCAATCAATTAAAAAAAAAAGAATAAAATATGGGACGAAATTGGAAAGGAAACGGGAAAAACTGGTAAGTACATTACATTTAATTTATATTTAGTGAATAAAATGTATTTATCTTTTTTTCTATATTAAAATATTTTACAAAGGCTCATTTCTTGATATTTTGCATCTTGTTTATAATTTGAAAAAGCTTTCATTTGAGGTTCAGGAGGTTCTAACACTTCAAAATAATTGTCTTCATAAGTTTTAGATCTTAAAAAATTGTGCAATACACAAGCTGCTTGAACTATTTTTATTGTTGTTGTTACATTGGTTTCTAACGGCCTGAAAAAAAATCTCCATTTTTGAGAAAGAATGCCAAATGCATTCTCCACCAAACGTCTAGACGTACTGAGAAAAGTATTAAATCTCTCTTTTTCTGGATTATATCTCGAAACTCTGTAAGGAAATGGCCGCATAAGGTATATTCTCAAAGGGAAACCCTCGTCACCAATCAATACATAAGGAGTAGTCGTTGTTTGATTCGGTAATGATTTTGCTGCCGGAAGGGCAAACTTTTCATTTTCAAATTTTCTACCCGTAACTGATTCATCCAAAATTCCATAATCACTGTTTTCCCGTACCCGCCTACATCTATACATATAAATTTGTAAACAGGTCCAACAATAGCCAATAGAACAATTGAAAACTTTTTCAAATAAGAAAAGTACATATGTAGATCCGCTTTTTTGATGACACTTAATTGTAACATGCTTTCCATCTATGCTTCCGACAACGTTCGGAAATTTCCATTTTTCTAGAAATCCATTCGCTGCTGCTTTCCATGGATGTCTTGTAGGCTCGGGTGAATAAGTAGATTGCTTGACAGACTTCTCGAACAATGCAGCCTATAGTAGTAAATCCTACTCTGTAGCTACTGCCAATACTACTACTACAATACTACTGTCACCAGTAGCTAGAAATCTGAAAACATATTTTGTTTATTAATTATAATAAATGTATTTATTTTTCTTCTTAAATTTTAGGAGAACTAAAAAAATATTGGAAAAATTTAAGAGATTCTTACAGCAAACATTTAAGAAGTATAAAAACCCATACAGGCCAAGCAGCAAAAAGCACGAACACTTACAAAACTTGGCCATGGGCAAAACATATGGATTTCCTAAGTCCTTTTTTAAAATTTGCAAAATCGGCAACAAATGTTCGCAGCGATGGTAACGGCTCTAATGATGAATTGCCTGAAAGTGAGTATTTATCGCAAACAGATAATTAAGCAGCATCAACCAGTTTAGAAAGAGAACTCATTCCATCAACACCAATTCCTAAAAAAACCATGGTAGACTCTGAAAATGTTGATACTGATGTAGGACACGTCATTCCAACCAAAAAGAAGAAACTTATAAAAGAAGCTGAAAGTAGTTGTACATCAGGAGTCGATAAGATCATATCGTTTTTAAAAGAAAGTAAATCAGACACATAAAGCAATAATGCAACAGAGCTGATATTTTTGGGATATGCAAAACAAATAAAAACGTTTTCAGCGAGAAATTGAAAATTTCGCAGATCGTAATGGAGCAAAATTTGTTGCAAATGGAAGAGGACGAAGAAAAATCGATAGCGAGATTAGGAAATAGTAATTTTCAAAAATTTTCAAGCACTACTACCTCAGCTTCTGCTGCTTCTTGTTATGAAACTTTCAATGCTGATATGGATGAATTAAACAATTCAATTTAAAAGTGAAAATAAATCAAATGTAATACATATACGCGTTTGGTGAAATACATATGAATTCAAACATTAAAATATATAGTTTTCTTACCGTAGAGTAATTGCCAGACTTTGCACTGTAGATATGGCACAACGAAAATTTGTATCATTTTTTCGAATATCCTGTTCTATATAACCCAGTATTTCATTAAAACTGGGCCCCGTCATTCTAAAGTATTGATAGAACCGCTTTTTGTAAAATTCTCCTTTGATTTCTCGGCTCAAGTTGATGTCACAGCTGTTACATACGTAAATTATACCTGCCTAAAAAAGCCTAAAATAAATACCTAATTATAAATTAATAAAATTTCTAAAATATTAAATGATTTCATCCATATAAATTTTCAATAAGCTAATCATGCTTAAAAACATGATTAGCTTATCTACTCGATCAGTGAAGAAAATTGCATTAGCAATTTTCTTCACATTCCATGCATTAAAACAAAATTATTCCAATGGCAAACTTTGTTTCAGCAAAATTTTGCAGTAGGAATATTAAATTTAAAAAAACAATAAAAGAAAAATAAAACGAAAGGCAAACCGTACCTTCAGTACGATTTGTCGTAAAAATTACAATATGTATGTACATACATATAAAAAAAAAAGCTTTCACGATCAGAAATGCGCGGCGCGAAAATACATTATATGTATACGCGCGCCGCAATTTCAATCGACGTGAAGGTGGCTGATGTTTATAGAAACATCAAATTTCAAGCCATCGTCCAACGAAAAATATTCTGGACTTGTTTAAGTCCAGAATAAATGAAAATTTTCTCAGGGCAGAAATGCAACTATGCATTTTATACCCTGAACGAGGGCTCTTGATCGCGACGAAAGTGATCAAGAGGCGAGTTGGTCTTTTGATTAGAAACGGAGAGGATAACAAAAAAGACGGTGCGGCTTTGAGATTAAGAAAGATTTTTGTGTTGTATGTTCGGTTTTAAGATAAAAATTTGTATTAGAAGGTTTTTTGGTTCTTGAATATAGTTTTTGAATATTCGGTTTTAAGAGGAAATTTGTATTAGAAAGTTTGTAGATAAAAAGAAAGTTTTTAGTTTGAAGAACTAATGTGGAGTAAGAGTGCTGTAACAAAAAAAGTAAATAAAAAGTAAAAAAAAAGCAAAACAGGGTTGTCAATACCTAAAACGTGGATTACCAGTGCAACAGCCGAATTCAAGGTGAGAGTAACAGAAGAAATATAACAAATTGGTGCAGCCGGTAGGATAGAGGAAGCCTACTTTGCAACACAAAAAGAGTATAAGCGCTTAAAACACCTCCATCCACCAACCAACAAAAAGGAATTATGGACGGGATCGAATACTGGGCAAGACACCCTACCCTCCGCCTGAAGTTGAGTCTGGCTTCAGGAGTATTTCGATCTTGTCGGCTCCCAACGCTCGGGGTCAGACAGCTTTAACTGCCTTTGTTTGAAAAACACGCAGCCACCCCCTCATCAAAGCACAAAGTGCCAACGTGGGACAATAGCGGGCTTCATCCCAGCCCAGAATAAAAGAAGTCCACAACCAAAAGTTTTAAATCTACACTTGAGGGAAGGAAGTATCCTCAACCGACAATCTGCGATCTGGAGCTGAAAGGGACTTCGAAGTAGGCAATACTCCCCCCTTTCGGCTTTTATCCAGGGGAATTTAAGAAGGCCACGGGCCGCCCGGCAGCAAAAGAGCTTCAAGCAACAAAACCAGCGACCCTGAATTGAGATGGACCTCGAAGAAGGCAATAAGCCCCCCTCTCAATTTGAACGAAGGGAATTAAGATGGCAGAAGCCCCTCTAGCTGCACATTTAACACACGGCGCGCGGTCCATGAGCGAAGAAAGCTTCCACCAGGAAAAACCGCCGGAAATCTTACCACCTCAACCAACTCCACAACAATCTTCCTGGCCGGGCGACGCACAGGAAGTTCCACGAAGGAGGCAACGCGGAGCAACATCTGCAACAGACGGTACTAGCCAAATACCCCCAACAAATTCAACAACAAGAGGAGTCACGTTAAGGAGCGGGACAATCCTGACAGCTCCCCATCAAGTAGGAAACATCTTAAACTTAGAAATATATTTAAAAAATTTGGAAGAGAAAGTGCGAAACTCCTCCGAACTCTCTGTGAATGAGTGCGACTCAGTAGAAAAGCAGATCGAAAAGTCGAGAAAAGAAAGATTGGAAACAATCGAAAAATTTAAAATTAACACAGAGAAGTTCAAAAAGAGCTTAAAGGAGTTTGAAAAATTTTCGCACTCTCTCGGGGTAGATACCATCCAAAGTAATAGTGCTAGGTTAAGAGAAAGTGCCATCGAAGACAGTGTTAGTGATTCCACCACGAGTGAATTCCTTTTAAATTGGCTGCGCGTCTCCTTTCAGGAGACCTGCTTAGAAGAAACCAGCTCCCCTAAGGTGCCAAAGTCTAAAATGCCCAATCTAAACATGGCAGATTACACAAAAATCGCTAAGCTGACTGCTCAGCTGGTTCACCTATTCTCAGGAGAACAGCACCCAAAATTGATCCTTGAGCTCCAAACAGGAGGAACTATCGGCATTTTTACAAATCTTCCCCACCAGACTTCGAGGAGAAGCTTATCAGCTTTTTGCCTCAAATATGCCAACTACTTTCAAAGAAGTAGAAGAACGGCTCAACCGCACATACCTGCTTAGAGAAACTGACCAGGAACAGGTAAATAAATTAATCACCACTAGGCAGTATCCTTTGGAAAACCTCACAGCCTTCACGGCACGAGTAAAACAAATGCTGACACTCTGCAATGAAGCAACAGAATCCAAGTACGGAGCCACAGCAGCACCAGCTGTTAAAACGCAGCTGGAAGATTTCGCAAAAAACGCACTGAAAACAGGAGTCAATAACCCCTATATGTGCCAGTACCTGTTGACAATGGCAGACGGCACTGTAGATGAACTAGTACAAAGAGCACTTGACATGGAACGTCTCCAGAAAAGTGCCCTATTCCTGCAACCTTCAGGGAAATTTCAGAAAAATGTGATACAAAATACAATACCGCATTCAATAAGCGCAACAACAACAAATACCACACAATTTAGCCAAATTAATTCATCAGTAAATCACAGCCTATTTAATCCAGGCATAATGCCATTCGCTCAAGTTCCCCAGACCCTGTCAAATACAAATAGTCACGTTCAGCAGCCGCAGTTCACACAGGCAAACACATCACCATACATCAAACAGGAGCCAAGATCTTCCAATAAAAATTATAATGTAAACAATAAAAATAACTATTTGAATAAAATGGCTTGTAGTTTTTGTAATCTAAGAGGCCACACATATGCTGATTGCCTCAAAAGGAAAACTACGCCCTATTGTGTAAACTGCAAAATGTATAATCATGACGTGCGTGACTGCAGAAGAAACAACAATAGTTTCCAGAGACCACATAACAATAATGTATCACCCAATCAACGACCAAGAGACCCACAAGGTCTATAAATCTCCCATCTAATAAAATAGGGTCTCCTCAGCAGCCCGATTCCAGTGTCGCTACAGTAAAACTTCCTTTAGACATAGGCCTGAACGGCCAAACTAAACTAGTAGTCGACACAGGCGCTGAGGTAAGTATAATAAAGAAAAGGTCATTAAAAGATCTTAACACAATTAACCACAATGAGGCATACACACTTCAGACCCCATTTGGTACCGGAAAGACGCTGGGAAATTGCCAGGGAAACTTCGTTTTCAAAAACAAAATCCCCTGCAAGTTTCAAGTGGTAAAGAACTTGCCTGGCCTTTCCGATGATGGACTTCTAGAAAATGATTTCCTAGCAAAAAACTGTAACGTTGAGGGTCCTAATAAGGCTCTAAGGTTTCCTCGCACGGAGACTAATCCCGATTAATTTGCTTTGCCATTGATGTTTGAAATGGACAAGACACATTCTGAAAAAGCAGTCGAAGTAAGAAGACTTGCAGAAGAGGTAAAGTCTAAACAGGCTGAACTATCCACCTGCAGTGTCTTCAAAGCATCTCAAACGAGAAAAGCTGGCTGCCAAGCTCCAAAAGAGCTCAAAGAATGTGAAATGAGATGTCTGGGCGAACAAGAGACCGATGAAATTGTAACGAAGAGCTTGTGAGCCGACAGATCTACCTACATTCACTTGTACCTGAATGTAGATACATACTGCATCCGACACCTCTTTGTTACATAATCATCGCGGGATTAGCGTGGGTGGCTGCACAGCAAATATGCCGCTAGCGATCAGCCGGCTTGGGGTGGTTCTTACCACCCACATCCCTTGATGCTTGTTAAGCTGTGCAAAATCGTCAACATAACTAATCAGACAGACGGACGGACAGAAAAAAAAAAACTAATGCAGGCTTCCTTCTCATGGTGGAACCTGAAAGCCAAAAAAGAAGAAAATTTATTTTATTTACATGCTGCAAAAAGATGGAGAATAGAAGACCTCAGCAACGCCGAACAAGTGTTAATTCACCCGGAGAGTTTACAACGCTGGCAAATGAGCGATTGAGAGAGAGTGAGAGAGCTGAAACGGGTCTCTGATGTTGTTGAGACCCCGGCTTTGGGTAATGTTGGGCCCAATCGCCCCCATCCAGCCTGGCTAAGCCTCCAAAGCCGTTTCGAAATGCTCAGCCCCATCTGTACATGTTTTACATCTATTGCCGTGTGTGTGTGGAAACGACCTCCCTCCTGTCCGCGACCATCCCCTTTATGGAACTACTCACTCCATCACGCTGAATCCGTTAGCAACCTGTAAACAAAAGAAAAAAGCAACTTGGAGAAGGGCGGTCAAAGGTGACCAAACTAAATCACCCAAAAGAAGAAGGAAGTCGTATCAAGGAACTCAAAATCTCATCAAGTCCAAATCAAAATAGTTTATTTATTTAGGATGTTCAAGCATATGAATTACTTACGAGAGAGGAAACCCGATCACAAAAAGACTAACATGGTATATATACAAAAAAACTAAAGGAAACAAAGCCTCCGGTTAATATTAATCTAGATCTGAATCCTTACGACTAGCCCTAATAAGCGCTTTCCAGTTATATGACTTATCGAACCCTGTGATCGACGTCTAACCTTAGATGTACACTAAATGGTTTTAACACTGTAAAGTTAGAACCAAAAGAACACAAAGCAAATAATAATACTTAGAGAAAACTTGAACTAACCTTGTGGTCCGCTATGGACTTACATAACACCTTATTTAATCATATTCGGGGTTTCCTCCTTTACCAAAAGGGTTGGACACTGGTTTTCCAACTATCTGCTAGCTGCTTCAGGACTACGTTGAAGTCTGAGTTCACCTGATCTTTGTTACGTGCAAGGAAACTTTCCCCCAAATTTTCTCTCAGGTTCGCCACTACTATGGTATATAAGACTATCCAACGCACAGTAAGTATTTCAAATAATGCAAATTATGTGTGCACAGAATGGTTAAACCGAAATTTGCTCTACAGTTTACCAATGTGATGATATATGAAAATCACTGTCGCGCAGGTAAATATTCCAATTAATACAAATTACGACTGCATAGAATGAATCAACCAAAATTTTCTTTTCAGTTCACTAATAGGGAGATCTACATAAAAATCACTGTCGCACAGGTTAATATTCCAGTTAATACAAATTATGAGTGCACAGCAAGAATAAACTACAATTTTCCTTTCAGTTCACCAATCGAAAGATCTATATGAAAATCACTCTCGCAGGTAAATATTCTAATTAATACAAGTTACGACTGCACAGAATGAATCAATCAGAATTTTCTTTTCAGTTCACTAATAGGAAGATCTACATAAAAATCGCTGTCGCACATTAATAAAATTTATGAATGCGCAACATTAATGCCAACATTTTCTTTCATTCACTATTAGGAAGATCTATAGGGAAACTCACTGTCGCACAGGTAAATATTTCAAATACTAAAACTTATGAATGCGCAGCATTAATACTAAAATTTTCTTGCAGTTCACTATTAGAAAGACCTATGTAGAAAATCACTGTCGCACAGCTAAATATTTCAAATACTAAAACTTATGAATGCGCAGCATTAATACTAAAATTTTCTTGCAGTTCACTATTAGAAAGATCTCTATGAAAAATCACTGGCGCACAGGTAAATATTTCAAATATTAAAACTTATGAATGCGCAAGATTAATACCAACATTTTCTTTCAGTCCGCTATTAGAAAGATCTATGTGAAAAATCACTGGCACACAGGTAAATAATCTAATTAATATCATTTATGAATGTGCAACATTAATACTAAAATTTTCTTTCAGTTCACCAACAAGATGATATACATGAAAATCACTGTCGCACAGGTATGTAATCCAATCAATAACATTCATGAATAAAAAAAAAATCACTGTCGCACAGGTAAGCAATCCAATCAATAACATTCATGATTAAAAAAAAATCACTGTCGCACAGGTAAGTAATCCAATTAATAAAACTTAAGAATGTGCAGCATTAACACCAAAATTTTCTTTCAGTTCGCTATTAGAAAGATCTTTAGAAAAAATCACTGTTGCACAGGTAAATATTCTAATTAACAAAATTCACGACCAGAATGAATAAACTAAAATTTTTCTTTCAGTTCACAAAATATTCTTTCAATTCACAAAATTTTCTTTCAGTTCACTAATAGAAAGATCTACATGGAAAATCACGGCCGCACAGGTATATATTCCAATTAATAAAATTTACG
The DNA here is from genome assembly GCA_963930735.1 of Dioctria linearis. Classification (NCBI taxonomy): domain Eukaryota; kingdom Metazoa; phylum Arthropoda; class Insecta; order Diptera; family Asilidae; genus Dioctria; species Dioctria linearis. The sequence goes on along the minus strand of OZ005742.1, from coordinate 162,488,414 downwards.
ACCAGAATGAATAAACTAAAATTTTTTCTTTCAGTTCACAAAATTTTCTTTCAAAGAAAATCTGAAATTTCCCACTGCGGATTAGTCGCTAGCCGATGGACAATGCGCGGGCGCCTGAAGTTCCCGCGGAAGATAAAAAAAACACGAAAGGAGAAAATCCCCAAGAAGGGAAAGCAAAAAAAACTCTAAGACTGATTTTAAATAAAGACGAATCACGACTCAATTTTTCTGCGACCGTTCTCGTTCAAAGCCAAAAAACAACTCCTCGACTACCAGCAGTCTCCCTACATTCCATCGTTCTTCACTCAGCCACCGGCAAGCGACCGCCGTTTTCTTCTCAGAATTTTTTTGTTCTTTTTTCAAGTCTGTTAAGTATGAATCTATCCTACTTAAACTTGTTGTGGTTTCTTTGCGAAGAAACCGTTTTGACTTAATTTGTTGATTTTATTTTTGCCCTTCCCGGCAGCGACTGTCGATGCGTGGAGTAGCTTGTTAAAGCACAACTCCTGATATTATTGTGGAGTAGCTTGTTTAAAGCACAACTCCTGATATTATTTTAGAGTAGCTTGTTTTAAGCACAACTCCTGATATTATTTTGGAGTAGCTTGTTTTAAGCACAACTCCTGATATTATTTTGGAGTAGCTTGTTTTAAGCATAACTCCTGAGTGAAACGAACCGTTTACTGTATTATAACTCGACTCAAATCGACTGACATTTATTCTTCAAATTCTTTGCTTATTTATACACAAGAATCTTATTAATACGGAAATAAATGAAATACTTCCGACCCAACACTTTGTATATAACAGTACAAAGTGTTAGGTCATTTGCACCTCATTTATTTCTGTTTACAAATAAATTGCGGCACTCGTCGCTTCCGTACATACATACAGATATTTTTCTGACTATAATCGTACTGAGCGTTTCGTCAGTACATTATCGCATTTGTTGTTACATACGTACATACATAAATTTTGACAAACGCTAACCGCTTGTTGCTTGTTCATCGTGATATTCATGATTTACATACATACTTACATACATATTACTTTCTTCATATGCAACTCGTGAACCATCATTTGGTCACCTGGGTTCTACCGCTGGCGCAAGGTTATCGTATTACAACGTGCGAATTCTTGCGCGCAGGGTATTGCGTCACTCAATTCTACCTTAGTTATTTCCTCTACTTGTTAAGTAATTGAGGAAGGTCAGTAACGAGTGGAATTATAATTTAATGAAAATGATGTAGGCATGTATGTTCATTGAAAAATGATGAAAATATGTATGTTTGCGGTTGCTAGCATTTCTTTGATAATTGTTATAGGCATGTACATATGTTACAATGCTTTCTTAAAATTGTGGGTGGAGGTATGTATGTAACAAATCTCCCCCTTTTTAAAAAATATGTGTTATTCTTAGAAGAGGAATAACACATTAGAATATGGTTCGATCGTTTGATAATTTTCGAGAAATTTTTTGGTTTTATATGCATGTATATATGTACATAATGCCGAGTGCCGGTACAATAATTGACTTATCTATTTACAAATTTATATCCATTATTTTTCTAGGTTATTAGTATTGCTGCTATGTTATGTTAATTTTTATTACATGTGCATATTATATATATATATATTTTTTTTAATTCCTACATATATACATTTATAATTATGGCTGTTTGATTTTTTATACATGTGAGCATACATAATTTATTTAAAAAAAAAAAAAAAATGTTGTTTATACCTACTTTTTAAAAAAAAAATTTTACATGTGATTATACATATTTCTTCTTTTATGGTTTTATACATATGTTTTTATTTATTGAAAAAAAAAAAATCTTTTAGATGTGTTCATACATATCTTTTCTTTTATACCATATGTGTTTATAGATATTTCTTCTTTTATATATGTTTATACATATGTTTTTATTTATTGAAAAAATTCTTTATATGTGTTTATACATATCTTTTCTTTTATACCATATGTGTTTATACATATTTCTTCTTTTATATGTGTTTATACATATGTTTTTATAAAAAAATTGTACGTGTGATTATACATATTTTTTCTTCTTTTATATGTGTTTATACATATGTTTTTATATATTGAAGAAAAAAAAATTCTTTAGATGTGTTTATGCATATTTTTTCATTCTATAAATAGGTATCTTACTTCTAATGCATATAATGTTTATAAATACTCTTTTATTGGGTTACGTTTTACATCTTCAATCTTGTTTACATATTTCTATTATTCGTACGTTCAAAATAGTTAAACTACCTGTAGATGACGGGTAAGTGTAATTGGATTCTGCTCTACATGAATTAATGATTTTGGAAGAGGAGGGGGTGGAGGCGGTTCTCTTGTTGTTAAACTTACTTTGTTACTTGCCTGTGTAGGCTGGGTAGCACGGTGTTTGATTGCATCTTTTAATTCCGAACTATTTATTTGTGAGGTAGTTTTGTTTGTTGTTGTTAGTTCTTGGGTAGGTGGCAGTGAGGAAATTCGGGATTTGTTTGCTCTTACGATTTCCGATTGGAACGTTTGTTTGATTTGTCTGACTATGTTTATCGAAGGTGTCTCTTGTATTGGGGTTGAAATTGGTAGATTGCGATTCTTTACATTTGCAATGGGCACTTGACTTGGGACTTCCGTGGCTTCAATACAAATTTGAGGGTGTGTCTCAGTGTCTAATTGGGTTTTTTGTTTATTGATTGTTACTATTTTAGGTGTTTTTACTATGACATTCCTTTTCTTTTTCCTTATGACCTTACAGAGTTTCAGTATCCGTATTAAGCTGAGTACTAATATCAACAAGGAACTTAGAGATAGGGAGCTTATCTGAACGACTTGAGTTTCATTACGCTCTTTCCTCTGTTTTTCCAATGTACTTATTTGTTCTTTCAGCTGATCTAAAGTGTATGAATTTTCATTCAGAATATTATTTGCATCTTCCGCTTTTAGCATCACTACATGTTTTTGATGAGTGTGATTCATGCTTTTAATGAAGTTTTGAATAGTTTCATTTATATTAGATTTTAGCGGGTGTGGGTATTCTGGTTGAGATATTCTAATATTCTGATGATCTTCATCTTCGAAATATATAATTTGATCAGCTATTTGAAAGTGACAAGGTTCATTTAACATTAGTACTCCGTTGCCGAATAGGTTAGAACTAAGTAGGTTTTTTCTGCATGAAATCGTGATTTTCTGCATTGTGGGGAACGAAAAGAGCCATGAATTTTTTCTAGTTAATTTGATTAGTAGCTGCGGTGCCTGCGTTTGGACTAGATATTCGCAGTTACCAGTCTCATTGTAAGGATTGAATAAAAAGTTTATAGGACACTCTTTTATGTAATGCCCTTGAAGTATAGGGCTTAGTAGTGGACCAATGTAAGTGCTTTCATTGAGATCACTTGATAATTTTTTGTACACCTGGAGTTCGGATTGTTTAAATAACACGAATTCTTGTGTTGCTATATGGCTTGCAATATAGGTGTGTTTGATATCCAGCACCAAGGAATGGTTATCTGGGGTTTTAAAAGGGAACAAGTGTATTTGTTGGAGTTTGAAAGGTGGCATGTTCAGTATTGGAAAAATAATCCTAATCACTAGGAGCTCATTTAGTAGTCCAGACTTTAGTTCAAGGGCTTGTGTTAAGATAGCCAGATCTTGAAATTTATTAGATTTCTTAGGATGTGCCCTATAGTATGTTTCTAATAGTGTGGAAGGGGACAGTAACAAGGGATGTACCTGATTATTCTTTAATGCTGTTAGGATTTGAATAAAAGTTTGTTGTCTCAACTCTATATCCAACACTTGCAAACTAATTCTAGACACTACTTCTTGTATGCGCTGCCTTGTGCTCACTTCTCCATTAACCATGTCTAGCAGGTCATTAACTGTTCTTGTGAGTTCTCTCTGATTCGATTCTAGTTGGTTGATTGGTTTTCTCAACTTCTCAAATGATGATTTGAATAGCGTTATTTGGTGTTTCTCTAATTCTAATAGTGCCTGAGTATCCGTTTCAAAATTAGCAATTTTGCTATATATTTGTTTCTCGTTAGTAGCGTCCATTGTTCCAAACAAATAATGTAAACCCCTACCTACTCCATCGAACAAGGATCTTCGATGTCGAGTGGTAATCATTTCTCTAATGATCGTTGTTCGTTTTTTAATGGCTTCTATCAGACTGTGTATGTACGTGTTTTGTTCCGTACATGCACTAGTGGTGGTATTATGTATTTCGCATAATCTATTGAGAAGAAAACCTGTGTGCTCCATTATTGTGGTTTCCGCTTCCAAATCACTAATATTTATTTGCGTGAATAGGTTCCAAGTGTCGTGGAATAGTAAAATTTGACCTAATTCCGCAGCAACATTTGTTATTAACATGAAGATCGGAAAAAAGGTGCCCAATAAGATTAGTTCCATATCTGGAGGAAAAAGAATCTTATAAAATCATATCATAAATGACACAGTAAATATAGATTGCGCAGAAACCTCAATATTTTCGATCATTGCTGTTGCAATTGAAATTATTGTAATGAACTGAATAATGTATTGATTTGTACATTGTGTAATTGTGCTTTGCTTGCAAATGCATTATTCGCTAATAATTCAAGAGTGTCATGTGTTTTATATATATATATTTTTTTTTTGTGTATAACCCACTTTTAGTAGTGTTGTAAGTGGTATCCGGGATTATTTAATTGACCGGAATTTTTTAATTATTTGGAAGTAAGCAATAATTTTAGTTATAAATATCGTGAAAAAATAATTCAGTCTCACTTATTGGTATCAAGTGTTCTGTTCAAGTAGTTTATCTATATTCTTCAAATGGCCCGCGAGATTAGTAAAGCGCTTGGTAAGTTAATCGCTAAGGCTGAATTGTTAAATGTTCCCGAGAGGCAGACTAATGGTCTGACCTTGTATCCAGTGGACAGGCCGATAGAGCCATATGTGCCCAAGGCGTCTTCTGGGCCAGCACCGGATGTTCCGCAATATACACCAGGGCCACGAAAATTGACACTGGAGGGGTATCAGAAGAGAGTTGGCGGTAGCGGCAGTAGCGTAAGCAGCTTGGAACGACCTAAATTGGTCCGAGGCGGTAAACGTGCGAGGCTGTGCAGAGAGTTGCACTATTTCAGGATGAGGGCCAGTCTAGCTGAGAATATAGCCGAAAAGAGGAAATTTGGGGGCCTAGCGGATCAAAGATCGAGACAAATAAATTCCAACAAAAGGAAAAAAAATAAAACTAAAAAAAAAATTTTTTTTTTTTGTGTGTTATTATAAAAATAAAATGATTTGTTTAATTATTCACTCTTTTTTTTAAAAAAAAAATTTTCCCTTACTTTTTTTTATCTTAAATGCAATTGTAATCCCTTCCTTGAAGGTTAGTACTTATTCGTGAAATGGTTTCAGTCTATTATTATGTACGGTTACTCTTCTTTTACCGATTTGTATGACTGTGTTAACAGGCGTAAAAGCTTGTACCACGAGATATGGTCCTAGCCATATCTGGGAAAGCTTGTGTTTTTTAGCGGGATTTTTTAATAATACTTTATCTCCTGCTTTGAATGTTACCGGACGTGAGTTCCTATCATAGTACGCTTTCGACCTTTCCTTGGCTTTCAGCAAATTTTTTCGGGCGATAGCATATGCCTTTTGTACTTTGTATCTAAGAAGGTGATAGTAACTCTCGTGGTTATAAATGGGCTCTGGCTCTCTTTTAAGATTAGAGGGAACATCTGCTGTGAATCCGAACAGACAGTCCATTGGCGTGAGCTTAGTGCCTTCATGTGGGCTGTTATTGTATACAAAAGCCGCGGTTCTCAGGAATCGATCCCAAGCCTTTGGATTTTCGGATACAATAGCTCTTAAGTATTCTACTAGGGGTGTGTGTGTTCGTTCAAGTGCGCCATTGGATTGCGGATGATAAGCGGAAGTCTGTAATTTTTTTATTTTTAGGAGTTTACAGACGCTTAAAAAGATCGCTTAAGAAATTGGAGCCCTGATCAGTTACTAATTTTTTAGGAATGCGGTAGCGAGTAATTATTTCATCAAAAAATATTCCTGCTACCGTTTCCGCTTCGCCATTTGGCAAGGCATAACAATCTACGAATTTCGTTAGATTGTCTTGGAAAGTCAAAATGTACTTATTTCCTGAATGGGTTTCTTCAAGGGGACCTACTATATCCAAATATACTTTATCGAAGGGCATAAGGGCAGTATCTGTTATGACCATTGGCATACGATACTCCGGGCTAGCCTTCATTTTTTGGCATTTAGGGCACTTTCGAATATATTTCCTGATGGAACTGAGCATATTTCTCCACTTATATTTTTTCTTTATTTTTTTATAAGTTTTCATTACTCCTTGGTGACCACCAAATGCGGAGTCATGATAGTCTTTTAAAATTGTCCCGATTTCTTCAGGGTCTGTTATATTTTCTGGTAATGTATGCTGGGAATTTATTAGGTTTTGGTTCCAGGGTGATTCGCCGTGTTCAGATGCACTGCTTTCGGATTTGCTGCTATCAGTTGAGTCAATTTCGACTAATTCATTTTGGAGGTTCCGTGGATAATTTTGAACTATATTGGGAGTTTCTGGGTTTTGATTTTCCTCTTCAATATCATTTTGTGCCTCCCTTATTTGAGCTCTCGTAACAGCATGACAATGTTTTTGTTTAGGTTTTGAGGGTGTTGGAGAACTAGAATCATTTTCGTCGATGTCGGAATCGGCTCGGTGATGTACCTGAGCTTCCACAATGAACGAATTGGGGTTTGCCTGGTTTAGCTCGGCAGGTATTCGACTAAGCGCGTCTGCATTAGTGTTATATTTTCCAGGCTTATATTCAATTTTACAGTCAAACTCTGAGAGTTTATGGTGAAACCTGACTAATCTCGTTGTCGGGTCTTTCACATTGAATACGCCTTTCAAGGGCTTGTGGTCTGTGTAAACCGTAAAAGCTCTACATTGTAAATAACACCTGAAGTTCCTCGCGGCCCACACAATAGCGAGCAACTCTTTTTCTATTGTGGAGTATCTTTGTACCGCCTTATTTAAACTTCTACTTGTATACAAAAGCCGCGGTTCTCAGGAATCGATCCCAAGCCTTTGGATTTTCGGATACAATAGCTCTTAAGTATTCTACTAGGGGTGTGTGTGTTCGTTCAAGTGCGCCATTGGATTGCGGATGATAAGCGGAAGTCTGTAATTTTTTTATTTTTAGGAGTTTACAGACGCTTAAAAAGATCGCTTAAGAAATTGGAGCCCTGATCAGTTACTAATTTTTTAGGAATGCGGTAGCGAGTAATTATTTCATCAAAAAATATTCCTGCTACCGTTTCCGCTTCGCCATTTGGCAAGACATAACAATCTACGAATTTCGTTAGATTGTCTTGGAAAGTCAAAATGTACTTATTTCCTGAATGGGTTTCTTCAAGGGGACCTACTATATCCAAATATACTTTATCGAAGGGCATAAGGGCAGTATCTGTTATGACCATTGGCATACGATACTCCGGGCTAGCCTTCATTTTTTGGCATTTAGGGCACTTTCGAATATATTTCCTGATGGAACTGAGCATATTTCTCCACTTATATTTTTTCTTTATTTTTTTATAAGTTTTCATTACTCCTTGGTGACCACCAAATGCGGAGTCATGATAGTCTTTTAAAATTGTCCCGATTTCTTCAGGGTCTGTTATATTTTCTGGTAATGTATGCTGGGAATTTATTAGGTTTTGGTTCCAGGGTGATTCGCCGTGTTCAGATGCACTGCTTTCGGATTTGCTGCTATCAGTTGAGTCAATTTCGACTAATTCATTTTGGAGGTTCCGTGGATAATTTTGAACTATATTGGGAGTTTCTGGGTTTTGATTTTCCTCTTCAATATCATTTTGTGCCTCCCTTATTTGAGCTCTCGTAACAGCATGACAATGTTTTTGTTTAGGTTTTGAGGGTGTTGGAGAACTAGAATCATTTTCGTCGATGTCGGAATCGGCTCGGTGATGTACCTGAGCTTCCACAATGAACGAATTGGGGTTTGCCTGGTTTAGCTCGGCAGGTATTCGACTAAGCGCGTCTGCATTAGTGTTATATTTTCCAGGCTTATATTCAATTTTACAGTCAAACTCTGAGAGTTTATGGTGAAACCTGACTAATCTCGTTGTCGGGTCTTTCACATTGAATACGCCTTTCAAGGGCTTGTGGTCTGTGTAAACCGTAAAAGCTCTACATTGTAAATAACACCTGAAGTTCCTCGCGGCCCACACAATAGCGAGCAACTCTTTTTCTATTGTGGAGTATCTTTGTACCGCCTTATTTAAACTTCTACTTGCATACGCTATTGGCCTGTCTTTACCTATTGCCCCTTGTGATAAAACAGCTCCCAATGCCTCATTGCTAGCATCTGTTGTTAGATTAAAAGGTTGGGTAAAATCTGAGTACTTGAGTAGAGGCGGATTTATAAGGGAATTTTTAATTTCATTGAAAGAGTCTTGGCACTTTTGAGTCCAATTAAATTTGACGTCTTTCCGTAATAGATTTGTTATTGGCCTGACTATCTTTGAGAAATTAGGGATGAACTTGCGATAGTAGTTTGCCAATCCCAGAAACGATTGGGTTTGTCTCACAGTGCGGGGTTGAGGAAAATTTTGAACGCAACTTGTTTTACTGGGATCTGGAAGTGCTCCTTCGTTTGAGCATTTGTGTCCAAGGTAGATTACTTCTCGGCGAAGGAACTGACACTTTTCGGATTGTAATTTAAGATTATGGGCTCGAAGTCTGTCGAATAATTTAGCCAGTTTCTCGTTATGATCTTGTAAATTTTTTCCATATATTACAATATCATCGAGATAGACAAAGCATTCTAATCCTTGGAGACCCGTTAGAATGTAATTCATCAGGCGTTGAAAAGTCGCAGGTGCGCCTTTCAACCCAAATGGCATTCTCTTAAATTCATAATGCCCGTAAGCGGTACTAAATGCAGTTTTTGGTCTATCCCTTGGGTCAACCAGTACTTGATGGTATCCGCTTGCAAGGTCAAGAGTAGTAAAATACCGTGAATGCCCAAGTTGATCCAGTATATCCTCTATCCTGGGTAGTGGAAAGGCATCCCCTATAGATTTCTCGTTGACTTTACGGAAATCTACTACTACGCGCCAACGTTTATTGCCGTCAGGCCCAGCTTTCTTGGGGACTACAAGTAATGGAGAATTCATGGGCTTTTGCTTATTTGGATTATGTCATTCTCTAACATATCCTTGATCCGCTCATTTATTACAGCCCGGTGCGTTTCTGGAAGTCTATACATCTTTTGGTTTATTGGTGGCTGATTGTGCAAAATGGGGATGGTATGCTTTATGGTATTAGTGCATGTTAGTTTATCTCCCTTTAGATAAAAAAGATCATTATATTTATAACATAACTCAAGAATTGATTTTTCTTCTTCGTGATTTAAATTTTCAGCCAACAGTAATTCTTTACGTAAAGCCACAAGTCTGTCTGGGTTATAGCTTTTAATATGGTTTACGTTTATTGAATATGGATTGGAGTTGAAATTTATCTTATCACCTTTGAAATTGTATTCTGTTTTGTTATGTGTACGAGAGGAAGGTGGATCACCTTCTTTCTGATTACTTTGGGTATTTATGTCGTCCAAAGGTATATTGAGAAGTTTAATATTGTAATGACTACTTGGAACTAGAGTAAGCTTCAGCCTTCTTAGGAATACTGGTTCTGTGTTTATGTTTAGAACAGATAATGGTATAAAATTTTTGTGAGGACTAACTAGACAATTTGCGACAAATACTCCATCTTTTATCTCTTGAGACATACAGATCATTTCTTGGTCCAATTGTAATGCTATGCTCAGTACAATTTGAGATCGAGGAGGTATTCTATGGGATCGCTGAAGTTCTACTTCGTATTGCCTACTTTCATCTTCATTTAAGGTGCTTGAAATGTCTCCCATTTGGGATAAGGAGTTTTTATTATCGGGTACCCGTAAAACGGTAGTAGATTTAAATTGTTCCTGTATTTGATGCCTCGGTAGTTCATCTCCATCTTCTGTGGATGTTTCGAGAGGTACCGTGAATTCGATAGGGTTGGTTTCCGTGCGAGGAAACCGGAGCAATTTGTTAGGCCCTTCTATATTGCAATTTTTTGCAAGAAAGTCATTACCTAACAGCCCATCATGAGAGATTTGGGCGTTATCTTCTACAACCTGTAGATTGCACGGGATACTGCGGCTTAGTAAAAAGTTGCCTTGACAGTTACCCAATGTTTTTCCTTCTCCAAATGGAGTTTTTAAAGTTACCTTTTGACTTCGTTTTATCCGTTTTGGTGTATCTAGTGCTTCCTGTTTGATTATGCTTACTTCAGCTCCAGTGTCTACTACCAGCCGAACGGCTGTATTTCCGCTTATATCTAATGGTAACTCTACCACTGATACGTTTTCCCTGATCTGTGGGTTTTTCAGCTGGGAGGACCCTAAAGTATTTTGCGATATTTTATTTAATGTCGAGCCGGGGCTTTTTCGGTCGACAGTGTGCCGTTTCCCGATTTTGTAGCCTCCCATCGTTGCTTCTGTTGACAGGTGGGCACTGTATGACCTCTTCTTCCACAAAACTTACACATCTCTTGACCGTTAAATCTGTGTTCGTGATTTGGATTGCCCCACTGAGTGTTGTTGTTACTATTTAGGTGATTCCGTGGTGCTTTGACATTTTGTTTACAATATTGGGCATCATGACCCTTTGTTCTGCAGTTAATACAGAAGGGAGTATTTTTACGTTTTAAACAATCATCATACGTATGTCCCTTGTATTTGCAATAACTGCATGTGATCCTACCTAAAAGTAATTTTTGCTCACCGTATGGTTTCTTGTCTGGATATTGAGAAGAAGAGTTCTGGAATGGAGGTGGACTTCTTAAGGATTCTCTTGCCATACTGGCTTGAGTAAAGCACCAATTATTTGTTTGGTTTTTATCAGTATTAAAGGATACTGAAGGTACCTTTAATGACTCCAGATTTGGAGGTATACCACACTCAGTTTTTATTGTAGGTTTTCCTGTATCACTTGTGTAGGGATATATAGAGGAGTTTAAATTTTCGTGTATGGGATAACCATAAGCATTAGCAAAATTTGAGGTATTTGGTCTAAAGAAATGGTCCATTTGAAAAGAATTTGTATGTTGAGGTAAGTAGTTTATTGGTTGTGGAATGAAAAAGAGACCCTGCTGTAACCTTTCCATATCTAATGCTTTTTGAATGAGAGTCTCTAATGAGCTTTCATTTATTGTCAATAGATAAGCGCTTAGATGGGGGTTATTTGCACCATTCTTTACGGAAGCCATTGCAAAGTCCTCTATCTGTTGCTTTACCACATTAAAATTTTCAGCACCGTATTTGCTTTGTGCTGCCTCGTTACATTGTACTAAAAGTCTTTTTAGTCTAGTAGTAAATGAATTAAACGATTCTTGGGGGTATTGTCGGCAAGTTATTAATTTGTTAATTAACTCATGATATGTCTCACGAGGTAAGTAAGTCCGATATAGCAACTGCTCAACTTCTTCAAATCTCGTGAGTGTACTGGATGCTATTAATTGATATGCATTTCCTCTCAATCTTGTTGGGAAAATTTGCATGAAGGCTGCCTTTTCCTCCTCTGCTAGACATTGTTGTACTTGCTTACAACAGCCTATGAAAGTTTGCAATTCTGTGAGGGTCTGAGAATTAATTTCTCCAGAGAACAAAGGCACCATTTGTGCAGTAAGTTTAACTACTTTCTCATAATTTACAGGCATTTTGTTTGTATTGTGTGGATGCTCAAACTGGGAAGTATTTAGTGTATTTATATCTAGATTTGAAGTGGTTAACGATTTTTCGGGTATTATAACGTTTAGACTGTGAGTTCTTATGAGGAAGTTAACCAAACTGTGTCTTCTAAAACGTTTACCTGACCGATGTTCACGATACCAATTTATTCTTCTTTGGGGTGAACTTTGTTCTGCTCTTGGGCTATTCGGAGGGCTTACGTTGTCGAATGAAAGTGAATTTAATGCTGCTTCAAAATCTGAGCAAACAGGGCTTTGATCAGATTTGTGCATGAAAGCAGAATTTTCTTGAAAAAGAGGTAGTTTAACTTACTTTATGTATATATATATATACTGGAATATTTAAAAAGAGAGAAAAAAAAAGAAAAAGATTGATGATGTTTTTACACTGACGTTATTTAATGTGTAATGTATAGTGGCTTATCGATTTAATACTGAAGTTCTGCCAATCGCTGAATTTGGATTGAAACTTACTTAGTTTTAATGTCTGCAGTTTCAGAAACGTTTTGATGTCTGTCCAAGCCGATAAATTTCCTTGGGAGTATATTCCCTTACTTTTATTGTAGTTGCTGACTGGTTGTATTAAAACAAACAAATTAAGTCAGAAGTGCCCCAACGTCACAATTTGACGTTAGTTTTAGTTTCACTTCTTTGTGAGTTCGAGGATCAAGGTTTTTCAAGTATTGAATTAACTTCCTTGATCCTACCGGCTGCGCCAAATTGTTAAGTATGAATCTATCCTACTTAAACTTGTTGTGGTTTCTTTGCGAAGAAACCGTTTTGACTTAATTTGTTGATTTTATTTTTGCCCTTCCCGGCAGCGACTGTCGATGCGTGGAGTAGCTTGTTAAAGCACAACTCCTGATATTATTGTGGAGTAGCTTGTTTAAAGCACAACTCCTGATATTATTTTAGAGTAGCTTGTTTTAAGCACAACTCCTGATATTATTTTGGAGTAGCTTGTTTTAAGCACAACTCCTGATATTATTTTGGAGTAGCTTGTTTTAAGCATAACTCCTGAGGGAAACGAACCGTTTACTGTATTATAACTCGACTCAAATCGACTGACATTTATTCTTCAAATTCTTTGCTTATTTATACACAAGAATCTTATTAATACGGAAATAAATGAAATACTTCCGACCCAACACTTTGTATATAACAGTACAAAGTGTTAGGTCATTTGCACTTCATTTATTTCTGTTTACAAATAAATTGCGGCACTCGTCGCTTCCGTACATACATACAGATATTTTTCTGACTATAATCGTACTGAGCGTTTCGTCAGTACATTATCGCATTTGTTGTTACATACGTACATACATAAATTTTGACAAACGCTAACCGCTTGTTGCTTGTTCATCGTGATATTCATGATTTACATACATACTTACATACATATTACTTTCTTCATATGCAACTCGTGAACCATCATTTGGTCACCTGGGTTCTACCGCTGGCGCAAGGTTATCGTATTACAACGTGCGAATTCTTGCGCGCAGGGTATTGCGTCACTCAATTCTACCTTAGTTATTTCCTCTACTTGTTAAGTAATTGAGGAAGGTCAGTAACGAGTGGAATTATAATTTAATGAAAATGATGTAGGCATGTATATTCATTGAAAAATGATGAAAATATGTATGTTTGCGGTTGCTAGCATTTCTTTGATAATTGTTATAGGCATGTACATATGTTACAATGCTTTCTTAAAATTGTGGGTGGAGGTATGTATGTAACAAGTCTGCTGCAACACATTGCATGATGGCATCACGCGATCAGTTACAGCTAGGCGAATTGCCGTTTTCGTCGCCTTGATGTGGTTGACTAGCGGTAAGTTTTAAACGAAAAATTGTATTTTGTGTTCATTTTGCACATTTTAGAATTTTTCGACTGAAAATATTCTGCTGTTGTTGTTGTTTATTTTAGATCTGGACTTGTATGCGGGTATGTATAAATATGTCTTTATCTTTTCAGGAATTTTTTTAATATGAAGAAGTAGCATAGGGCTACTTCTTGTAAATATATAGATTTTATCTTTTATTTCTCCAGGAACTTTTGTACTATGGAGAAGTAGCATAGGGCTACTTCTTGAAAATATATAAATTTTATTTTTCAGGAATTTTCTAATATGAAGGGGTAGCATAGGGCTACTTCTTGAAAATATATAAATTTTATCTTTTCAAGAATTTTCTAATATGAAGAAGTAGCATAGGGCTGCTTCTTGAAAATATTTAAATTTTAACTTTTCAGGAATTTTCTCATATGGAGAAGTAGCATAGGGCTACTTCTCGGAAATAGCTAAATTTTATTAAATTATATACTCTGGGAAATCATGGGGTTTTCTTTACAGACATAGAGAAGCCAAGCAAAAGTAGGGTAAGCGAGTATACGCTACAGCGTGGGGACGACCCACCGAGAATAGAGTCTCATGCCGGGCAAAACGAGGAAGGAAGAGAAAAGAGAGAAAAGAAAGAAAACAAGAAGGTCGACTCGGGAGGTGAACTTTGAATAATATTTTTGCAGCCGCGCCCAACCTGGGGACGACCCACAAGAGTCTCAAGCCGGGCTTTGACACGAGACATATGTCAGGATATGCACTAAAAGGGAATAGATCCACCCACAACGCGCCCAATGTGGGGACGACCCACAAGAGTCTCAAGCCTGGCATACACTATACCCTGGGTTATTGAGAAATCGGGTCCCATCTGCGGCCCTGATCCCAGTTCGTCTTGGACGAGGGAGGACTGATCTACCGATAGACGTCGTCTACCAACTCGCCTCGCCCAATGAACTGACCACGAAGAGGTGCAGCGATTGATTTATTGGGTACGGGACTACGACTTCGTCGGAGAAATGCCGCTACTTATCGTTCTGTATTCTGCTGAATCCAGTCGCAACACCCCGGAAATTCCCCCCAATCCCAAGAGAGGAAATCGCTTCGTAACAGATAGAATTCATCTATCAACTCACTCAGGATGACGGAAATCCCGCGGGATGCAGCAAGCGGGTTCAAGCTCTAAGGAAATTGAAGAAAGGACAGGAAAGAAAAATCCTTCAGATGCAGGCCAACCCAGAAGGGGTTAGTAACAAAGACTGGGACCAACTAAACTAGTTAGTTTAGAGATAATACACAATATATAAAAAAAACTACACTCCACTGAGGCTTCAGCCATACCAACCACCGCTCGGAGACCTTTTAATTGGAAGAAAACTGAAGAAAGACAGAAAAATAAAATCCTTCAGGTGAAGGCTAACCCAGAAAGGGTTAGTAACAAAGTGAAAGAGGTTTATCACCCACCACTGAGGAAGTAGTAGGAGGGTTTGCGTAGTTCACATGTGAAGCTTGCCGGATGCCTTCTTAGGGCTACCGAGATCTAATCAACTTTGATCAAGACTTAATATCCTGAGCATGGAAAATTCCGATCGAGAGACCCTTAGCATTCTGCAACCGATACGAAACTCGCCCAATTCGTTCTACAACAGTCGCTTTTATGAACTTAGGTGCCAATTTGGCCGCAAAGCGATCAATTGCGCTACTTTGCACAAAATTTCGGACATACACAGTCTGTCCAGGTACAAAAGCTCTTTCTCGAGTTCGCAAGTTGTAACTAGCGGCGCACTTTCGATACGCCTCCGTAAGACGGAACTTTACTTCATCGCGCAACAGCTGAAGCTTTTGGTTGACAGGTATATACTCAATAGCCCCATCGGAATCTGCCTTAAAATCTCGCAGAAGTTGATATGAGCTACCGCTTGTCACCGGATGTCGACCGAAAAGCAAGAAATATGGCGAGCATTTAGACGACTCATGCACGACATTGCAGATGGCGAAGCCAATCTCGCTCAGATGTTCGTCCCAATTCCGATGCTCCGTCCCAACATAGGCGCGACTCGCTGCCAGGACCGACTGGTTGACACGCTCTGAGGCATTTGACTGAGGAGAGTAGGCTGCTGAGAAGATGTGTTTCACCCCGTAACAGTCTAACAGTTGAGCAAATATTTTTGCAATGAACTGGCTACCATTGTCTGAATGTACCATTTCCGGAACCCCAAACATTAAGAAGCATTCTTGCTCCAGAAATTTGACGACCCGCGAGGCTGTGGCCTCTGGCATTGCTTGCAACAGCACGAACTTAGATAAGTGGTCCAGTACGATGAAGATGTACCTATTTCCACCTCGACTACGCGGGTATGGACCTAAAAATCACAGAAGAGGCGTTGCCATGGCAGCTCGGTAGTCCGTATCGTGCCCAGGGGAGGTCTTGAAGACACATTGGTCGGCTTGATCAATTTACACGTTTCGCAGGCGTTTATGAATTGTCGTACTTCTGAAGCCATGCTCGGCCAGTAATACTGACGACGTAGTTTCTCTAAGGTTTTTGCGAAACCGAAATGTGCTGCTATAGGAGGACTATGCTCGGATTTTATTAGATCGCCAGTGAAACTATCAGGAACCCATAGCTTCCAATGAACCCGATCTTCTGAGACGTTGTTATTTGGAAACTAAAATGAGACATATACCTTACCACCGCTAATTCGTAAGTTCTGAAAACCGCTTGGATTGGAAGTGATCTGCTGGATTCTCTCCACATACGTTTTTTCATGGAATGCGGGAGACCGTGAACTCCAGTCCTTCCACATACGGCCTGAACCTCTTTATACTCAATACGGCGGCCAGACACTCTAACTCGGTTATGCTGTAGTTACGTTGAGCAGCGATCAGCTTCTGTGACATGTAAGCGATGGGATGCTCATCCCCATCCACAGAACGCTGAAACAAGACGCTTCCGACTCCTGTAGCGCTAGCATCCCACTGAATGAAAAAGGTCTTGGAGAAGTCAGGATTCGCGAGCACCGGGGCGGTCATCAGATACTGTTTTAACTCTTGGAATGCCAGTTCAGCTTGTTCGTTCCACTCGAACTTGAAGTTTTTCTTTAGAAGGTCCGTCAGAGGACTAGCGATGGTAGCGAAATGTGGAATGAACCTCCCATACCAGCCGCATACTCCGAGGAAGCTTCGTATTTTCTCGACAGTTGTTGGCCTTGGCAAGCTCTGAATAGCAGTGACCTTTTCGGGATCAGCCCGCAAGCACCCATCCCCAACAACAAAGCCAAGATATCTGACCTCTCTCATACAAAACTTACTTTTCTCCACGTTGATCGTCAGGCCGGCAGCGCGAAGCAACGACCCGACTTCCGCCAGAAGCATTAGGTGTTCGTCAAACGTGGAGGAAGTAATGAGTAAGTCGTCAAGATACACAGACACCCGGTCATGCAGTTGGTGAGGGATGACCTTGAACATCAGCTTGCACATTGTCTGCGGAGCGTTGCAAAGTCCAAACGGAAGCACCTTGAACTGGTATAGGGGTCTTCCCGGCACTGCGAAAGCCATTTTGTTTGTTGATCCCACAGCGAGAGGGATCTGCCAGAACGCATCCTTTAAATCTATGGCAGAGATGAACTTTGTCTCCTGGAGTCTACTGAGGAGTCCATCTATAAGAGGTAACGGATAGGCATCTGGGACTGTTACGGAGTTTAATTTTCGGGCGTCCAGACAGAGGCGCACTTTACCGTTAGCCTTCTTAACTAAAGTGACTGGTGACGACCATGAACTCAATGACTCCTAGCGACAGCATTCGGTCGAGCTCATCGTATAAGGATTTCTGCACTGCCGGAGACACTGTATAGAAACGCTGTTTAATGGGTTTCGCCAGACCAATGTCTATCTCATGCTCTACCAACGTGGTGAGACCCAAGCCTTGCTGACTGAATGATGGAAAGGAGGTGATCACCTCCTGCAAACGTTGCGAGTCGTAGAAGGTGAAGCTTTTGGCAAGGAGTGAAGCTCACTTACCATGACAGGTCTTAAGCCGAATGCTTTCCAAAAATCGAATCCCAGGTACAGGTGTTGCTGAAGAGAGGGAACTATGTGCAGTCTCATCATTCGCGTCTTTTCCCCATATTTTACGAGGACCCGTATGTGCCCCAGGACCTTTTGCTTCCGCCCATCAGCGGTCGAAACTGAAGACGGCATCGAGTGGAACGAAATCCCCATCTTGCTCAGGAAACTCTCTGCTCCAGCCCAGAGCGCGCTCACATTTGCACCGCTATCCAATAAACCTCGTATCTTTCGTCCCTGAATGTAGACATCGGCGTAAGGACGAGGATCCCAAGGATCCTCTTCATCAGATACTACTGTTTCGGCAATGGCAGCCTTTATGACTCTACGCAGGCTAAGGTACCTATGTGTGCGTGGAGGAAATGGACCCCGAAGCCGATGGGAATTCGCTGACACAAAACGATGCATCCTCTATATCCGAGGTGGAGATTGACGAGCTTTCATCCGAGAAGGTGCAGCTACTTCTTTCTGAGGGACAGTGTTCCGATTAGGTGGTAAAATTTGGCGTGCTTTGCGTGCTGGGATTCTCTGTCTGAGTGGAAGAGTTAGACATGTTTACTTTGAGACTGTTAACAGGTTTAGAATTCAATCTGGGTTCGCGAGTTTTATGTTTTGGGAGCGCTGCAGCATCGCTGACAGCTCTACGCCGTGAAGTTAACGGTAGCAGTCGGGCTCGGTGTTGGTAGCCGCTTCTTCTGTCGTGCGCCTGAAGGTTTGGCTTGGAGTCAAACGGCGCTGACCACCTACAAAATTTTGACCACTGCCTTGGTTTCCCGCAAAGCAAGCTCTACATTTCGTTTTAATTACCCCCACTGTACCGCATCCATAGCAGAAGACTCTCTGTGGCCCTAGTGGACAGTTGACGTAGACATGACCTTCGGCCGAGCAATTCCAACATGTCACTCGAGATCTAGCGGGTCGGTGAATGTCTCTCGGAGCATTAATTTGAACGCCTCGCGGTGGAACTTCAATGGCGTCTATTCGATTGGACAAAGTGTGATTCAAATACGATGTATCTGAATAGATTTCATGCACTGCTCGTCACGGTGCGGCTGCTCGCGGAGAGCCTATATCGGACCATAATTTTTCAAATCGGTTACACAGGTCCCTCAAATCTAGCACGTTATCAGTCTGATAAAGGAGTAACGCCTCCTGTAAGGCAGGTTTCATGTTACGTCGCAGTATTTCCACCAGCTCTGCTTCTGGGATCGGTATGCTCATTTTGGACACTAACGCGTGAACCGCTAATCGAAAATCACTGAAGGACTCGTTCACTCCTTGCCTCCTTGACTCAACTAGGTTGCGAATTTCGTAGTCAGTTTCCTGGCAGCGGAATTCGCGTAGGAGTGCTGAACGTAACTCTTGCCACGAGTGCATATGCCAATTTCGCAGATATAGCCAATACCAGTTAGCCGCTTTCCCGGTAACGAGTGTATGGAACCCAGCACACGATTCGGAGGCGGATACTTGTTCTAGTACTGCCAGAGATTCTACCCGAAATATGAACTCTGTCACATCCAGGCCGGATGTGCCATCAAAATTCAACTTCCAGCGGAAGACAGGACTGTGAGATACGCTGTTACGGTCCCTCGCTGCTGGCTGTCGAATATGAGTTCGAATGTTAAGCGGAGAAACAAACGAGCCCAAAAAAGGTGGTACACGAGACCCAGTATTACTTTGTCTCGGCAACGGAGGTATTCCCGTGACTGGACCTCTATTCAAACTTTCCAACCGATCGTTGATCGACGGAATATGTGTCCTTGCCGACATTGGGTCAGCAAACATGTGTGGTATGTCAGTGGGAGCTGCTTGAGCCCTCTGCTCTTCGAATATTGAAAAGTCCAGGTACGATTCGGCAGGCTTAGTGTGGACGTTCCCTAAGTTAGTCCTGGTAAGTCCCCGGCAGCGTCTTCGGTGGTCAAAACTGTTTTCGGCTTAGCACCTGTCAACGGGTTGGCCCCTTGACTATCTGTGCTAATCACAGGAACTGTGAGCATTGCGCCTCCAGCGCCCTCAGCCACGGACTCTGTCGTAGGCTGAGAAGCTTCGACACGGCTCAGGATATCCTCCAAAGTCTGGACATATGCCTGCGCATCAGACTGGACAGAGGGAGACGTATTACGCAGCCAATGGGCTCTATAGAGTACATGGAGCTCCTGACTGGTATAACGCGTACGATCTTCGACGGTTCGGATGGGGTCCGAACTCAGGTCACGATTCAGAGCGTCGACTCGACTGATAATATAGTCTAATTCACGCGCTGGATTTTTATGAGCGTGAGACTTAAAGGGTGCTCTGCCGGATTCCAACTTCTCGGCCTCGTACACTTCTATGAGCTTACGGCGAGCGTCAGTAGATGTAAGGTTGCGTACAGCGAATTCGACCTCAAGCTCATCCGGTGATAAGAAGGAGAAGTCCATCTTGGTCTGAATCTCCCGACAAATAAAACCACGAGAAAAAAAAATACCCGCGAGGTAATGGTCTGGTGTTAATACCAACAGACAATTCACCCGAGAATTATACTGAATATTTTAATAAAAGGACGCGTCTATAGTAGTGCCAAGAAAAGTTCAACTAACGATTGCACCCAATACAACAGGGAAACAATGATGTGACTACTCACGATAATTCAACTGAAAATTCCGCCAAGTATGGTAAACAAAAAAAAAACCAAAGTGCGTTTAACGACTAACGATGATACTGCGACCGGGAATTGTGCCAAATATCTATCTATATATAAGAAACCACAATACCTTTATCATAAGGCCAAAGATTATGCCCAGAAAAATTGTGCCAAATGTATAAATAAAAGGAAAAAAAATGCGTTTGTACTAATGTCGCGATAATTCAGACGAAAATTGTGCAAAATAAAACTAATAATAAAAAAACGTGTCTATACTAATGAAAGAGAATATTCACCTGAAAACTGTGCCAAGTAAGGGTATAAAAAAAGAATGTATAATGTGTTTATGCTAATGCTGAAGATAATTCAGCCGAAAAAAAATCGTGCTAGATATATATATATATAAAAAAAAACGTTTATAATAATGACGACGAGAATTCCTACGGAACCGTGCCGATATGATTAAAAGAAACACTACTCTGATTTGAGATTATACGTTCTGCGTGTCTTACACGAGCAATCGATTTATACTATGCGTATTACTAACGTTCTTCATTTAAAAAAGGGGGTGTCGCTATGACGGATCAACGCGGAAGGACAGCCTCCCACACACCACAACAACAGAAAAAAAGGAGATAAATCTAAACGGGACAACCCAACCAAAACTAAATAACTGTGCGGGACAACACAACTAAAACTAAATATCTGAAGGGGACAACCCAACTAAAACTAAAAACGAGAGATAATACGGGCTACTTCTCGGAACCAGCAGAAGTGAACGGAAATAAGATCCATAGCAGTATACATCGCATACAACGTTCATCAACCACTAATCGACTTAGCCTCCCATCACTAGAAGTTAGGGAAGGTTAATGGGGAATGAAGTTGAGATGAAAAGCGAATGTGAGTTGTCAGTAACTCAGTGGCTGCCAGCACTCAGGAGAGAAGCAGTAGCTGATTGTATATATTAGTATCATCAGAATAATTAACAGGCAGAAGAAGAAAACATGAATGCGTATATATGCCAAAGGTGACAATGCAAACCTCAAAGCAGATTTTTTTTTTTTTTTTTTTTTTTTTTTTTTTTTTTTTTTTAATACCAAAACTAAAATGGCTCACAGCCCGAAACACCATAGAAATTTAATAATATACTGGCTTCTCCCTGGAACCAGCAGATGTAAGCGGAATTAATTTCAAAAGCGTATGCATCGCATACAACGCTAACTGACCACTGCAAACTGAACAACTCACACTTCCATCAAGGAGCCTCCAGAGGGATTACTGAATTTAATAATAAGGGAAGAAGGGTTTGAACGAAAAAAAAATCTGGTGCGAAGTTGCACACTAAAACCGGTAAGCTGACACCAATGCCCAGACAAGGACAGAATCAAAAGAAGAACATCGTTCAACAACTTGCCAGGTTTGGGTCAGCTGACCAGCTCGTCATGCAAGTAAAACTGACAAGTGGTCGTCATCTCGGCGTTCACGAGCCGAAGCTTGGCTTCAAAAATGGTACGCCTGGCGCACAAGACTGGCTTGTTGCCGAGGAGATGAGCACTTAAACCAGGAAACTGTTAAATTTAAAGTAGAAATTGACTTAGACTTGACCGAAGGCAGTTTACGATCGCACATACAGCCAGAACCATGGTCGAGTGACCCAGCCGCGATACAAAGGTCGGGCCTAACGAGAGCCAAAAAGGAGCTGTCATGGAAGTAACGCACTCCACAGAAGCAAGAAGAGCTCTACGTAGACCCAGCACCTTGTATCCGCCAGGCAAATCACCTGCGTCAGCTTAAAACATACTGAGGTCTTACAAAACAATGAAAAGTTCTAATAGTGACAATAACACAAAAAAAAATTGAGAAAATAACATTGAAATAGCAATTGCATTCTAGTCAAGAGAAGCTTGACTGAAGGCCGAAAAAAAGCAAATTTGGGCGCCATTTGTAACACAAATGGGCGACCAGAAAAAAAAAAACAAACTTGAAAATGCAAGAAAGACTTGACTAAGTGCGAAGAAAAGAAAGAAAACCGATGTTTGGGCGCCATTTGTAACGAAGAGCTTGTCAGCCGACAGATCTACCTACATTCACTTGTACCTGAATGTAGATACATACTGCATCTGACAACTCTTTGTTACAAAATCATCGCGGGATTAGCGTGGGTGGCTGCACAGCAAATATGCCGCTAGCGATCACCCAAAAGAAGAAGGAAGTCGTATCAAGGAACTCAAAATCTCATCAAGTCCAAATCAAAATAGTTTATTTATTTAGGATGTTCAAGCATATGAATTACTTACGAGAGAGGAAACCCGATCACAAAAAGACTAACATGGTATATATACAAAAAAAAACTAAAGGAAACAAAGTCTCCGGTTAATATTAATCTAGATCTGAATCCTTACGACTAGCCCTAATAAGCGCTTTCCTATTATATGACTTATCGAACCCTGTGATCGACGTCTAACCTTAGATGTACACTAAATGGTTTTAACACTGTAAAATTAGAAACAAAAGAACACAAAGCAAATAATAATACTTAGAGAAAACTTGAACTAACCTTGTGGTCCGCTATGGACATACATAACACCTTATTTAATCATATTCGGGGTTTCCTCCTTTACCAAAAGGGTTGGACACTGGTTTTCCAACTATCTGCTAGCTGCTTCAGGACTACGTTGAAGTCTGAGTTCACCTGATCTTTGTTACGTGCAAGGAAACTTTCCCCCAAATTTTCTCTCAGGTTCGCCACTACTATGATATATAAGACTCACCAACGCACAGGTAAGTATTTCAAAGAATGCAAATTATGTGTGCACAGAATGGTTATACCGAAATTTGCTCTACAGTTTACCAATGTGATGATATATGAAAATCACTCTCGCGCAGGTAAATATTCCAATTAATACAAATTACGACTGCAT
The DNA here is from genome assembly GCA_963930735.1 of Dioctria linearis. NCBI lineage: Eukaryota > Metazoa > Arthropoda > Insecta > Diptera > Asilidae > Dioctria > Dioctria linearis. The sequence continues at coordinate 162,465,122 of OZ005742.1, read as the reverse complement.
AGAATGAATCAACCAAAATTATCTTTTCACTTCACTAATAGGGAGATCTACATAAAAATCACTGTCGCACAGGTTAATATTCCAGTTAATACAAATTATGAGTGCACAGCATGAATAAACCACAATTTTCCATTCAGTTCACCAATCGAAAGATCTATATGAAAATCACTGTCGCAGGTAAATATTCTAGTTAATAAAAATTACGACTGCACAGAATGAATCAATCAGAATTTCTTTTCAGTTCACTAATAGGAAGATCTACATAAAAATCGCTGTCGCATAGGTAAGTATTCCAATTAATAAAATTTATGAATGCGCAACATTAATGCCAACATTTTCTTTCATTCACTATTAGGAAGATCTATAGGGAAACTCACTGTCGCACAGGTAAATATTTCAAATACTAAAACTTATGAATTCGCAGCATTAATACTAAAATTTTCTTGCAGTTCACTATTAGAAAGATCTATATGAAAAATCACTGGCGCACAGGTAAATATTTCAAATATTAAAACTTATGAATGCGGAACATTAATACCAACATTTTCTTGCAGTTCACTATTAGAAAGATCTATATGAAAAATCACTGGCGCACAGGTAAATATTTCAAATATTAAAACTTATGAATGCGGAACATTAATACCAACATTTTCTTTCAGTCCGCTATTAGAAAGATCTATGTGAAATTAATATCATTTATGAATGTGCAACATTAATACTAAAATTTTCTTTCAGTTCACCAACAAGATGATATACATGAAAATCACTGTCGCACAGGTATGTAATAGAATCAATAATATTCATGAATAAAAAAAATTCACTGTCGCACAGGTAAGTAATCCAATCAATAACATTCATGATTAAAAAAAAATCACTGTCGCACAGGTAAGTAATCCAGTTAATAAAACTTAAGAATGTGCAGCATTAACACCAAAATTTTCTTTCAGTTCGCTATTAGAAAGATCTTTAGAAAAAATCACTGTTGCACAGGTAAATATTCTAATTAACAAAATTCACGACAAGAATGAATAAACCAAAATTTTTCTTTCAGTTCACAAAATATTCTTTCAATTCACAACATTTTCTTTCAGTTCACTAATAGAAAGATCTACATGGAAAATCACGGCCGCACAGGTAATTTTATTAATAAATAAAAATTAATAAAATTTACGACCAGAATGAATAAACTAAAAATTTTTCTTTCAGTTCACAAAATTTTCTTTCAAAGAAAATCTGAAATTTCCCACTGCGGATTAGTCGCGAGCCGATGGACAATGCGCGGACGCCTGAAGTTCCCGCGGAAGATAAAAGAAACACGAAAGGAGAAAATCCCCAAGAAGGGAAAGCAAAAAAAACTCTAAGACTGATTTTAAATAAAGACGAATCACGACTCAATTTTTCTGCGACCGTTCTCGTTCAAAGCCAAAAAACAACTCCTCGACTACCAGCAGTCTCCCTACATTCCATCGTTCTTCACTCAGCCACCGGCAAGCGAGCGCCTTTTTCTTCTCATAATTTGTTTGTTCTTTTTTCAAGCCTGCTGCAACACATTGCATGATGGCATCACGCGATCTGTTACAGCTAGGCGAATTGCCGTTTTCGTCGCCTTTATGTGGTTGACTAGCGGTAAGTTTTAAACGGAAAATTGTATTTTGTGTTCATTTTCACATTTTAGAATTTTTCGACTGAAAGTATTCTGCTGTTGTTGTTGTTTATTTTAGATCTGGACTTGTATGCGGGTATGTATAAATATGTGTTTATCTTTTCAGAAATTTTTTTAATATGAAGAAGTAGCATAGTGCTACTTCTTGTAAATATATAGATTTTATCTTTTATTTTTCCAGGAATTTTTGTACTATGGAGAAGTAGCATAGGGCTACTTGTTGAAAATATATAAATTTTATCTTTTCAGGAATTTTCTAATATGAAGGGGTAGCATAGGGCTACTTCTTGAAAATATATAATTTTTATCTTTTGAAGAATTTTCTAATATGAAGAAGTAGCATAGGGCTACTTCTTGAAAATATATAAATTTTAACTTTTCAGGAATTTTCTCATATGGAGAAGTAGCATAGGGCTACTTCTCGGAAATAGCTAAATTTTATTAAATTATATACTCTGGGAAATCATGGGGTTTTCTTTACAGACGTAGAGGAGCCAAGCAAAAGTAGGGTAAGGGGGTATACGCTACAAAATCAGGCAGCAATTGGTTACTTTTAAGGAACCAATCTGCGTACCTGCGCGCTCTCAAATTATTGCCCCAGTCCCGGTACAAACTCAAGAAGAAATACTCTGTTTATCCCAAGAGATAAGCGATGGAGTCTTCTTGGCAAACAGTTTACTGTCATCTGGAGAAGAACTAGTGCTGGTTAGTATTCTCAACGCTAACAGTCATCAAGTAGTCATACATAGCTTAAATTTACAACTATTTCCAATAAACGGCTACATCATAGTCCCATTAACGCACACAAAAGACCATAAAAGAACACACATTCCACTACCAAATATAGAGGCAATATCAAACACCACAATAGACGGAACTGAGTGTCTAAAGCCTGCCAAAAAGGTGCATATAGCTCTTCCGTCCAAAATACCGAGGCAGAATCATTTTTGAACAAACAACGGCCATATAAGAATGGTAGCGAGTCTCTAAAGCCTATACTAAAGGTGCATATTACTCCACCATCACACAGCACAAAAAATTCTACATGGTCAAAAGCAATAGCATCGACGCGCATGAGTATCCCACACAACCTAAGGCAAAGACCACGCAGGTGTACCAAACTCAGCCGTCAACAAAGCAGGAAGCAAATACCCTGCAACATGCTAAAAACAACGAAATAAAGCCTCAAAAGGAATCAAATAAGCCTCATCTACCTACCGGTAACAAGTTAAACAGGAAGAAAAAGACAACCCAAGGTTAAGCTGAAAAATCAGCAATTTTACAACATGTACGATATCTATACCCGGATCATGAGACTCCGGACGACCCAAAACAATACCCGCGTATTTCTAGGCTAGAGTAAGAACTCAACCTAGACCCTAATTTGACCGCGGAAGAAAAAATTTCGATATCAGAACTCTGCGAAGAATATAACGATATCTTCTTCCTCAAAGGTGACAAACTCACCTATACAAATGCGATAACGCATAACATCCCATTGGTGCAAGATCAAGCACCAATCAATCAAAAAATGTACCGCTTACCTGAAACACATCGAAAAGTAATTAATGAGCAGCTAAAAGAAATGCTAGATAGCGGGATAGTCCAGTCTAGTAAAAGCCCTTGGAATTCACCTCTACTAGTTGTCCCCAAGAAAGCGGGACCTGAAGGTGAAAAAAAGTGGCGCGTCGTTGTCGACTTTCGTAAATTAAACGAAAAGACAATTGGAGACGCATTCCCGCTACCCCGAATCGAGGATATTCTCGACCAACCAGGTCACGCAAGTTATTTCACCACAGTCGATTTGGCCAACGGCTATCACCAAGTTCTTGTCGACAAAAGAGATCGACATAAAACTACTTTCAGCACAAGTTATGGGCACTGCGAGTTCAAGCGTATGCCATTCGGGCTCAAAGGAGCCCCTGCCACATTTCAACGCCTAATGAATTTCGTCTTAACAGGCCTACAAGGCCTCGAATGTTTTGTCTACCTAGATGACATTGTCATCTATGGTAAAAATCTAAACGACCACAACGAAAAGTTGAGGAAAGTCTTCAATAAGTTGAGAGAGAACAACTTAAAACTGCAGCCAGAGAAGTGCCAGTTTCTACGAAGAGAAGTTGTTTACCTAGGACATAAATGTTCTAGCGAAGGAGCCCTACCAGACCCAAGTAAGACGGCCTGCGTGCAAACATTTCCTGTCCCAAGAACAGTAAGGCAACTTCAGTCATTTTTAGGACTTGCGAATTACTATAGAAAATTCATTCCAGGCTTCTCCAAAATTGTACGTCCAATCACAAATTTACTCCGAAAGGATGTAAAATTCACTTGGACAGAGAAATGCCAAGAAGCATTTCAGAGCATAAAAAATGCTAACTTCTCCACCACTTTTGATTTATCCCGATTTTACAAAATCTTTTAATCTTACTACGGACGCAAGTAACGAGGCTCTAGGAGCTGTTCTTTCTGAAGGAGAAGTCGGAAAGGACCAGCCCATTGCCTATGCAAGCCGCAAATAAACAAAGCCGAAAGAAATGACTCTACTATAGAGAAAGAGTTATTGGCTATTGTCTGGGCTACCAAGAATTTCAGGTGTTATCTTCAAGGCCGGAAATTCACGGTCTATACTGACCATAAACCTCTCAAAAGTGTCTTCAATGTGAAAGACCCTACTTCCCGTTTGGTGAAATTTCACCACAAATTATCTGAATTCGATTACAACATCGAATGCAAACCCAGGAAGTACAGCACTAATGCCGATGCACTAAGTCGCATCCCTCAAGCATTAAAGGAAGACAGTTTAGGCAATACCTTAACGGTAAAAGCCCTAGTCCACCACACGATGGACTCAGTTGTGGAGGAAGACGATTCCACAATTAAGAATAAGAAGAAGAAATCCGCTCATTGCTTCGTCGTGACTCGAGCTCAGAAGCAAAAGGCTCAAGAGACAATAAACAGCTCCAGTGTGGAAGAGCACACGAAAGCGGACCAAAACGAAATTTAACTTACGGAGGCAGATATCCACCCCCAGCATCGCTTGAGCAAAAAGTAAGTACTGATAAGAGTTATCACGAGCCCTACGGAAATCCGTACAATCTTAAAAGATTATCACGATTCTCCATTTGGTGGCCATCAAGGAGTCATAAAAACTTACAAACGTATAAGACGCAAGTATTGGTAGAGACACATGCTTAGCGATATTAAAAAATACATTAAAAAATGCCCAAAGTGCCAGACGATGAAAGCATCTCCATAATATAAAATGCCAATGGTTATCACGGACATCGCAGAACAACCGTTCGACAAAGTTTACCTCGATATTGTAGATCCATTAGAAGAGACCACATCAGGTAAAAAGTACATCTTGACTTTCCAAGATAATTTAACAAAATTTGCCGACTGGTATGCAATACCTAATGCAGAAGCAGTCACAGTAGCGCAGGTTTTCTTTGATGAAATTGTTACGCGCTATCGCATACCCAAAAGAATACTCACCTATCAGGGAACAAATTTCCTGAGTGAATTATTCAAAAGAGTATGTAAGCTTCTAATGGTAAAGAAACTACAAACTTCAGCATACCACCCACAGTCTAATGGAGCACTAGAGCGTGCACATAGACCCTTAATAGAATACCTGCGAACAATCGTAGATGAAAATCCCAAAACATGGGACCAATACCTACGAAACTTACCCCAATGGACTGCCTATACGGCTTCAGAGCGGATGTCCCATCAAATTTAAAACGGGATCACGAACCCGTTTACAATCATGAGAGCTACTATCACATATTGAAGCATTAGCTCCAAGAATCATATGCCACGGCACGAAAGAACTTATTGGCAAGTAAACAGTGCTCAAAGGGGTACTACGATAAGACAGTACGGCCCCTAACTTTTCATGTGGGAGACAAGGTCCTCATCAAGAATGAAAGCAGAAAACATAAGCTTTCTCAAATCTGGGTAGGACCTTATCAGGTAATCGCAATACCAAGTGATGTGAACACCACTGTTCAGTCCACATATAAAATCCCTCGATGCAGCTTCCTCCCCAGATTATGTTCCCAAAGAGACAAAACAAAGAAACCACAAAGTATCTAGTTCTAAATAATAAAATTTTTAGAATACTGATCTGAAAGAAAGCGATCAACTTCCTATACAATATTCCGATCATCTGTTCAGCTAGAAGTGCTTTAAATTAAGCTACAAACTTTCAGATGGCTCCTCTTCACGAAAGATTGTTTATCTATAAAATAAATATAAACTTTATCAATAAAAATAGGAAAATATGTACCGAGTATACCTACCGCAGTATATTTACGTTTTCGTAATGTCATTTGACATCACATCAGATGTTCTCGCCTTCGCCGCAGTCAGAGTTCAGTGCAGCGTTAATGGTCCCACAATGACGTCAATGTGTGACGCCGCCGTCAAAGTTTAACAAACCTTGAAAACGAGCGTTGCCAAGGTAACCCATCATGAAGCCAAAACGTAGCCGTTCGCGGCGGCTATAAAAAGGCGACGAGCTGCAGCAGAATCACCCGTTCCTCATTCAAGTGAGTGACAAGTGACTGACAACATCAAGTGAACATCACAGCGAATATCCGAATATCCTAATATTCAGTATTGCATGCCACAATTTTGCCGACGGTATTTTCACGCGTGAGTGCGCGTGTTTTTGTGAATGTGCAAAGAATGCAGACACATATTGTGAACAGTGTATATTAAAGTGATATAGACACATACAGATAAATCTTAATGACAAGTGGTGTGATAGTGATAGAGACACATAAATCAAAAAGTGTGAGTAGAGCCTTGTGTTTGTGTAAACTGAGTAAATTTTGATGAATGACACAAAAACGCAAATCTCAAGGCCTTCTCAAATTAAATAAACGTGAACAAGTGCGGTGATAAAGGACACTTTTCGTGATTTTATAAAACACCAAGTGGACCTCAACATGAGTGAAATTAGTAGAGTGGACAAATAGACCAGGTTTGAAGCTGAGAAATCAGCGCTAAGGACCGCTGTTGAAAACAGCCTTAAGAAACTTTATATTAAATACGAAATGGGTATCCCGGAAGTTCCCATTGATGAAGCAGCGAGTAGCATGCTCAGCGGCGGAGACGGTACGCCAGCTCTGAGTACAGAAAATCCAACCAGCGATGTGGAATCAATGTGTACTGACTCGGCCGAGTCATCCTCATCAGAATCGAGTTCGTCTGAGAATGAAGAGGATGAAAATGATTTCACAATCGTTGCACACAATAAGCGGAAAGCTAGGAGGAGCCCAGTGACTTCGCCACTATCAGCAGGAACGCCAGCAAAAAAGAAGCCAGCAGGGTCAAAGATCCAACCACACAGGGAAAAAAACACTGGTGGATTTTACCAAATCCTTGGAAGCCGGAAGGATTTTGAAATCCAGCCTAAGACATCTACTGTTCAAGTAGAAAAGGCAGTGAGACCCCCTACGATTATCTGCCATAATCTGAATGTTAAAGCATTCAACTGCGAGCTCGATAAGCTCGCAATGAGGCCAAAATTCTTCATAAAGACGTCAAAGGGCACCAAGTGCATCATTAAACCAATGACCCAGGAAGACCATAAGACTCTCTTCCGAATAATCAAGGATATAGGCGTGCAGAGATATACGTTCACATCGAAGAGTGACAGGACGACGACACTCCTGCTGAGAGGAGTCCAGCATACTTACCACGCCGAAGATGTGAAGGCAGCTCTCGTGGAAAAACTGCGTGGTTTTACAATAAACACTGTTGTGCATTTCAAAACGCCCAGGACCAAGGAATCAAATTCCTTCGTAATTAATTTCGGCGGTAATTACGACGTGAAATTCATCATGGCCACAAATCGTCTTCTTAATCAAATTGTTTATTGGGAGAAATATCGCGCTTCAGGCATCTCCCAATGTAAGCGTTGCCAGGCTTTCGGCCACGTTGCAAGAAATTGCGCTGTAGATTATCAGTGCGTGAAGTGCAAAAATGTACACTTACCTGGCCAGTGTGAGAGGAAAAACGAGAAGGAAGGTGCCCCATTCTGCGTCAACTGTAAAGCTGAAGGACATCCAGCCAGCTATAGAGGCTGCCCAAATACAAGGAGGTCGTACAACAACGCGCTAAAAAGAATGAGGAACGTCGCCAACGTGAAGAGTTCGTGAAGGAAGCCACAAGGAACTACGTGCAGCCAGGTAAATCTTTCGCCCAGGTAATCTCTAAAAACAAGTACACTAAAAACAATTTTGTTAAACCAACAGCTCCCAAACCTCAAGCAGCACCTAGGTCTGCCCCCAAGGCAGCTCCTAGAAAAGCAACAGTGTCAGAAGTGGACGATTTCTGCACCAAAGAAGCCAAGTCTTTATTTGGCTGCGACCTTTTCGTCCTAATGGGCAAAATCAATAATTTCCTTCCTAAATACAGGGAGCTCTCTTCCATCTCGGAAAAACAAGCAGCTTACCTTCAATTTGCATTTGGACTATGTCTAGGCAATTAAGTAAGCTGAAAATCATGTCACTTAACTGCAATTCGCTGGTAAAGCACAGCAAAGAACAGCACTAAATCTCTTCCTCATTGAGCATAAACCCACATTTATGTTCCTCTCTGAAACTCTCCTCACTGAGAGACATAAGTTGGCTTTTGAACACTACAACTTCATCCGTCAGGACAAATCTGAGACAACCCTAGGCACTGCCCTTCTCATTAGGGAAAACCTTAAATTCGAAGAGGTGAAAATAAGTAACCTTTCCAATATGGAATGCACTGCTGTCAAGTTAGAGCTTCGTGACAACGAATCTCTTCTCTTAATCGCCCTATATAATAGATGCCACGCCACAGGAGCTGATATCCAGAACAACATGAACAGCATTGCTCAAATCTCGGACAATTTCACTTACACGGTGCTTGGTGGTGACTTCAACGCCAGGCACCGGTTGTGGAATGACTCTGTCGTAAGCCCGTACATGACTGGCTTCTCTTCAACACCACCCATGACTTCGTCGTCGTCTCGCAGGATACTCCGACCTTCCCGCGATCTGGGTCAACTCTTGACTTCTATATCGCAACCTCTAATCTTATTCATATCCTTCCCCAATTCTCAAATTACGTTTGTACAGCGCATATGGCTGAATCTGATCACTTGGCAGTCGAACTCTCAATCACCCCCAGCGAACCCTTAAATATTCTGACTTCAGATCCTCAAGCCTCAACCTCACTCAAAGACGTTGACTGGCAACAATTCCAAGACAGGCTCTCTCAATTTCTTGCAGGAAATCTCCCTGACTCGCAACGGAATCTTACGAACTTGGAAATTGACTTCCATATCGACTTCCTCAACAACGCCATTGAAGGAAATGTCGCCTTCTTTTCCAGTGTAGTGCCTAGCAAACACTAAAATACAAAAATCTCCCGCCTCAACTACAAAAATTATATAAATTCAGGCAGAAACTTAGAAAAATACTTAACCGTATCTTTCACCGAACCCTTAATAGCCACAACCCAGCCTACAGAACCGTGTTATCGCAAATTAATTGCTTCTCAACAATTATTGAGGAACAAACGAAAATGTTTCTCGATCAAGAGTTTAGGAATAAACTGGCCTCCATTCAGCCCGGTCCACACTGCTTTCAGGACATAAAAAGGATCTGCAACAGAAAAGCAAAACTCCCCAAAACCATCTTAAGTGGCTCGAATGCTTACAACCTTCCCCACGAAAAATGCAACGCCTTCGCGGAATATTTCCAATCCACTTTCAAAGACAACTCATCTCTAAGCGATTCAAATTTTAGGACCACTGTAGACTCGACCGTTGATGACTTCACTGTACAGGCAGTGGGATCGTCCGCCACAATCTTTAATTCCACAAACACGGATGATTTAAGCATCTTTTCAAATCCTGCTCACATTTTCGCCCTAATCAGGACTATCAGAAGTAAAAAGTCCGCCGGCCGTGATAACATTTTAAACAAAGTTATCAAAAACCTCCCACCTGTCGCCATAGAATTTCTGACAATTATCTTCAATAATTGTCTCAATAATTCTTACTTTCCTGATGTCTGGAAAACCGCACGCATAGTTCCAATTCCCAAAAAAGGAAACTCGAAAAACCTTCATGAGTTCCGCCCTATCTCTCTTCTGTCTGGGCAAACTTTTCGAGAAAATAGTCCGCCAACACATAGAAAATACCTGCCTCGACATAAACATCAGGCAAGATACCCAGTTCGGCTTCAAGCCCCAGCACTCCACTTTTCACGCTTTGCTCAAATTCCTCTGTGATTCTACAAACGACCTCAACAAAAGGGAGCAGACAGTAGGCTGCTTCCTTGATGTAGAGAAAGCGTTTGACTCAGTCTGGACAAACGGGCTAATATTCAAAATTATAAACCTCGAGTTCCCGCCTTATCTCACCCGGGTTATACATAGCTTTCTGGCATCCCGGAATTTCTACATAGAAATTGAGAATGTCAAATCTCAGGCAATATCAGTCAGTGCTGGTGTCCCCCAAGGTTCGGTCCTCGGCCCAACTCTCTTCAATCTTTTCACCTATGACCAGCCTGCCAACGACTCAAATTCCACCACACTACTTTATGCTGATGACTCCCTTACGTACGCCCACTCCATGTCATCCAATTTCGCTGCTACGAAAGTGGAGCGGCATGTCCTCAAACTTGACGAGTTTTACAGAAAATGGGGCATCAAAATCAACCTTAACAAATCTGAAATGATTTGCATCCGAAACCCCTCCACAAGGGGAAGACCCAATCTCGCCACACGAGCCAACAACATAGAAATTGAAGTCAATAACGAAAAGCTCCAGCCTTCAAAGAACGCCAAATATCTTGGTGTCTCTTCCAATAATGTGTTGAAATTCAACAACCACGCCAAGCTAACCACGAGGAAAGCAAACTACGCTTACTCCCTACTCAACCCTATTATCAGAAGGAGAAACGGTCTCCCGAAAGATACAAAGCTGCTTATATATAAACAGCTCATCCGCCCAATCATATGCTATTGCTTCCCCATCTGGCACACCATTTCACCATCCTAAATGAAGCAAATTAGCGCCCTCGAAAGAAAGATCCTAAGGGCCTGTACAGGAGTGTATAGAAAACCTGACGGACACTACTTTCCCGACACCTTTTTGTATGACAGTGCAAACATCACTCCAATCGAGGACTATCTCCTTTCTCTCGCGGTCAAACAACTTGAGAAGATCTCTCAACATCCTAACCCCCCTAATTAGCAAGCTTTCAACGCAACTTCAAGTTGAAAACCACCACTACTTATCACCTCTCCATCTAATCAACTCGGAAACGAGAAACATTTATTACCTGGGCGAAAGATTTACTTTCTTCACTAGTGCAGGAAGCCACCATCGTATATAGGACAACATCCAGTCATCTCGATCATCGTGGGATTTATCAACGCTGGACCATTCTGGACTTTCGGGATATTTCTCACCATGTTGGAAGAAACGCCGGTCTCCAACTTACAACAAGTTAGAGAAATCTCTAACATTCCACAACTTTCCACTACCATCCAACTTCCCTATTCCTCTAAATTCCAAAATTATCAAATAACAGACAAGAACACAGCTTGCCGTCGCGCAAGTTAGTTCTAAGAACATTGAATTTGTGATAGTAGCAATATATTGAAAATAAAGAATTTTATATTTGAATTGATAAAAGTTGCGTTGTCTTTTCACAACCGGCACCCCCCGTTAGCTTGAGCACAGATCTCACAACCACAATCAAAATTGGTAAGCGAATAGTAACGGTACACAATAATCGTTTGAAACCATATTTCGAATAAAAATATATCGTACACAAATGAACCAGGTTAACTTAAAACTCCTACTATGTTAGTTTCCAATACACCCCATTTCAATACCACAGTCAGGAACATTTGAGGGGGAGTCGCTCCACTGTTTAAAACGGCACAATAAAAGTACTAATGTACTTAAAGGATTGTTTTCTTCCTCCGAATTGTCCACAGAAATGGCGCTAAAATTCATCACAGTTGCCCTCTTCATCCAGTACACAACTGGAGCAATCGCTGACAAACCTTATGTAATGACCCAGCTAAATAACTCGGGTATACTTTTCGAGGACATGGAAAATTTCATGGTATATCATGATTCCTGGAATGTCCTCACCGAGATAGATTTGGATGAATTAGATGCCCAGATAAAGCTAGCAGAATATGCAGAGCACTTGGTGCATAAACTCTGCATAAATATAACAAACCCAGAAGACAGCAACTACACGTACACGCTATAATAGACAGCGTACGAAAGCGCACGGAAACTATAAAGGAACTAGTACCAGGAAAACGCAAGGCCAGATCGCTATTTGATGGAATAGGCAGTGCCATGCACTATTTGTTTGGCAATATGGACAGCAATAACGAGAAAGAAATTTACAGCAGGTTAGAAGAACTTGAATCGAATACACAAGCCCTAGCCGAGCTAGAGAAACAAAAATTAATGTTGTAAAAACTACCTTGGAAAAGATTCAAAAACCGCTGGCTATGTTAATAGACAGACAACAAAAAATAGCACACCAGATAAACGATCTCCAACATGTGGCCGATGATTTAACAAGGAGGCAACTAAGACAAGAGATTATATCAAGCTTATTGCTCCAAATAATCGAAGTCGAATATCGACAACAAGCCCTTCACACAAAACTTGCTACAAATATATCACAAAACAACCTCGAATTGTCTGAATGATCGAAATTGCCTGTCTGTCCTATATCAGACAGCAGGAGCTCAGTCACTCCTTATGCAGAACAAATTGGTGGTGAGAATTACTCACCCAATTTTTAATCTACCAAAAATGAGGCTACAACAGATTCAATGCTATCCTGTACCCAAATCAGCAAATTATTCATTAGTTCCACACCCTGGTTATTCATACATAGCCAATAGCGAAAAAACTCAGAAATTTCTCTTATTTAAAGGCGAGGACATGAAAATTTTCAAGAAAAATAACAAGTAATTTGGAAGAAAACAGTAGGCCCCAAAAGGACATGTTGATTAAATTAAACAAGCCAAATGCGTGGCTATTTTCATTTATCACCTCCACGGTGCTACACATCACATGGGCAGACCACTTTGTGATCTCGAAACTGGAAGGACAAGGGATATTTGAGATAACGCAACCATGTCAAGTTCAAATATTATTAATTAATTATTTATTTAGAACTTCATCAATGATCTGATTACTGAGTATACAAAAGTGAAATATAACAATAAAATAACAAAAGCATACATAACCATAATAACGATAAAAAGTATACATAACAATGATAATGAAAAACAAGTAACTTTAACTAAGCTGATCTCTTATTTGACTTTTTGAAAGATGAAAGTCAATGCAATCAAACTGGCGGTTAAAGAGACGAGACATTGATGAAACCGGCTCGTGCATGCCATAGTTTGTACTATGCTGGGGAACAACGAAGAAGTCACAGTTCCTCAAGGAGCGCACAGGAACAGATATATCGAAAGTGTTTAAGAGCTCAGGGGAGTTTATCACTCGTTGTATACACTGAAATGCAAAGACAACTTTGGAAGTTTTACGTCTATTCTCAAGAGAATCTAATGGAAAGAGTTTAAGCCTATCAACATATGGAGGCAGAATAATAGGGTTGTCCCAATGAAGCCCTCTCAGGGCAAATCGGATAAATCTCCGCTGCACAGCCTCGATGCGATTTATATATACAGAATAGAAGGGAGACCTGACAGAACTGGCATACTCCAAAATGGGTCTAACGAATGTGCAGTAGAGGATCTTCGTTATGAATGGGTCATTAAACTCTTTTGACCATCTCTTTATAAACCCCAGAGTAGCATTAGCCCTGGCCACGATTGAATTAATATGATGTTCGAAGGAAAGACGAGTATTAAGGAAGACACCCAAATCTTTGGTTTTGTCAAGTCTAGTTAATAAGCATCCATCTAAAGTATAATTAAACTCCAATGGCCTCCTTCTACGAGAAAAGGACATAGTAGTACATTTGCTAATATTAACAGGAAGACAGTTAATAGCACACCATTTATGAAAGGTGTCTAAGTCCGAGTTTAAAAATCCGCACTCGTTTTCATTAGAAACAATGCGGAAGATTTTGGCATCGTCAGCATAGCAAAGAATTCTTGAATTAGCCAAAATCAGAGATACATCGTTGATGTAAATTATAAAAAGGAGTGGTCCAAGATGGCTACCTTGAGGTACGCCGGAAGTATTATCTATTTCGTCAGAAAGGGCTGAGCGAAATATGACTCGCTGCATACGATCAGATAAATAAGAACGAAGCCAATTAACAAAGACAGTATGAAAACCAAGAACAGTCAACTTGTGAATTAAAATTTTATGATTGATTCGGTCAAAAGCTTTACTGAAATCCGTGAAAAAGCAATCCACTTGCTTACCGTTTTCAATAGCAGAAATGCAGAAATTAGTAAACTCCAATAAATTAGTCGTAGTAGACTTCCCCTTCATAAAACCATGCTGAAAGGAGCACAGGAAGGGCTTGCAGTGGAAGTACAAAACATTACAAACCAGGGCTTCAAATATCTTACCAATACAACTTAAATTGGCGACAGGTCTGTAGTTAGAATTGTCGCTCTTATTGCCCTTCTTGTGCAAAGGAATAATGAAAGAAAGCTTCCACTGTTTCGGAAAAATACCACAAGTTAAAGATAAATTAAATAAATAACACAAAACAGGAACGATGGACGTAGCACAATGTTTTATGAGTACGGAAGGAACGCCATTCGGACCGCCAGAAAAACTATCAGCTATGCTTGAAATGTACATGGAGACTGACGCTTCATCGAAAAACAGGTCTTTAGGTTGAAGAGAAGTCAGCGGAAGCTTCGTCAAATGGGTAATATCACAGTGGTTATCACAGAATGCAGTTTTAAAGAAGTCACCAAAAAGATTGGCAGTCTCTAACGGATCCACACTGTCTAAGTTACCGAGTCGCAACGATGAAGGGTATCCGTCACAGTTGCGCTTAGAGTTAACAAACCTCCAAAATTGCCTTGGTTCAGCACGCAAAGCCGATCTCATTCTAAATACATAATCGTTGTACGAGTGAGTCAAACACGAAATGTACTGAGCACGCGAATTAGAATAAATAACGTAATCAGCATCACTCCTTGAGGAACAGAACCTCCTCCAAGCTTTATTCTTTAAATTTTTAAGATGCTTCAAAGAGCCATTGAACCACGGTTGACAATTCGAATCACGAATCGAACGAACAAGTGAATAAAACAAAGAAATAATGTGTCATAAAACGAGTTAACAGCTTCATCAATGTCGCATTTACCCAGCACATAGGTGACACAGTGCTTAAATACGAAGGTCAGAGTAGATATCCATTAAAAATTATTCAGCCGAATCAGTTTCCTGAGCTAAACCATTCTCTACTCAAAGTAAATCTAACTGAAATTTTACAGGAAATTCAAAACCACAGTCTGGGGTAAATCGAGATTTTAACGGGAGACGATATCCATAAATCAATTTATACTGACACTCATTCGTTGGAAGGTATCGAACACAAATTATAAAGTATCGAGCAGAAACTCCCATATCCTGTCCACCACCTATATATGATTTACGAGCCTACTTGTTCTGGCCATAATGATTGTGGTGGCAGTAAAATATCTTAACCCTGTTGTCATCAAGATGAGACAACAGAGAAATCAACCACAAGATAACCCTGAAATTTCATCAGAGGGAATCCTTTTAGAAGAACGAACTCCTGCTCCCCAACCCAGCTTAAGGCGAGCTAGAAGCCTCGCTAAAACAAAATCAGTCCAAATCGTTTGAAAAATGGAGCGCGGACACTGTCAGCATGGATCACCAAATCAATGTAAAATTGAAACAAAAGGACTAGCCCTGGTACACTACATACAAAAAGTATATAGAATTAAAACTAATTAGATTAGTAATACAAAAGAAAAAAAAATTTTTTAGAATTAATGCTACATAAATATAAAATAGGAAAAATAAAATAGCATACAGTACCTACTCGAACAGTAGAGGTAATCGGAAAAGAAAAATAATTTAAAATCAGGTACATAAAAAAGGCATTAGATTTAATTATTAAATAGTCGGTAAACTAATAGCTTTAAAAGGAGTTAGTTAAACATAAATAAACAAATAATTAAAATATATAATTAAAACTAAATAATAAATAAATAACAAACTAAATTGTAGTTGAAATAAAAAAAACAAAAGATGAAGCAAACCAAACTAGAAATGGTTAAATAAACAAAAAAGCAATGTATAAAGAGCATGCAGGACAGGCAGTAAGGCCGAAATAGGTTATGTACTACATAAATATACATACGTATATAAAAATAAAGTGACATTAGAATTAAAGGTTTATAAAAATAGAGTAAGGTAGGTAAACTAGATAAAACATTTCTTAACAGTAGAAATAAAGAATAAATAAACACTTCGATTATAACCTACCAGGCTACCATTAGAAAAATAAATAAGCCTTAAATAGGTTAGAAAAGAAAATTTTAAACATTAGCATTAACAAGAACATGCTATAACAAAGATAAAGGCAAGAACCTTTCAAAATAAAAACAAAACAAAAACAACATGTAACGCCTAGCCGAACCGACCAAGAGAATTATTCCTCTTCAAAGAATAATTCTCCTTTTCTCGGGGAAGGATTGTTACATACGTAAATTATACCTACCTAAAGAAGCCTAAAATAAATACCTAATTATAAATTAATAAAATTTCTAAAATATTAAAAGATTTCATCCATATAAATTTTCAATAAGCTAATCATGCTTAAAAACATGATTAGCTTATCTACTCGATCAGTGACGAAAATTACATCAGCAATTTTCTTCACATTCCATGCATTAAAACAAAATTGTTCCCATGGCAAATTTTGCCTTCAGCAAAATTTGCCAGTAGAAATATTTAATTTAAAAAAAAAAGAAGAATAAAACCAAAGGCAAACCGTACCTTCAGTACGATTTGTCGTAAAAATTACAATATGTATGTAGGAACGTACATACATATAAAAAAAAAGCTTTCACGATCAGAAAGGCGCGCCGCGAAAATACATTATATGTATACGCGCGCCGCAATTTCAATCGACGGGACGGTGGCTGATGTTTATAAAAACATCAAATTTCAAGCCATCGTCCAACGAAAAATATTCTGGACTTGTTTAAACATGTCCAGAATAAATGAAAATTTTCTCAAGGTAGAAATGCAACTATGCATTTTCTACCCTGAACGAGGGCTCTTGATCGCGACGAAAGTGATCAAGAGCCGAGTTGGTTTTTTGAATGTTCGGTTTTAAGATAAAAAATTGTATTAGAAGGTTTTTTGGCTCTTGAATATAGTTTATGAATGTTCGGTTTTAAGAGAAAATTGGTATTAGAAAGTTATTAGATAAAAAAAAAAGTTTTTAGTTTGAAGAACATATGTGGAGTAAGAGTGGTGTAACAAAAAAAGTAAATAAAAAGTGAAAAAAAAGCAAAACAGGTTTGTCAATACCTAAAACGTGGATTACCAGTGCAACAGCCGAATTCAAGGTGAGAGTAACACAAGAAATATAACGCAGCTCCATTTCCTTTTTTTTTAACTTGGTTTCTATAATGTGTTCAGCCCTGAACAACCATAATAATCATTAGAAATAAATTAATTTCATAACAAAATATTTCTATTCGAAGTTCACTGACTCATGGCAACATAACATTACTTTATGCTAGTCAGCGCATTTTTCTCATTTTTAATTGACCCACTTACTTTGCACCTCTTTTGGTCGAGTAAATAAAATCGCTGACGACAGTGACAAAACAGTTTTTAATATTTCGCCATGAGCCAATGCACCAATTTGTTAATTCATTTATTGCTTGTATAATTTTTTTTTTTTTTGTATTATTGTTGTATATGCTAGTTTAATTGAACCAATTATTTTGTATAAATTAAGCTAGCATAATTCAATAAACCACTAGTCTAACTTAAAGAGTGTTTAGAACTGTTCATCCAATATATCAAGATTCAACACACTGTTGAGTCTTAGTTATTCAAAGCAATTTAACACTTCAAGCCTATCTTGATTTAACACACTGTTGAATCATAGATCTTGAAGTAGGCTTTTAAAATCTCACCAGCTGAATTCAACACACGGTTGAATTTTGCAATCCATCAACATCATCTTGATTCAACACACAGTTGAAACTTGCACATGGTCCTTCGAGCCTACAAGCAACCGGCAGCACAGCAGTTCAGAACATTGTGAAGATACCTACGGCAAATAAAGAAAAGACAAAGTCTCAACACACTGTTAAGACTTGCTTTACAATTTCACCAGCTGCAAACAAACCAAAAAATCTTAACACACAGTTAAAATTTCACGCCAATTAAATACAAAAATCTTAACACACAGTTAAGATTTTTTTTTTATTTAAACAAACAAATTTCAACGGGAGCTGAACTGAACTTGGAGGTACTCTCCGTGACTACAGAAAGCAGTTGCAAATGCAAAGCATAGTTATACATCCAGTAATAATGGCAACGAAAGAAGAAAGAATAATCTCGGCTCAACAAGAGCTAGCCAAACAAATTTCAGACACTTTGCGGAGCTACAAAAGAGATACTGGTGAAAGAATAACGAGAGACAATTTAGCTAAGAGGTTACAAGAGCTAGAAAAACACTGGTCCTCTTTCACGGCTCTCCATGAACAATTACAAAAGCTCATATCTAAGGATCATCCGTATCATGAAGGAAATTTGTACGAAAAAACGTACATATTATATAAGGAGGCTATTGAATTAATATCTAATTATGGCCAAACCATCAATCCAGAAGAAACGCCTGTAACTTCATTTCCTTTTACGCCGCTAACTACAGCTCCAACTTCAATGACAAACGTGCCATCCACAAGCACAGCCACACCGGTTACAACAGAATCTCATAAGGTACCAATAATGGCAGAACAGACTTCAAATAGCAAGATGATGGGTTCAGCACTGCCCTTACATTATATCGAGCATGGCAGAGACAACAGTAATTTCCCCAAGCTTCCACCAATTAAGATACCAAAGTTCAGTGGTGATTACAAAGATTGGAAGCCATTTATCGAGATTTTCACGAGCATAATCCACAACAATACGCAGATAAGTAATGTGGAGAAAATGCAGTACCTCCTCTATCACCTGGAGGGAGACGCGAGAAGAGTAATCAACCATCTTCAATTAAATAATAGAAATTACGATACTGCCTTGCAGCTAATAACAGCACGTTTCAACAACAATAGAAAAATAATTACAACCGACATAAACACCATAATCGATGCAAAAACCATAGAGCACAGATCGCAAAACGATACAATCATGCTATACGACACAATAAAGGAATGTCTGGAAGCATTAAAAAATATGGATTGCAATACAGATGAGTGGGGTCCAATCATTGTCTGCATTGCAATGAGAAAATTTGACGCTGAAAGTCTTCGACTTTTCGACTTCTTTCACCCAAGAGAAATGCCGTCGACAAATGATCTACTGCAATTTCTGGAGAAGCGTTACCAGGTATTAGATTGCATGAGTAATTCGAAGCTAGAAAAGCCCCACTATTCAAAGAATTTCAAAAAAACCTTCCTCGCCACCATAAAAGGCTTGTGTACTATCTGTAACAGGCAGCATAATCTCTATCAATGTGGGGAATTTAAAAAGATGAATACTGATGATAGGCAAGCATTCATTAGACGCAGAAATCTCTGTACTAATTGTCTCATGCATGATAAAAACGAGAAATGCAAATCTCACAAACTCTGCGCACTATGCAATAAAAGGCATCACACGTTACTGCATCAGAAATCTTTAAATAGCAGTATTTCAACGGCTATTTCACCATTAGAAGAAAACAAAAACGTAGCGACACACATGACCACAAACGGAAGCCAGATAAGCAAGGCCAAATTGCAAAATCAACAAGGGTACAATATCAGTTGCCACACAAGCAGATCGAAAATTCCAAATGTTCTGCTACCAACCGCAATAATCAGAATCAAGAATATATATGGTCAACTGGAACAGTTCAGAGCCCTAATAGATCCTGGGTCGCAAGTATCCCTGATAACAGAACACGCAGTTCAATTGCTGAAACTTCAAAAAGAGCACATCAGAGCCACTATTTTTGGAGTCGGAGAATCAGAAGCAGCCAAAGCACATCACAAAGTAAAAATATGCTTCCAGCTGCGGCATCCAAAGGAGTCCTACCTCTCAGTTGATGCTCTTGTACTTTCAAAATTAAACACGCTTTTGCCTGAAGCCCACACCACTGGGATTAATATCAGTAAATATGGGGATATCATATTGGCCGATCCCACCTTTAACCAACCTGGCCCGATAGACCTTTTGTTAGGAGCTGATGTCTACGCCAGCATATTAACTAATGGATTAAGAAAAGGACGGCCTGCTGCCCAAAACACCAAGCTTGGCTGGATATTATTTGGGAATATTCCAAATACCAACAAAAATACACTGAAGTTATCCAGCTTCCTGTCGCTCACCGAGAAATAAGAAACGCTAGAAAAGTTCTGGGAAATAGAAAACAACCAGTCCAGTACTGAAGCAGATGACGCCTGTGAGCAACACTTCGAACTTACTCACACTAGGGACTCCGAAGGGAGATACATAGTCAATCTGCCATTCAAGGAAAATGCTGGAGAACTGGGGCAATCAAGGAAAAGGCGATAGCTCGACTAATCCAAATAGAAAAGAAGCTGCAAAAGGATTCTCATACCCTAATTGAGTATAACAAATTTCTGACCGAATATCTAGAGCTAGGTCACATGTCTCCGGAAAAACCATATACAGGTGACGAATCTACAGTTTACTATTTACCTCATCATGCTGTGCATAAAACTGACAGCACCACTAGAAAACTCCGTGTTGTTTTCGATGCATCATGCAAATCGGAGTCTGGTTCAAGTCTTAATGACCTATTATACAGTGGACCGAAGGTCCAGCAAGACCTAGTACAAATTATGTTACGCTGGAGAAAATATCGCTATGTTTACACAGCTGACATAGAAAAAATGTTTAGACAAATCAAGATCAAATGTTTAGACAAATACAGTAACTTATGGAACTGGCCCTGCAACATATCTAGCAGTAAAAACACTGCAACAGCTGGCAGCAGATGAAGGAGACTATTATCCCATTGCCAAAAGAGTTCTCGCCACTGATTTCTACATCGACGATTTGTTGACAGGTGCAGATACCAAAACAGAGGCTATTCAGCTCCAAAATCAGATAACTACGCTCTTGAAATGCGGTGGATTTAATTTACGAAAATGGACATCCAACAACGAGGACCTGCTAAAAGATCTACCAGAAGATATAATAGAAAGAGGCATTCTGGAAATAAAAGAAGATGATACCATAAAAACCCTTGGAGATCATTGAAATCCAAGACTGGATGAATTTCGTTTTAAATTGAAAACTGATCAAAGATGTCATAGTCTAACAAAGAGAATTCTATTGTCCAAAATCGCCAAAATTTTCGATCCTTTAGGCTGGTTGGCCCCTGTGACTATAAGGGCAGAACAAATAACGCAAACCCTTTGCAAAACACAAACTGATTGGGATCAAGAAGCACCTTCCGATATAGCTAATGCATGAAAAGATTTGGAGAGTGAATTAAATGAACTACAGAGTATTGCACTTCCCCGGTGGATAAATTATCATGCACACAACGAAATCCAAATTCATGGGTTTTGCGACGCTTCTAAAAAGGGTTGTGCTGCTGTATATTATACACGGACTACTGATTCATTTGGGAAGATTCACACCACACTACTCACAGCAAAAACCAAAGTGGCGCCTCTAAAACAGAAAATTTCTATTCCTAGATTGGACTATGTGGAGCCGTGCTGCTAGCAACCTTGAAAAAATCTACAATTGCCAGTCTGGAGATATACTCGCCCAACATTTTTGCATGGTGTGACTCAGAGATAACACTAGCCTGGATAGCAAAAAATCCAAACTCTTGGCACACATACGTAGCGAACAGGGTTTCGGAGATTCAAAGTCACTGCCGAACAATGTCTGGCGATACGTACCATCCCAGCACAACCCTGCAGATGTTGCCACTAGAGGAATCAGTCCCAGCAAATTGGTTGCTAACAAGATCTGGTGGAGAGGTCCTTTATGGTTAACTCAACCTCCAGAAACATGGTATTCCAACAAACTTAAACCTACCACAGAGGAAGAAAACAAAAAATCGTTTCAAGTACTCATTACACAAGTGTCCAATTAAGGAATTTTAAGCTTCTTGTCCTTCATTCAACAAATAAAAACAATCACATATTGTAGAAGGTTCATAGAACATTGTAGAAGGCCGCAAAAAACATCATCAAAATATCTCACTTCTGAGGAAATACAAGAAGCAACCCTCTGCATTGTGAGAATTGTTCAAGAAGAAGCTTTTCACGAGGAAAGAAGGTCACTCAAGAAAAATAAGTCGTTGCTGAAGTCCACCAAACTTCTCTCTCTCAACCCAGTACTTGACGCTGAAGGAATTTTACGTGTTGGAGGGAGACTACAACACTGAAACTTATCGGAGGATGCAAAACACCAAATCCTGCTTCCACAAAAGCACCACCTCATAATTGAACACGCGCATCAACAAACTCTGCACGGGGGAACACAACTCACCCTAAGCTACGTAAGATCTCGATATTGGATTATCAATGCCAAGCGTTTGGTGCAATCAAGAATTCATAGATGCATCAAATGTTTGAGGCATCGTCAACAGCCTTCAGACCAATTAATGGGAAATTTACCAGCAGTGCGAGTAACCCCATCCACACCATTCTCTCATTGTGGAGTTGATTATGCTGGACCCTTTATCACGAAAATGACGAAAGGAAGAGGAACAAAAACTCTAAAGGGCTATATCGCATTGTTTGTTTGCATGGTAACTAAGGCCATTCACCTTGAACTAGTTAGCGACCTCACCACAGATGCATTCTTGGCAGCATATAAGAGATTTGTGGCCCGCCGGGGAAATGCCAAGCAAATATTCTCAGACAATGGAACTAATTTCGTGGGTTCTCGCAATAAATTAAACAAAGATTTGCAGCTTGCCATTACTCAGGCAACAAGACAAGCCGCACAAATATGTAACTGCAAGTGATGGCACGGAATTCATTCCAGCTGCAAGCCCGCATATTGGAGGCTTATGGGAGGCTGGAGTGAAATCTGTGAAAACACACCTTAGACGTGCGCTTGGTGAAACGCTACTGACTTATGAAGAATTCACTACAGTTCTGTACCAAGTAGGAGCATGTCTGAACTCTAGACCAATTGGACAGCAGTCAAGTGACCCTAGAGACCTGGAGCCCCTAACTCCAGGACACTTCCTAATAAGACGAGCGCTATTAGCGCCTCCAGAGCCAGACATTTCCAACGAGGAGATATACAACAAATGGAAGCAGCTAACAAAATATCAACAAGATATTTGGAAAAGGTGGTCGCTAGAATATCTAAACACATTGTAAAAAAGAAGCAAGTGGAAGACAAGGAAAGAAAATCCTGCTATAGGCGAATTAGTGCTGGTTAAGGACGAAAACCTTCCTCCTCAGAAATGGGCACTCGGACGAATAGTACAACTTCATCCAGGAGAAGACAACTTCGTACGCATCGCGTCAGTGCAATATAAGGATCAAGTAAAAAAGCGACCACTAAATAAACTATGCCAACTTCCCATAGAAATATACAATCAAGACAATGAGGCTACTGAGATCAAAGCTGCCACCACAATGATAACCTCACATAAGTCTAAACCTCACCATAGGTCTCGCAAGAGGTCTCATACACTCAGAAAGCATCAAGAACCTGAAATTTGGTCGAAACCTGAGCATTTTCACAGAATTACTTCAGATACTACTACCCAAAAGGCTACTCAGAAGTTGGATCCACCGGCTAAAAGAAGAAAAGTGAAAATCGCACCTTGTACTTGGGCCACAAAGCTGCTACATACAACACTTCTGATTATATTCTGGTTAACAACGATTTTCGCGCAGGACTATCAATTAATCATACCTAAAACTGGCTTCTACATAGAAAATTTGGGCTATGCGCAAATTAAACGAGGAAATCTTAGACTGCAAATAGATTTCTCAACACAAGAAATTATCCGGGACCAAAAAATGATTGACACAACTTGGAAACAAACTAAGGAAATGTGCGAAAAGAACAAGGAGCTGACAGACATCACACACTGTGATGTACTCTTTCAACACTTGTCTAAGAGAAGACAGAGCTTACTCAAAGTCACCAATCAAATAATTCAATTGACTCAGCAAAAGATCAGAAGAAGAAGAGGTCTACTTGGGAGTCTACTAACAAAGGTATTTGGAGTCAATGATGAGGTCTATCAAGACATAGAACACCTCCAGCATAATCAAGAAAATCTCATGCAAACAACATACCAACAAATACTCCTTCTAAATTCAAGAATTAACTAATCTAGTGGCATCATCGAAGAAAAACTCAAGCATTTTGACGTGCATTTATCAAAGGTAATCGCTTCCATCAATGAAATGGCCACTTGGTACTCCAAAGCAGATCATAACAGAATCAGCATTGAAGTAATATCAACATATATCAGTGCTGAAGATTACTACGACGAGCTGGAAGGAAAATATCGTAATTGGCTGGATGCTATTCATCAACACGGGCACCTTTTAAACTTCGTTACCTCTGATGAGATTGACAGAACTGTGGCAAAGGCCCACGAAAAACTCAGCTCAAATCTTTTTGTTGAAAGGACACCTCAACCTATCCTAAACATCAACGTAGAGAATGGCACAATAAAACTGTATGGCTACCTAAGTATAGTTGAGGGGAGTCTTTATGAGTTAATCCACATCACTCCAATACCTCAAGTGATACAGGACAACATCTTCGCAGTAGCAGATTTAAAGTATTATACATTTGCAATTGATTTTGTTCAGCAAACCTACTTCAATCTGAATGAACAAGAGCTAAAAGCATGCACGAATGCGGAGAATCATACATACCTCTGCACTCCAACGATCGTCTTTAGTATTGAGAACAGTCCGTCTTGCGTTATTGATGAAATCTACGGACGTCACACAGAACATAAATGTCAAATGCAACATTGTTATGGAAGTATGTTGTTGAGTGAATAGTCAGGACGTGAAGTCCAAACTGCCAGCATGAGCTGACAGATCACTCGATGACAGCGATGGCACAGGGCGGCATGCTAGCACCTCGGCTAAGGGAGGCGGAGAGTGTGGGGGGGTTCCCAGAAAAAAACCTGCCGCTGTCACCAAACCATAATCAAAAACAATTCATGCCTACATACAAACGAGCCGGCACGCACTCGGTCCTGAAGGGACCCTTACGTCACTTACCTACTTACTGTGAAGGCGCAGATGGCATGCCTTCATTGCCATGCCTTCATTGCCATGCCCCATCCTCCCTTTGACTTGGGGGGCACTATTTCCAAGTCCCTTGTTGACCTGCGAAAGAGAGACGAGGCGAACCTACACGACCCTTGGATGAGAGGACGCCAGGATAGTGAGGGGAGAAATAAAAGTATTTACCACTTCATAATTACGTTACAAAATGTCCCAGCAATGGACTATTACAACACGTTCATGTTAATTCAGTAGTAGGATAGCAAACTTAATTAGTGCCTAGCTGTCTAAATATACTATTAATATTTTAGGTACATCTGTCAGTTTGAGGATAGATGATTAGTTACTAAATATATATTCGCAAAAAAACCAATATCCGATAAGAGAGATGTAGAAGGTGTGTCCTCATAAAACACTCAATTGTTATTCTTTGTCTGGTACAACTCTAACATGGGGTACAAATGAACGGAAGGTATCCTCAAAAAAAAAACACAACATAATCTCTATAGAAGTACCCATCTCCTAATTATATCAAAATATATATATATATATACTAAAATAGAGGGAAATGGAAAGATTATTATCAACCTAAGACGACTATCTCTAGCTAGATACATTTCCTCCAAACTCGGAAGTATTACGTTCTTTATATTTAAGAATATTATATGTAATTTGAAATATAAATCTAAAATTCACTTTGATTATACTAACAAAATTAAAACCTGAAATTCATTCTTGTAGGCAATGTAATCAAAAGTTTTTAAGAATATTATATGTAATTTGAGATATAAATCTAAAATTTACTTTGATTATACTAACAAAATTAAAGCCTGAAATTCATTCTTGTAGGCAATGTAATCAAAAGTTTTTAAGAATATTATATGTAATTTGAGATATAAATCTAAAATTTACTTTGATTATACTAACAAAATTAAAGCCTGAAATTCATTCGTGTAGGCAATGTAATCAAAAGTTTTGTTATGAACAAGTTATGATTGAATGAAAACACTTACAGTTTTTGTTGAGGATGTTCCCTCGCTGAGGCACCCCGTGAGGTGTCACCCTGCCATTGAATTCAATCTGTATATATATAAGAATTTTGATGACAATTGCAAAAGAAGTACATTCATGCAGGTTTTATGTCCTACCTACAGATCACACTTACAAACATACAAATTAAATTAGTCCTACCGAACTATAGCGCATTGCTGGTACTTAATCAAATAAACTCTGCATAGAAAAACGATTGGCTGGATGACTTGCTCCTGTCGACTGACGGATGTCAATGAACTTCTGCCCAATTCACGAGTGGTTTGTCTTTTGTTTTCTCTCAGCGGGAACATCTCCGTTGGTGATACCGCCTTAATTCGTCTTACTTTCAGTATGCACATACGACAGGACGTTAATTTAGCCCAAAGAATTTCGTTTTTTGTTTTTTTTTTAATATTTCCGGGAGGAGGAGTCACGGTAATTACGTGTCATCAATGACCGTCTGACTACATATTCTTTAGCGTAATTATTAGGGGAACTCCCAGTCAGGACACACGGGCTTCCAGGATTACCACTACTGGTAAGTGTTTTTTCTTTTTATTTATCTTTAGAGCAACGCCTACGGACGATAGTAGTCAGTATCAGATTGATTAACAACCAATTTATCGAGGCGATCTTTGAGGTTTTCGATTATTTCACAAGCAGTCCGCAACCTATGGCACTATGTCGCCTCCAAGCAGTTGCTCAGGTTTCGCAGATTCCGTGGAGGAGTCTTGAATATAATTTTTTTGGGTAATGCGGGAAATTTTCTTCCTAATCGAAAATATGTTAACGTGTGGATGGAGAAATATACTAAACTTACTTACAGATTTCGTTTCTTCGCCGATGTTACGAGAATTTTCCTTGTCGTTCACTCCTTGCTGTTTCCACTGCGAAGATCTGACACGACAGAGAAAAGTTTCTTCTTCTTCCTTGTCACTTCAGCATGTCATGCTGAGGTTGACGACACATTGCTTCGTCGGGGTACGTCTGGTTTTCGTTCTTATTTAACGAGGCCGGCCTACACGCATCAGTATAGGTAGCATATTGCTATGTGCAATCTGCTACGACCATAACAACATGTACAGTTGAACTCAACTGTTTGGAAGACGTTAATGATGAAGAACACCTGGCTATATATGACTCCCAGCTCAAAAGTAGCGGCAATAGTCTGCAAAAACACAAAAAAGGAGCTTCTGCCAAACTCTACCGGTATCATACGCCTGTACAATGATTGCTCGTTAAAGACACGAGAAATCATTCTAAGGACAGATATAGACCAAAATATTCAAGTCATCACCAGCCACATTAAGGAGACAAGACCTGCGGCTATAACTGCAATAACGAACCAAACCAAAATCCCGCATCTATTGCAGACCGGACTAATAATACGTCCCAATGAGCATATTCTGGACTACAGTCAACTACCTGAGCCACTAAATGTAAGCCAACTACAAAGAACTTTGGCAGTTCATTCTATTACAGCTACTTCAAGCATCCTGATCGCCTTCATCTCTGTAATTTGTGTTTACTACTAATGGGATAAACTCAGGGGACTTTTTCACATCTGCACATCCAACAACACTCGACAGATGCCTAGCGAACGAAGACCATCGTCGTTCGAAACCTCCATAGGACAACACTTTGAGCAGGTTTTAGCATCCGCCGCGGACATCTCCAGGGGAAGTCAGCTTTTGATTTATATAGGCCTTGAGATGATTGACAAACGTAATTTTTTTCAATTATGACTACCTAGATTTTGAAAATGGCCCACTGTGCGCCGGCCCCCAACATGTTCAGCCCTGAACAACCATAATAATCATAAGAAATAAATTAATTTCATAACAAAATATTTCTATTCGAAGTTCACTGACTCATGGCAGCATAATTTAATTACTTTATGCTAGTCAGCGCATTTTTCTCATTTTTAATTGACCCACTTACTTTGCACCTCTTTCGGTCGAGTAAATAAAATCGCTGACGACAGTGACAAAACAATTTTTAATATTTTTCCATGAGTCAATGCACTCACCAATTTGTTAATTCATTTATTGCTTGTATAATTGTTTTTTTTTATTTTTTTTATTATTGTTGTATATGCTAGTTTAATTGAACCAATTATTTTGTATAAATTAAGCTAGCATAATTCAATAAACCACTAGTCTAACTTAAAGAGTGTTCAGAACTGTTCATCCAATATATCAAGATCCAACACACTGTTGAGTCTTAGTTATTCAAAGCAATTTAACCAGTCTTACACTTCAAGCCTATCTTGATTTAACACACTGTTGAATCATAGATCTTGAAGTAGGCTTTTAAAATCTCACCAGCTCAATTCAACACACGGTTGATTTTTGCAATCCATCAACAACATCTTGATTCAACACACAGTTGAAACTTGCACAAATGGAAAATAATTTAAAAATTTACATACATAAAAGGGAACTATAATATAATCACAAATGCTTACTTTTCTTCATCTTCGCATAATGCAAACATATGTAAATAACAAAAGTTCTTCTTCAGTATTTCCACTCATTTGAGTAGTACTGATTCTTTTCAGAAATCAAATGAAGCAAATTAAAAAAATCTCAATCGCCACCGCACCAGTGTGAGTGGTTACCACATCTACAGCTTCGTTACTCCAACCGCTTACCACCGCCACCGCTACCGCCATCGCCACCGCGTAAGTCTGCGCCTAGCTAATCGTTCTGATACAGCGTCCGGTCATAGTAATATCGCGTCTTTGTAAATTTTTTTACTCGAGTTTCAGTCGGTCTTTAGAACTTTTCTTCCGGTGCATTTGGAGTATTCATTGTCCAACCCCTCTAAGTTAGACCACATCTAATACGGTATTTCATATACGGTTCGCTGACGTACATCTGGTGAAATCAAATCTTCTCGCAACATGACTCAAGAACTGGATTTGAGTATAACATCTCAGTTGGAGCATTTAGAAAAGCAACGCAGGTGCATAAAAGGAAGAATTACGTATTTTAAGAATCAAATTGAGAAGAAAAAAGCCGTAATCACTGAATGTGAACTTCCATCGATTCACAATAGACTTCCTTCATTATATGAAATGTACGACAAGACCCAATCAGAACTGGAACAAGTTCAGAAGTTACATCAACCAGAAATGCAATGTTTGGAATTGAGGAAGGAAGTAGATTCTATGACCACAAACAGTAAAAAGGTAGACACGGCAGTTTCAGTTACAATCGTTGCGAACTACGATTACATTAACTAATTTTCAAATTTGAATAAGCTACTTTATTGTGTTGCCATTTGGCTAAAAGATTTCCAAATGCTGAAGGGCAAGGGAAGAACTGCATTTCTAAAGGATATAATAGCAGTAGATATCGATCTGGCATTAATGTGCATTCTCGTAATTGTCTT
Source organism: Dioctria linearis (assembly GCA_963930735.1). Classification (NCBI taxonomy): domain Eukaryota; kingdom Metazoa; phylum Arthropoda; class Insecta; order Diptera; family Asilidae; genus Dioctria; species Dioctria linearis. Next base: position 162,435,583 of record OZ005742.1, on the reverse strand, counting down.
GCATCAAATGTCAAGGATGTTGTCCTTTAATGTATCTGCTGTTCTCGCAATAATCCAATTGTTCCTTCTCAGTTAATGGGTGACCTACCAGCTTCTCGCATTCAACCCGCAAGGGATTTTATGATATTGGTGTGGATTTTTTTGGCCTGATTCTCATCACACAAAGGATTCGCGGAAGATCGCCGATAAAACTTATGCAGCTATCTTTGTGTGCTTCTCTACTAAAGCCGTACATATTGAGCTAGTGGAAAATTTAACAACTGACGCCTTTATCTCGACTTTTCGCTGCTTCATCTCAAGGAGAGGAGATCCCGCAAACATTTATTGGGACAACGCCACTAAATTTATTGGTGCTAGGAACGAATTGTTTGAGTGTTTTCCTTTCAGCTCCGTCTTTTTTGAAAATTTTTAAAAGACGCTCAATTTCCTCTGCCAACTCTTTTTGGATTGGGATTATGTCTTCAAGTTTCGCAGGCATCGCAAATTGTAGTGCAGGCAAACAAGTCGGCTTTAGTTACGGATGCTATGCTGGATTAGCAAAAGAAGAGTTTTAACAGTGTGTTAAGACCCTTCACGCTATTCAGTGTAGCTAGCACTCTGAAGATTGCTAGTGAAGAACAGCTAGATTTAACAATGTGTCAAATCTGTGCTAGTTAACTGAGCTTTGAGCGATGAATCGACTTCGTGGATTGACTATGAAGAGCAGCTAGATTCAACAGTGTGTTGAATCTGTTATAACTTTCTGTACGCTCAGTCATGTAGTAATTTCGCTGGATTATTATAAAGAACAACTAGACTGAACAGTGTGTTGAATCTGTAATAGCTTTCTTTTCTTTAGCTCGAAGGACCAGGTAATTATTCTCGTACGTGAGAATCACTAAAATTAGCCTTGAGTAGATTTCAAAAGTGTGTTGAAACCTAAACAAGACTGCTGTTGAGATCGACTATGTATCTCAGTTTAAAAAAGGAACTTAAGTTCAGACTAAACAGTATGTCTAATCTGACTTGATGCTGGAGAGTGGTTATGAAATGTTAACTACTTGGCTCTTGGTTGTACTGTATTTTCATGTACCTTTATACAAAAATTATTTTAAAAAGGTTACACAAATTGTAAGCAAAACAAAAAGATTTCAGGAAATTAAAAATTTGTTTACACAAATTGTAAACAAAGCCAAAAGAAGTTACAAAAAACAATTGTAAAAAAGATGATAGCGAAAAAGAAATAAAATATGATTCTATCAGAAGTTAAGGAGTTGCAAAAAGAATGTACATTATTCTACATTATATTCGTATGTCACCGAGTCATATTTCACAATTAATCGCGCGTTTTACCACCTGTAATGGCAGCAAAGCATGCAGCGTGCACAAATTGCTTATGAAGTAAGATACTGATGCACTCAGTTAACTGTGGTATATTGACCTTCTCCAATTTGGTTGATGTTTGATCTGTTCGGGAGTTAAACAGATCGTTTTCACAGTATCCGTAAAAAACCAAAATTTTTATATTCCAATTTTGAAATTTTATTTGCTATTACTATGGAAACGCCATGTACCAAATTTCAGCTCTCGATGTCAACGTGTTCTCAGGCAGTGTCCAAATATATAGTGGAAAACGAAAGGAATCAAATTAGAAGCATTACACCTGTAGACCAAAAATTAGGCTTTAACTAATTTTCATTACTTATCTAAGTCAACATAGACTTTTCAATACACACACCCCTTAGTCCCAATAATAATTTAGGAAAATATCAAGGGAAGTTATGTCATGTCGTGAAAATACGATTGGTGCTGATACCTACAACTTCCCCGCTAAGAAAACTCCTGTAAAAGCTTAAATTTAGGCGCGACACTTTATTCTCATCAAAACTTGCAAACCCATCCTGTAAAAGCCTACATTTAAGTGCAGCACTTTAAAACAGCAAAACAAAGGTGATATCATGCTGATATCAAAAACTTCCTCGTTAAGAAATCTTCAAGTAAGGTACATACAATTGATTATTATTGATATTTATAAACAGATGTGCCAAAATCATTGACGTCTTAGAAAGGAGATGTCGCTACGCGTCTTTCGTTTGTTATTTCCAGCCTTAAAACTTCTAATAAAAGAATTTTTAATGACTGGTAAGGAGTTTGATTTAGTTTTGAAACATTTTTATATTATATCCTGGATAAATTGTATTTTTACCATTAAATAAAAGTTTCAATCACATTTTTGGCAAGTAGCGACATCTCGTTTCTAAGACGTCGATGATTCTGTGCACATCTACATATAAATAATCAATGTACAAACCCAACCTATAAAAAGCATAAATTTAGGCGCGACACTTAATAGAAGATGCAACCTCAAAAATTTAATCACAGATAGCAAGAGGTTGAAGAGCCGACATTGATGATGACACACTTCTAGCTAAGACAAAAACCACTTCCACACGTTCTGATATCTACAACTTCCCAGTAAGAAATCTCCAACAAACTCCATACATAATCAACCTGTAAAAAGCCTAAATTTAGGGAGAACACATTAAGCTTATGTCCAGTACGCATTTGAAACTTCTAACGACGGTGGCTTCGTGTGTGGGGGAGAGTTCTAAATAAAACTGTGTGCACGAACTGCGAATAACTACTAATGTTGCAAGGTTATGTGACTGGATGTTGTCAATAATTGTGATGATATATGGGACTGAATGTCACCATGTGCCGGTAGAACGTAAAATTTTGCAAGGTTATGTGAAAGGATGTCACAATTTCCCGGTATGAACCTAAAATTGATGAATGAGGTGTTACTGGATGTCCACTTTAAATATTCCTCTGCGTGGTGCCGCTAAATATGTTAACGCCGTGTTCGTGCGATCATAACAGCATCTGCGCATTGTTCCATCGCTTATTGATATTTACCGCTAATTCAACTACTAAAATATATAAATTACTTAATCAACATATTTTATATTTTGTAAAGCGATTTACAACTTATTTTTCATGTAAATTTCAGTAATAACATTTTATTTCGTTTATGGAATTTGAGCTAAATAATTCAACTAAACAAATATATTTTATAAGTCTACAATTTTCAAAAAAATTTATTCGTAACGGTAGGTTTTATCCATAACGTAGTCCACAAATGAGTCGATAGGTCTTATTATAATAGGTATTGAAAGGAGTCCTACTGTGGTAGGAATTATATTTCTAAGAGTACCTTTAACCCCCATGTTCCGAATCATACGGCCAGCTGCCCACGTTATTCTAGAAAAAAAAATAATTAATTAAAAATCAGGACATTGAAATATTATAGACTGAACCGATTTATTGTAAATCCCGGAATAATAACTGATGCGAAAATCTGCCAAAGAAATACATCTCCCGCAGTCACAAGAGCTTTCTTAGCACTGTCCGTTCGCTACAAAGATATTTCTTTTTTCAAAGCGTTTAAATTAAAAGCATACATACCTTGAACGCTCTTGAAGATTTATGATAAACATCGCTCAATACGTAGCCAACAGCCACTGCATACGATAATTGGACAATTGATCTGTGTACTAAGGGTCGAAAGGCTTCTCCAACTTCATTAGCATATCCTGAATTTATAAATGCTTTTAATATTCTCCTGATCCACATACGAGGCGGCAAAAAGAATAGAAAACAAAACAAAAGTAGCACAGTGCGTGGATATATAAATGTATAATAAACAAGTAAAAATGCTAGAATTGGTCTAACGTCTAGGACTGATCGTTTTTACACGTATACGAAAAAACCTAAATTTTTATATGGCAACACCAAGATTGGATTACCCGATTTAGCCCCTTTTTGAAGCTTTAGTCATTATTACTATGAAAACACCGCGTACAAAATTTCCGCTTCTACGTCGACGCGTTCACAGGCAGTGTTCTATATATTTTAAAAACGAAATTTTTGTGTGCCAGCCCTACGAAGGAGTTGCCCGATTTGTCCCATTTTCGAACTTGATATTGCATTATTTTTAAAAAAATTGTGTACAAAATTCTCCACGTTGACGCGTTGTCAGGCACTGTCTGAATATATAGCAAAAAACGAAATTCTTGTATGGCAACCCTAGGAAGGAGTTGCCCGGTTCGCCCGATTTTCAAACTTAAGTTCTCGAGTTATCGTGCGGACGGACGGGCATGGGGACAGATGGGTGGCAGACGGATGGGCAGATGGACAGGCAGACGGACAGACGGACATGCAAAAATCAAAATAACTTTTAATATTAGGATAAGCTTGATGATTTCATCTAGGGTATAAATATGTATATTTTTTGGGCCCTGTTATGAAATACAGGGCGTCCCGGAAGTCGACGTCAAGCCGGAATCGGGTGATAGGCCAAATCATAATAGTTACCAGAAAAATTAAAAAACATCTAAGTCATGTATTTTTTAAATTATAAGCATTTCCTTTTTTATCGAGAAAATCTTCACCCTGTGATGGTTTTTTAGCTCCTGTTGCTACAAATCTTTACTTTCTTTCAATTTTATTTTTCTTATGTAATCCCGAATAGTGCTTATGTAATCTGTTGCTTTAAATTCTAAGCCAACTGCTCCAGCTTGGAACAAAATGTCACATTTTGCCGAACCAAGAATAGAAAATTAATACTTCGCCCAACTTTAACTGACTGTATGAAAACAAAAATATACTACGCCAGTTTGGCAAGTAACTTTAAAAGTAGTTGACGCATTTAATAAGGATTCTAAGAATTTTTTTTTCTCTGTGATATACACAAGAAAATTTTCATTTCAAAATACGAAATTCTAGAACTCAAATTAAATCCAGGTGTACCTGCGCGCGGACTAGCTCATCCTCAGGGGTATGGAATCTTGGCTACATCTCTAATAGGTTAATCTTTCCACACTCGAGATTTGTGGTCAGGGAAGCTGAGCTAATAGGCAGCTCATTTCCCTGAGCTAACCACAGAGATATAAAAATATAATAGACAGGGGAAGGTGCTGGAGCATACCCTCGGAATATTCGAAGTGACTGGAGAGGCCCGGTTTGGATGTGTAAAACAGTCTGGCGGAAGATGTCCCCAGCATGTACTATGCCATCTAATGGGAGCTTAGCCACCCAAATACATCGATAGCCCACAGCTATCAAGCACTTACCAAAATAAAGAAAATCTTATGAGATTGAAAAGGATAATGAGGCTTCCACATCTAAGGGTCCGTGAGTTACATCAGCAAAAAATTATAGTAACCCTGAAAACGGTGAAGTTGCAAATACCATGCACTTAACCGAAACAAGATAAAACAAAGGATCGCATTACATCTCATACGGCGTTTGAGAGAATGCAATCCTCCACTTTCTCACACTAGCTACCTACCTACCTACAAAAAGATAAGAGAAAAATTGAAAAGTAAGAATTGTTATACCCTAGATGAAATCTATAAGGTATACTAAGTTTGTCATTCCGTTTGTAACACCTCGAAAAAATGATGGTAGAGCAAAATGGATTGGACACCCACGCATAATATAAAAAATTATTTTGATTTTTGCATGTCCGTCCGTCTGTAGGTCTGTCCATCCGCCCGTCCGTTTGTGCGCACGATTACTCGAGAACGCGTATACTTAGAGAGCTGAAATTTTGTACACGGACTTTTAAAAAAAAAGTAAAATTAAGTTCGAAAATGAAACAAATCTAGCAACTCCTTCGTGGGGTTGGCATACAAAACTTTCGTTTTCCACTATACTATATATACTAGCAAATAAAATTTCAAAAATAGGCTAAATCGGGTGTTGCCATATAAAAATTTAGGTTTTTTACGTATACTGTGAAAACGATCAGTCCAAGACATTTTTATTGTACTAAAAAATTCTTCAGAATACGAAATCCTATAAAATTGGTTATAATCATTTTTTCTGTCTGACAAACCGTTCTAGAAATATATGCGAAAAACCACTGCAAAAATCAAAATTGCTCAAATGAGTGCCCATACGAAATCCAGGGTATCATAAGAATTTGTCTTAGACCAATATTAGCTTTTTTACTTGTTTTTAGATTAAGACAGTTTTAAGTTGAGTTCGACAGTCTGAAGATCGTCGTTGTAATATTAAAAGCTCGGAATTAAAATTTATTTAAATAAATAGTTAAAAATTGAAATAGTGTTTTAATTCATCTCATCCTTATTTTTGACTTTTATTCGTTGTTTCCCTTAAGTGGAAAGAAAAAGTGACATAACTGGCCCAGTCGGTATAAACTATCCCTCCAAGGAAGCGATATTCAATGAATCTCAGTTAGTTCAATTAGTATTGTTCGGTCCAAACTCGAATAGTAATAGTGGAACTAGTGAAACTGAAGAACATAAGATAGTGAAATAAAAAAAATAAAATCAGTGATAGGCAAACAAAGATCAGATGTCAAAGTGAAGAAAGATAAAATAAGATTTAAATTAAATTCTGATACAGAAAGTGACAGCGAAAGCTCAGTAAATAACCAAGATACGATGGCGGAACAACAAGATCCAGCACGATATGTACATAGAGCGATCACCACAGTTTGGGCAGCAAATCCAAACAACTCAACCAACACCACTCACTCTTGAGCTCAGCGTGAATGAGATTTTAAAAGATGCACAAAGGATCCACGAATTTAGAGGATATGGATAAGTGGCCCATACTTCTTTTATACGAGAAGTTGATTGAGTTCTGCAACATCTGGATAATCATCCCCTGGCACAGCGATATATGCACACTAGAGTCATTATAAATAAAATTCAAGGACCGGCACTCGACGTAGGTCGTACCTTAGGCCAAACACAACCTGGAGTGATATAAAATAAACTCTAATAAGCAACTTTGGCGTAAAGGAAACATACCACCAATCATACCGGAATGCTATGTCAATCAGGAATCTAAGTATTATATAGACGTTTTTTTAGAACATGATTAGAAACGTCAACGACAAAATGCTCAGCCTTAGTATTAACAGTAATGCACATGCGATTAATGGGTTCGTACGTGCCAAAGTTGGATCTTGCGGAGTTAACATGCAACATAGGTAGTCTTCTCAAATTGTGTCCACTATCGCGGAAAAAGATTTTACTAAGTAACAGCGGAGAATCAACATTCCCGTTTATTAGTTGATGCACAAACGTTACATCGGCAACCATGCGATCCTCATAAGGTGGAAGAATTAATGAATTATTCCAGGGTAGGTGTCTGAGAGCAAATCGTAAAAAGTCTCTCTGAACAGACTCGATGCGGTCAACGTGTGTACCGTAAAATGGAGACCAGACCTGGCTAGCGTATCAAGAATTGGTCTCACAAAGCAAGTGTACAAACGCAATGTTATGGTAGGATTTGAAAACTCTCGGGACCAACGTTTTATAAAACCCAGCATAGAACTACTCCTTGATACCATATAGTTTATATGGGAGATAAAATTCAATCTGTGGTCACATTTGACACCCAAGTCACAGACAGAGTCCACACGGCGAATCGAGGAATCCGAGAACTCATAACCATAAGTGATTAGTGTCTGATTCCTATGGAAAGTCATAACTCCACATTTGTCGATATTGAGTACCAAATTATTGCTCTCGCACCAATTGTAAAATGTTTGAAGGTCACCCTGTACCTGTTCACAATCGTGAACAGATTTAATCTGAGCGAAGTGAAAAGCTTAACATCGTCAGGATAAATCAAGACCTTACAGTACCTTACAACAGAAACAATGTCATCAATAGACAGAATAAAGAACAACGGGCAGAAGTGACTCCCTTGAGGTGCGCCAGACGAAGCCTTCAAGACTCTAGAGATGGAATGGCGGAATAAGATTTGATATGTTCTGTTATCTAAATAAGATTCTGTCCATTTTAGAAATGATGGGGGAAACCCATACTTTTGCAGTTTAAGGAGTATCACGGAGTGAGATAGGCTTTACTCAAGTCTGTATCTGTCTGGTAGTCTTTTGCAAACCCGCGAATGGTAGCCGAGACAAATTCCAACAAGTTAGTGGTTGTAGATCTGCCCGAAATAAACCCATGTTCGTTTGAAGAGAGCAAATTCTTACGTGAAACCGATAGCTGAGAGTAAATAATAGAATTCGAATAATTTGGGCATACAAGATAATGTTGCAATAGGCCTATAGTTAGAAATTTCACTTTTACTACCTTTTTTGTGAATAGGTATGATGAAAGAGTTTTTCCATAGCTGAGGGAAACAACCACTATCGAGCGATTTTGCCAGGGCAAGCCAGCACGACTTAAGGAAGGCTGGAGGGATCCCATCAGGACCCGTTGTAAAGTCATTTGAAAGCCCATTAATATGACCGAGTATATCCTCTTGTGTAATTGTAGGAATAGTGAATAAAACGTTATGAGAATCGTTCATATGACTAAAATTGTTATGTAGAGGATGGAAATTTGACGAAGAAAAAGCATTGTCGAAAAAAGAAGCAAACATATTGCAAATTTCAGACGAATCATCACTAGCACAGTCCTTATACCTCATGGTATTGGGATAGTTGTCAGTTGTTTTCTTCATATTAATAAACTTGAAAAAGATACGTGGGTCACTAAATAATTTCGCACGCATGCTTTGGATATACTCATCATAAAGTAAAGAGGAAAGTTCTTTGAATTCATTATATGATGTGAGGAAGTTGTTATGATTTATAATGTCTTTGTCCCTGATATAACTTTTCCACAATTTATTCTTTCTATTTTTAAGACGTTTCAGTTCTTTATTGAACCATAGCGGAGGTGGTTTAGAGAACCGCTGTCGCTCGCGGGGAACATGAGATGAAAATAAATTGAAAAGAATTATGTAAAATTTAGAAATGTCTTCGTCAACATTATTGCCAGACAGTAATGTGTTGAAATCAATAGAGGTAAGGCTACTGGAGAGTTCCGAATAGTTAGTTGAAGAAGTATTGTGTTTCGTCACAATTTGTAATGTTTTCGGTTTCATAGCAATATGTAATTAGTAGAGGGGGTGATATTTGTCAAAATTAGACATTAAAACTGGGCTAGATTCGACTAACAAGTTACCCGTGTCAGTAGAGAAAACCAGGTCCAACTGCCTACCCATGTCATCCTTTACATTACTGATTTGGCTGAGACCAAGAGCTGAGATAGTGTCTAGGAATAGTGATTCCCTTGTTGATAAGTTATTAAGAGGAAGATAGTCATCGTCATCTTCATTTAGTACCCAATGTGTATTGGGTAAGTTAAAATCACCAATAAGTGGAAATTCGTCAAGAGGTTGCATCATGCCATGAATAAAATTAGATGTTTAGGTCGTAAATATTTTGACCTTTGTCATCAACAATGTTTATGGAGTCTGGAGGAATATAGCAACATAATATGTATAAGTCGTGTTTTAAAATAGCCAGCTTAAGAACTATAAGTGTCAAAAGTATAGGAAAAACTAGGAACCTCAATTTGGTGCAGCCAAGTTTCAGTGAAAACAACAATATCGAAACAAGTTGCAACAGAGGATTTGTAAATATGTGCAGTTTTTGTCCGAATCCGTCTTACATCTTGATAGTAAAGGGAAAGCGACTTTAGTTTTTTGGAATAATATTGCTTATTTTAGCTGTATTTCTAGGTTGTCGCCCAGAAGGTACAAAAAATTTAGTAAAAGCGCCAGAGGGCCAAAATAAGGGATCTAATAATAATAAAATTAGGGATCTAATAATGAGTCGATTATATTAAAGACTTTTGTAAATAACATAGATGCTAACTTAGCTTCAGTGATTTTGAATAGGAACGTAACTACATTAAGAGGAACATACGATTTATTAGATAATTGTGGTTTAATAAGAAACAAAATAAAAGATAATTATAGTAGAAGTCAGAATGATCGTATACGTAGAAACAATCGCGATCATTTTTAATTTTAATAGTCGCAATAATTTTTACAATAATAGCAATGGTTTCAACAGCAGACAAAACTCAAACAACGAATACAAACAAAACTCAGGACAATCTAGACAGATCCAACAAGCCCAAAACAGACAGAACGAACTTATTCAGGTCAACATAGAAATTATTATAGTTCAGCACAATCTAGAAATTACTATAATTCAAACCAATCTAGAACTCATAATAACAATTTTTCTAACAGTTCCCAAAATCGGACACAAATCAAACCAGAACCAATGGATGTCGATCACATCCAAGAGGTAGAACATGAAGCAAATTTTATATCAATGTCTCAAAAGTACTTATATCAATAGTAGAATCGACTGTTGGTAATGATAAAATCAAATGCCTTATAGATACCGGATCCTCCACCTCTTTATTGGATGAAGAGAAACTACCCAGTACAAGAGACAATATTTAAGACAACCCATAAAATTGAATACCTTAAATACTAAGACAATTATAAATAAAGAAATAAAAACTGATCTTCCAGTTGAGTTCAAAGAAGATGTCTACATGCTATGGAAACGAACTAAGTTCCAAATGTCTTGATGCCATAATAGGCCAAAATCTATTAGAGCCTCTAGGTGCCGTTATTAATATTGTTACGTGCAATAGAAAGGGACAACTGGTGACATCTACTGGCAATAAACAACTTCAGGTTCGGAGAGTAAATGACTTCAGGTTCGGAGAATCGATTATGAAAGTTCAGGAATAGAACAAATAGAATAGTCAAGAAGCTTTTGGAATAGAACACTCCAGAATAATCCGGAGTGTTTCTAGGGTATAAATATAACAGTTGTCATCGCCAGAAAAAAGAGTCTTGTTTTAGACGTTGCAGTGTTAAGAAGCGAAAGTAATAAAGAAGCGATAGTGTGTAATTAGATTGCGATAATTGAAAGTACAGTGTTAGCGATAATTAGAGTTGAGTTGATTAGATGAATATTTGTGAACTTTATATGACTAGAGTGTAATAAAGAACTTATATATTAATTATTTAATATTGTGTTTTAAATAACGAACCAAAGGCCACGCTCGCAACAACTGGTGTCAAAAGTGGGATAAATTCGCGAAATAAAGTGGTGGCAATTGACTAAAAATTAAAAGTGTGATTAATTTTGTGGAATTGTGTTAAATTTTAAAAATTCTGGAAAATAATTTATATTCAACTGTGAGTGAATTACTAAAATAATGGGGCGCAAAGTGGACGAGCTTCGAACGCAGGATTTGAAAGTGGAGTTAGGGAACCGGTCATTACAAACGACAGGCATAAAGAAAGTTCTAGTCGAGCGACTTAGAGAATCTTTGATAGAGGAAGGAAAGAATCCTGAAACATTTGTTTTCGAAGAGAACTTGGAAGAAATCGAAGTTGAAGAAGCGCCTGCGATGAAAATGGAACAGCTTTTGAGTACTTTAATGAGTAAAATGGAAGCCCGTTTTGATGAGCAAAAGAATTCTCTCGAGGAACAAAAGAATTCTCTCGAGGAACAAAAGAATTCTCTCGAGGAACAAAAGAATTCTCTAGAATCACGTTTAGATGAACAGAAGAAATCTATGGACGAACAAAAGAATTCTCTCGACGAACAAAAGAATTCTCTCGAGGAACAAAAGAATTCTCTAGAATCACGTTTAGATGAACAGAAGAAATCTATGGACGAACAAAAGAATTCTCTCGACGAACAAAAGAATTCTCTCGAGGAACAAAAGAATTCTTTGCAGAATTGTCTAGAAACTTGTTTGGAGGAACAGAAGAAATTTCTGAAAGTTTCATTAGACGAACAAAATATGAAAATTGAAGGAATACAGCAGGAAGTGTTGGAAGTTCGACAACAAGTGTCGGGATTACAACAAAATGTCACGGAACAGCTTGATAACTTTAAAGCAGATCTGGAAAGAATAAAGCATCGTCAGCCTCTAAGCGTAGCAACTGAAATATCCGGTGCAGGTAGAATGAAACCTCCCATATTTGATGGACAAAATTCGTGGCATATCTTCAAGAGACAATTCGAGGCAGCTTCAGAGGTAAATGGATGGAATGATAAAGACAAAGCTATAGCTCTGGTGTTAGCACTTCGAGGTCCTGCGTCAGAACTCTTACAAACTGTACCGATTGAAAATCAACGTAATTACTCTTCATTAGTACAGGCGATAGAATTACGTTACGGAGATGAGCACATGCAGCAAGTATATCGACTACAGTTGCGTAACAGGATTCAAAAACATGGCGAATCACTACAACAACTGCAGGCAGATGTAGAAAGATTAGCGCATCTGTCATACTCCAGCGTGAATGCGGATTTTCTCAATGAAGTGGCGACGGAGGCATTTGTGAACGCTATTACAGATCAAACTTTACAACAATCATTGAGGCTAGCAGGAAAGAAATCAACAGCAGAAGCACTAGCCTATGCATTAGTGTATGAATCCGCCAGACAAGCTTTGCGGGGTGCAGTACGAATGAGAGACATTTCGGTAGACGAATGTACTTGTAATAGAATGCAGTCATCCCAGAGCTCACCTTTGCGTGGTATCCTTCGATGCTGGAATTGTAATAGAACAAGACACCTACAAAGAGACTGCATAAAACGCCGACGAGTGGAATCTCTAGATGAAGAGAGGAAAGAGGAATTGCAAAGATATCTAGCTGAGCAGCAGACTTGCAATAGATTGCAGTTATCACTGAGTACCCCTTCACGTAGTGTTCTTCGATGTTGGGATTGTAATAAATTAGGACACCTTCAAAGCGACTGCAGGAAACGCCGTCGAAAGGAATCAACAGAAAAGAAAGGGAGAGAAGAATGTCCAATTTGGCGAGCTAGAGAGCAAACTATTCTTAGGGAGACTAGAATGCAACCTTATGGCTTTGAGAGCCAACCCAGGGGAGGACGTATCCATGGAAATGCAGAAGCCTTGGTACAACGTCAATGGGAACCTGAATGTAAGCATTACGGCTGGGAGAAAGGAAATGAGAAAACAGCTACTATACAGTTGGTATCTGTGGAGCCATCAACAGGTTGGGACATCGAGAGTTTGCAAACAGCACAACGAGAAGATCCGGACATTTCACCTATTCTTGCTTGGAAAGAAGACATGGAAAGACCAGACTGGAAGGATATTTCGGAACGGAGTGAGAAGCTAAAAAGTTACTGGGCTCAATGGAACTCTCTTCATGTTGAATGTGGTATATTAAAATGCAGATAGTCGTGCCGGCATCAAATGTCAAAGATGTTCTAGAAGAAATTCACGGTGGAACCTCTGGAGGACATTTGGGAGTGAACAAAACCATTTCCAAAATACGAGAAAAGTTTTATTGGTTACATATGCGAGAAGATGTGGAGGAGTGGTGCCGCAGATGCACTGTCTGTGCTGCTTGCAAAGGGCCGCAACACAGAAGCAGAGGAGAAATGCATAAGCATAATGTCGGAGCCCCCTTTGAAAGGATAGCTATAGACATCGCTGGACCTTTTCCAGAAACGGATGGCGGTAACCGTTATATATTAGTTGCCATTGACTATTTCAGTAAATGGCCTGAAGCTTATGCAATCCCTAATCAAGAGGCAACCACAGTTGCGGAACAAATAATAACGAATTGGGTCAGTAGGTTTGGTGTGCCTCACGAACTTCATTCGGACCAAGGACGGAACTTCGAATCGCGGACTTTCCAGGAGATGTGTAAAATGTTGGGAATAAGAAAAACTAGAACAACTCCTCTACACCCACAATCTGATGGCATGGTAGAGCGCTTCAACAGAACATTGATCGAGTATCTACAGAAAGTAGTTGACTATCATCAACGCGATTGGGATCGACATATTCCTGTATTCCTAATGGCTTATAGATCAGCCGTTCATAGTACTACCGGACAAACCCCAGCTAAAGTCATATTCGGAAGAGAGATGCGTTTACCTAGCGACCTCAAATTCGGTACCCACAGAGGTGAACAAAAGTTACCAGAAGACTACGTATCGGAGCTCAAACAACAATTAGACGATGTACACGAGGCCACGAGGACGAAATTAGCAACAAATACTGATCGGATGAAGACCCGCTATGACTTACGCGCTAATTCCGCAGGATTTAACGAAGGTGATCTTGTTTGGCTATACAACCCGAACCGACGTAAGGGACGTTCTCCAAAATTGCAACAACACTGGGAAGGACCATATTCAGTAGTAACTAGAATTAATGACGTGGTATACAGGATTCAGCGTGGCACAAGAGGCAAGCACAAAATTTTTCATTTGGACCGCTTGTGTCAATACTACGAGCATCAAGACCGTGGACCACCTGTTGTTCGGGACGAACAAGTTTAAGAAGGGGGCAGTGTTACATGCAATAGAAAGGGACAACTGGTGACATCTACTGGCAATAAACAACTTCAGGTTCGGAGAGTAAATGACTTCAGGTTCGGAGAATCGATTATGAAAGTTCAGGAATAGAACAAATAGAATAGTCAAGAAGCTTTTGGAATAGAACACTCCAGAATAATCCGGAGTGTTTCTAGGGTATAAATATAACAGTTGTCATCGCCAGAAAAAAAAGAGTCTTGTTTTAGACGTTGCAGTGTTAAGAAGCGAAAGTAATAAAGAAGCGATAGTGTGTAATTAGATTGCAATAATTGAAAGTACAGTGTTAGCGATAATTAGAGTTGAGTTGATTAGATGAATATTTGTGAACTTTATATGACTAGAGTGTAATAAAGTACTTATATATTAATTATTTAATATTGTGTTTTAAATAACGAACCAAAGGCCACGCTCGCAACAATATGAAAGAAGGATACTTAACCATAAATAACATGCAACGTGTAATAAATTTCGCATATAGAGGTGAAGAGATTCATCAATTAAAATATTCAGATATCAATGAGACTGTCAAAGTATATCTTCTCAAGGACTTAAACTCTCAATAGAAAGCACTGTTTGAAGACTTACTTTGAGTCACACAAAGATTTATTTTTCAAATTGGAGGAAACGTTAACATGTACCCATAACATAACCCATCAATTTATCACTACGACAAATAGGCCAATTTACGCTAAAAATTACTGGTACCCAAGAATCCATGAACAGGAAATTACCACCCAGATAAGAGAAATGCTAAATAATGGAATTATCCAGGAAAGCAATTTCCCATATAATAGTTCATTGTGGATCGTTCCAAAGAAATTAGATAACTCAGGGAAGAAAAAATGGAGAATCGTCATAGACTATCGTAAATTAAACGAAGTCACGATAGACGATAAATTTCCAGTCCCAAACATTGACAGTACACTTGATAAATTGGGAAAAGCCCAAAGGCTTTTACCAGATATTGGTCAACGAAAATGACCGCCCTAAAACAGCCTTTTCAACCCCCCATGGTGATTATGAATTTATTCAAATGCCGTTTGGTCGCAAAAACGCCCCAGCGACATTGCAGCGATTGATGAATTCAATCTTAAGAAATCTCATCAATAAAATATGGGTTGTCTACCTTGACGACATATTAATCTTTTCTACTTCCCTAATGGAACACATCGATTGCGTTAAGAAAGTGCTTAACAATCTAAGGGAAGCAAACCAAAAATCCAAGTGGATAAATGTAAATTCTTAGCAAAGGAAACAGAAAATTTGGATCATATTTTGACACCTGGAGGAGTCAAAACCAACGCAAAGAAAATCAACGATATTTGAAAATTAAGGCTTCCAGAAACACAGAAACAGACAAAATCCTTCCTCAGAATTACAGGCTACTATAAGAAATTTATTAAAGACTATGCAAGAGTAGCCCAGCCAATGACCAAATATTTGAAAAAGAACACCAAGATCAACGGAAATGATCCAAACTACATAAATTCGTTCGAAAAACTAAAATGAAATAATAACCGAAGCCTCCGTACAAAGTACCCAGACTTCAATCAAAATTTCAAATTAGTTACAGACGCCAGCACGTTTGCCATAGGAGCAGTTCTCCAACAGGAAAACCATCCAATATGCTACGCCAGCAGAATTCTAAATGAACATGAACAGAACAACTTAACTCCTTGCAATTATGTGGGCTACAGGCTATTTTAAGCCTTATCTGTGTGGCACCAATTTCGATTTACTAACCGACCATCAACCGCTTAAGTGGTTATACACCAAAACAAGGGGCAATGATGTCAATCCTAGATAGATGGTTGCTTAAATTAGGTGAATATAACATGAACATCGAATATATTAAGGGAAGAGATAATAAAGTGGCAGATTCTCTAAGTCGTAAAACCAACTAGATAAACACGATCGACTGGATGGAACAAAACAGTGTGAAGGAAATGATCGGGACGTCCACTCCAGTAGAGGGAGGGTACATACATGCAAACGAAATATCAACGCAGCTGAGATAAACGAAGAGGACGAAAACTTGTCCCAAGTCTCAATGCAGAATAATGCGGAAATCATTGAAACAATCCATTCTTAAGAGGAGAATCTAAATAATCATATCGCCATCCTAGATACAGTAGTCAATAGATTCAAAACAAATAATAATAACAAATAATAAAACAAAGGAGTTGGGAATAATACATAAAAATAGGGTAATATACATAGACACAGAAGACCTAGAAAACAATTTGCTAGATATCTTACGACGATATATAAATCCCGCCAAAACAGGCATCTACTAGGAATTAAGTGTTAATGAATACAATAGAAGATCATAGAACTCTTTGGCAATATTACCAACATAAAATTTGCCAGATGCTCTTATTATGCAAAGAATATGAACAGTGAAGAAGAAACGTATGATCAAATCCAATAATATCATCATGAAACAGGGCATACAGGAAATCAACGAAAATTACGAGGGATTGAAAAGACGCATTTATTTCCCCAAATATTAAGATACTAATACAAATATACATTAACAATTGCGATACCTGTAGTCGAGTTAAATATGACCGAAACCTCATTAGAGAAGAATTTCATTTAACTGATACCTGTCAAGACATCAAACAAACTCAAAAGCGAATTTTTTAACGTTCTTAGATAAACTCTCCAAATTTGCTTCGGCATTATATCTCGAAGATAGAAATAATCAAACCATTATAGAAAAAATTCGGGAATATGTATAAATCACAAAGAGGTCACTTCAATATGTTAGTCACAGACAATGAGTTTAGAAGCATAAATATCAAGGAATATCTGAGAAACGAAAAAATGGATCTCCACTTAGTCCAAACCTAATAACCAGACGGGAAATTCCGATGTAGAGCGTTTACACAACACCCTAAATGAAAAAATAAGAACGTTAGGGATGAAAGGTAAACAGCTTAACATCAAGGAAAAAATGTGTAAGGCCATTGAGTGATATAATAATACTTACCATTCTGTAGCAAAAGAAAAACCGTTAAACATTCAGGAGGGACTTTGCGACAAAAATACTATTTACAAAAATCTTTCAAAAGAGAAAGCTAGATACATAAATAAAAGAAATAGCAATAGGGAAGACTATAATGAGTACAGATTAGATGGTTATATTAGAAATTATAAAAGCGTTAGATACAAGGAACAACCAAAACTTATTAAAACAAAATTAAACAATATTCATAGTTCGAATATTAAAAGAAAACAAAAATTCGCAGATCAATTGGATCTTATTAATAATCTTCCTAGTAATATGGATGTGGACAACAACCCAAGCCCATCTAACAGTGGAAAAAGTGAATCTAATTCAGGATACATCGAAATAAAACTAAGCGGTGTTAAAATTGTTAAAAGCAACGATACAATAATACACATTGTAAACCCAAGAGAAATCGATAAAATTTTAGATACCTTAGAAAGCAATATAAAACAAGCAAATTTAAGCGATCAAATTATATCCTACGATTATCAAATCAAAAACATACGAAGTAGAATTCAAACGCTAATTCCACATAGGCAAAGAAGAGGGTTACTAAACTTTGCGGGTAGAATATTAAACTGGTTATATGGAACAATGGACGACGATGACAGACAGGATATAGAAGAACATCGTAAAATCGTAGACATGAATAATCACAACACCATAGAACACCTTAATGCCCAAATCAAAATTAACGAACACTTTAATTCTACCTTTACAAAGCTAAAAGACATAATCGAAAAAATCGATTAACAAATTATAGGAAAACTAAGCCAAATCGAGATGCAAACTCTCTGGCCAGACTATTTACTAAGCCGAAAATACTTGAAGATAATGTAGAGCATATGGTATACAAAATAATATAGCTTCGGCAAGATAGGAACCATTCACAGTAACGTGTTAACTAGTGAAGACATTTTCGAATACGACAATGATTTTGAGAAACTTTAAAATATAAGATTAGCAACAGTAATACATAATTTGTATAACGTTATGTTCGTTATAGGAATACCCAAAGAAACTATTACTTTCCGTAGAACTTTGTTAACACCTATGAGTAATATTTATAAACAGGAGTTGGTATTTGAACCACAAGAAATTGTTAATTATGACGGAAGAACCTATACGTATACTAGTAATAAAGATCTCAAAGAACTCAAAATACTGAATAATTGTATAGCACATAACAATTGTATGAAAACATTTAACAACATATCCGAAATAGCAGAAATAAGAAAAGGATTAGTTATTGCAGAAAACCAAAACAATATTAGTCTCATAAGTTCCTGTGATAAAAGAGATGTAGAAATGACCGGAAATTATTTAATAAATTTTAGCAACTGTCCAATAACTATAAATAATTACAGCTTTTACAACAAACAAAAGAAATTTAAACATAGTTTTGTTATACCAAATTATTTTGAGGACATTAATAATTTAAATAAAAAACTTTCATTTGACGATCTTGTATTGAAACATATAAAAAACATTATCAAAATCCAGGATATTAAGTATGAAAGGAAAACTCATTCTATTTATGGTACACTTTCTATCATAATAGCTATAGTAATAGTAATAGTCGTAATCATTTTTTATTGCAAATATAAAAATTTAAATATAAAGTTTCACAATGTGACTCTGGAGAGTCTCAAACCTATGGAGGGAGGAGTTACATCAGCAAAAAATGATAGTAACCCTGAAAACAGTGAAGTTGCAAATACCATGCACTTAAACGAAACAAGACAAAACAAAAAGGATCGCATTACATCTCATATGACGTTTGAGAGGATGCAATCCTCCACTTTCTCACACTAAAAGCGACATAACTCGTGCGTGTTAGAAGTAAATAGTACGTCTTATATTCACAGAACTAAATAAGGTAAATGCACTACATCCCGATTAATAAAGAAAGTAAGTCTAACGTTTCACATTCATTACAAGCAAATGTCAAGATTTAGATTTCTATTAATAAAGCAGGTTAGCATAAAGTATGAAAAAATTCAATAAAAATTAATATAAAGATTACTATTCCGATTAAGGGCGAAGATAAATATAACGTGGCAAATTCATCAAAAGTAAAGATATATATATACATATATTAATATTCCAAAAAATAACGTAGATAAACATAAAGTATCAAATTCATCAACGGTAAGTATATATACTAAGATTAGTAGAAACATATCGCTGTATCAAAATAATGTCAACATACTATAAAAATAATATAAAGGTAGGTTGCGAGGTCTTCACCCCGAGTGACGGCTTCCAAAACAAATCATTGAAATAGTTAAACGTCTACGGGTAGCCACTATGTCGACTCATACATATACTTGCGAGTTTTTGTTTGAGAAATCGTAGTCATTTGGTTAAGATAATTTTTTTTAAATAATTTTATTAGGAAAGGTATAAAAATGTTATTACGGTTTGGAAGATAAGACAGCAAGCTTAAGATTATCAGAGCACCATTTTTCTGTATGAATAGTAGTTTAGGGTGGAGGAGCTCTTCAAATCAAACTTTTGTCAGTTTTACATAATAATAATGCAAATATTTTAGAATGTAAGGACGCCGTTGGGCCTTCCATGTGGTAGGGAAGGAGTGTGTTTCATGGCTTGTGAAGTATTCTCGAGGGTTTTACTTCACCACGAGTGACAGCTTCCAAAACAAATCTTATAATGCATGATGTTGATAAGGACCTCGGCGTGCTTTTCAATTCAAAGTTATTATTTAGGACCCATTTGAATGATATTTCTTCAAGGGCTTTTCGATTAATGGGTTTCATATTTCGTGCTGGTAAATCGTTTCCGTTTCCTTCTTCTTTCATTACATTGTTCAATACTCTAGTAAAAAGTATTTTGGAATACGCCTCTCAAGTTTGGAATCCTTTCTACTCGACATACTCAGATCAGTTGGAGGCAGTTCAGTGGAGATTCACGCGATTTCTGGTCTACAAGTTTGAACGTTCGTTTGTCGAATATGGACACAGTGTTATGGATCTATGTAGAGTGATTGGCTTTGACGTGAAGTCCAGACTGCCAGCATGAGCTGACAGATCACTCGACGGACAGCGTTGACTGCAGGGCGGCACGCTAGCTCGCCTCGGCTATTGGCAGAGAGTGTGGGGAGGCTCCACGAAAAAACTGCCGCTGCCGTCTGCCATAATCAAAAAAATTCGTGCCTATTTAACAAAACGCCGGCACACATTCAGTCCTGAAGGGACTTTTACGTCACTTACCTACATCCAATATTGAAGCCTTCACTGCATGCCCCTACCACCCAATGGACTCTGAAAATCTGTAATCTATCGGATGAATTTGAAGTTAAAATAAAATAAAATAAATAAATAATTGAAATAGTTAAACATCTACATCTATGTCGACTCATACATATACTTGACTGTCATTATTATATGGTATTAATAAAATTCCACTTTTTATATACTATTATTTGAATGTCACTATTAAGTGCTGGTTAGTTGAACACGATTATACTTAGTATCGTATTTGGAATTTCTCTTATATGATACTTAGTTACTGTCACGCTTATCTGATATTGTTTTGAACTTTCTCTTATATAATATGTACTAAGTTACTGTCCCGCTTATCTGATATTCTTTTGAAGCCTACGCCAGGAAAGCGACACTGCAGTACAACAAAAGGTGCCATAAACATTGAAATATTGTGACAGTAACATATGATTACATGATTACTTACAGAATTTAATTTAATGTATTCTAACTTTGATATCAATAGTTTTTAAAAGGATTCATTTAAATATAATATGAACCTTGAAACAAATTTCTGACAGGGAAGAAGAAGGATTGGAACAGATAAGAATGTGCAGGTGGCTTGCTGCCATTTTCATTCCATAAAGTATTGAAGTAACAACGAAGAGTCAGCTACGAGGATAACGGAAATAAACAGGAATTTAGTGTCCGAATAAGTAATTAGAGCGAAAGAAAAAGAAAAAACAATTTTGTTCAAAGAAAGGGAAGTTTTTCTCAAACGCGAGTGTTTTTGCCGCTAATTAAGCGAAGCTTCCCCACACCACATACATCTAGGGACGTAATAGGCTGCACATAATCGGTAATCATTTGAGAAATTAATAAGTAATAATTTAGCAAATTAATCCTTAATAATAAACAGTTCAGTTGGAAAAGGAAGCGGCAGATATCTCAATATCCCAGCGATTCCAGTTGAATTTTCCCAGAATTACGGTGACAGACAAGTAACGGTGGAAACGGTATCATTATCCCGTAATACAAGTCCTGGTGCTCCGTGGGCAACCACGCGGAAAGACAAAAGCACCCAGGTGAAGCATTAATAATAGAGGATTCGCATAACAAGTTTGCTAGTCATTAAGTTAACAATTTTCTTTAAATTTTAAACAAAAAGTAGACATAGAATATATATAGCCACACACGGCATAAAGCGTGATTAGACGCACCATCCGCCTTTGGGGCACAGATTCCCAAAGTGTACTAATACATGTGGTGTGTTGAGGTTATAACCGGCTGAGACCAACATTAGTGCGCCGTCAGGTTAAAAGTACCCTGCTTTCGTGACGAAGTGCTCAGCCTCCGAGAATTATTACTAAAACTAGATAAGTATTTTACTATTACGCACCGACACACACCTGTAAAATATACAGGATTCCACTGGGAATTTTGAGGACGAATTTTCTCCACCACTCTAGAAATATAGGTTTTGTGTAGTTTTTGTTAGGAGATGCCCACTTTCTGAGATCTTCAGTAGAACTTAGAACTGTAATCAGTCCGAAGTTATTAGTCACTCCTGTCAACTACACAGGTTGTGTCATTAAGCACCTATCAATCACAGGAAGTTGAGTACTTAGTCTAATCAGCGTATGAAATAAAGAAAAAGAGTAAAGATATATATATAAATTGCTTTCTCCAAAACAGTCATTGAGGGTCGTACACCTGTCTGTGATACGATCTTGAAAGTTAACAGTGCGACTAATAAGATTTTATTGCCAAAGCGAAATATTTTTTTCTTTTCTTCCCGAATTAGGTATATACTACATTGAAGTTCGTGGAGTATCCTCGAAGGGGCCTCTACGGGGGAGCCGCAACAAATTAAATCGATGTAAGTGATTTGTTTGATTCTTTAAACGATATTATGAATTTTTTTCCTTTAAAAAAACAAAAAGAAACAAAAAGCACGTAAGATGATACAATGTATTAGAGAAAATGTCGGAATTTAAATGAATTCGGGGCAAGAACGTGACAGTCTTCCCTACGGTACAATAAAGTTTTCTAGTCGGCCACTTAGAATTAATCAAGTTATTTTTTTGAATTTTTATTTGAATAAGGAGAAGGGAAGGAATATAAATATAGGTATAGGTATATAGGATAAGCTGACAGTCAAAAGTAAATATTTCGCTTATAATTAAACATAAAATGATTTAACGTTAACATCATTGAAATTTATCCTTTAAAGTTTTAAGTTTTTTGTCCATATTATACTCATTGATAGAATATCCTTGATGTAAGGGAAAGTTAATATACGGTTGCCATGTCCGTTTGTAACCTTATATTTTCATCTTTTTATTTCAAAAATTAATAGTTTAATGACACAATGCAAAGTTTTTGCTTTTTGATTTTATTTTTTTATATCCACGTTAAGTTTCAATATTTCGTTCATTTCTATTTATGTCAATTGAATATGTATATTAGTTCATATGACCTTTCAAGGTGTCTGAATACAACTTTGCAAAGGGAAAAATGAATTAACATTGAAAATTTATGCATACAGTGATATGACTTTTGACGAAGAAGGATTTAGTAGTGCTAATGTTATGAATTTTGTAAGGTTCGTTTTCTTTTATAGTAAGAACAGTATGTAGTAATTTATTAGAAGGAATAAGGATCGTGGCAGTAAAGCCACCTATGTACCGATGTGTAAATCTAGCATTAAAACGATATATTATAACGTGATGGCGCTATAAGTTTCTTATTTCACCTAACTCTCCCGGAGCCCTCTCGATGATGGTGGTTGTATAGGTCCGCTCCTCCTCTAAATTTTCCAGGTCAACATAGGGATACTCTGTCATCTCGCCAACAGTATCGCAGGGAGGTTGGGGCAACGGCGATGGAAGCAGAATATCTGCGCTTCAAACTGAGTAAGTGGTAAGTAGTGTAAAGGTCCCTTCCGGACTGAGTGTGTGCAACGGCCTTTGGATCGTAGGCACGAAAATTATTTTTGATTATGGCAGGTGGCAGCGGCAGGTTATCGTGGAACCTCCCAACACTCTCCGCCAATAGCCGAGGCGAGCTAGCGTGCCGCCCTGTAGTCAACGCTGTCCACCGAGTGATCTGTCAGCTCATGCTGGCAATCTATACTTCACGTCCGATTCAATCACTCTTTCATAGTTCCATAACAAAATGGCGCCCAACGTGGGGCCACCTCAGTGTACTTCGGTGTCTGAATATGACGGATGTTGGAGACTGGGATTACTTGGAGATATGGACATTTGGCTGTTAGCTAATTGTCTGACTTGGTAGTCTTATATCTACTGGAAATTACAGGCGGACCTGAGTCTAACTGGTTTGTTAGTTGAAAATTATTAGAAAAGTTTTTCGTAAAGTTTTTGAAAGTTTATTTTGATTAAAATAGTTTTGAGATTTTGAAAGTAAAGTTTTTCTAGTTTTGTATTTTTATCTGAAGTTTGACTTTAGGTTTGACTTTGGTCTAGCCTCAAGTCTTGAAAGTTTGTAATGTTTTGAATTTTTTTTAGAATTTTTTTTTTTTGAATAGATCTGTCCCGCTGGCCTTCTGCTATGGAAATAGTAGGTGGCCTCACAATATTTTTGTTGTGTTCTCACGGAGGCATGTCTTTGTCGGCCAACTGGCTGGACAGAGTCGTGGATCTGTGAGATGACTTTTTGGCTTTTAGCTAACCAGTTGACCAGATTCATGATTCTGACCGGTTGGAAGGTTAGCTATGTACTGTGATCAGGCGAAGAGGAAGGAAAGAGTTGTTGGAGGATGGAAGTGATGCTGGAGACCTTCAGTAATCAGGAGTTGGCATACTGCTAACTGCTTGGCTGAAGAATCTCTAGTATCATTTTCAGTCTCTAGCTTCTCTAACCCGACTCTTCCCAGATCTCTGTGAGGACACAAGATTTTTCATGCACACACTCACACTGCTTATCCTTACTGAATAACTTCTGACCTGATTAGAGAGAGTGAGCCTGGGACACCTTTGTGTTGAGAGTTAGCTCTTGGAGAGTGAAGGAGAGAGCTTTCGTGAAATTTTTGATTTTTTTTAACGTCCGACCGGAAATTTGAGTAAATCGTATATCACAAGTTAGCGTTTATTTTTCTGTGCGATTTTGATAGTGCCAGTAGTGATCTCAACTCTAAGCGTCTTTATTTTGAATTCCCCGATAAATTGAATTTCGCTTGTGTTGAAGGTTTGCGACATTGCTTACTGGAATATAAATTTTTTTTTGATCTGTCGAACTCTGAACTTTTATACTCTGTGGATAGTCCTGAGGACTTACTTTTCACAGTTTTGAAATTTTTTTTTGGTTTTCGAGTCGAAACTTTCTCTGACTTTTGTCGAGACCTACGTGTCTCTTGACCAAGATACGACAAACCTCTGTACAAGCTGCAGAAACTAAATAGAGTTAACTATCGGTTATACGTTCAATTTCGTTAACCTCTTGCAAGATTGTAAATTTTTGATAATGGCTACAGTGAGAACACCACCTCCCGCGACAGACAGTGTGAACCAGTTGCCTGAACAGTGCTCTATCTGTCAAGATAGAGACTGGACAGTTGAAAGGAAGCCTGTCAGGACCGTATGTGGACACGTGTTTCACAAAGCATGTTTGCGAACGTGGATAGATGAACAGGTCAGCTGTCCAAACTGTTGGCTCCACCTTACACAAAATGATTTTACCGAATTTACTAGGGCCATCCCAAAGAAACCGAAGACGAAATCTGTCAATAACGGGCGTAAACAGCCCGCACCAACATTTGACTTAACACCTCCAACGATCCACCAGTTGGTAGAGGATCCTTATCACCTGGAATGCCAGATCCGCGTTCCATGACTTTTTCACATCCCAATTCACGACGAAATAGTCCACTACCTACTGCTCAGGGTCAAAACTTAGTAGCGACAGAAGCTTTGATAGCAGGTCTGCGCATGCAGCTACAGGATTTAGTTCACGAAGGCCTCGATCAGAGTCTGAACACATTGCGGACGGAACTGTCGAATAACGACAGACACCAGATATCAACTGCAATGCCACCAGTCGACGTATCGCGTCCACATCCTCCTTTGGGTGAACCGATACCACCTCAAGATTTTCACGACCCGCGTAGACAGTCGTTTTATAGACCATCGTCTGCATTCAGTCAACATGGACAAAATCCTAACCAGTTTCCGCCAGCTCCATCCAAACGAACCTCGTCCAGTACAGAACAACGACGTTCTGGTAGTCCAATCAGAAGATGGAATATCTCCTATAGCGGGGATAGCTCTTGACTGACTGCAGATGAGTTCGTCTTTCGAGTGGAAGCACTCACATACTCGGCCTTGGACGGAGACTTTGATCTCTTAGTTCGGCATATGACAACTTTGCTTTCTGGTCCAGCAATGGACTGGTACTGGTCTTGTAAAGAAGAGCTTGTCAGCCGACAGATCTACCTACATCCACTAGTACCTGGATGTAGATACATACCGCATCCGACACCTCTTTGCTACAAAATCATCGCGAGATTAGCGTGGGTAGCTGCACAGCAAATATGCCGCTAGAAATCAGCCGGCTTGGGGTGGTTCTTGCCACCCACATCCCTTGATGCTTGTTAAGCTGTGCACAAATACGAACATTGACCAGACAGACGGACGGACGGGAAAGAAAACAGCTGGTATGTGTGACTGCAGACGGACGGACAGACAAAAAAAAACAAGATCTACGAAGACTTCCTCCTCCTGGTGGAACCTAAAGCATGGAAGTAAGAAAATTTATTTAATTATGCTGAAAGACAAAAAAAGGAACAGAAGACCTCAGCAACGCCGAACAAGTACTCATTCACCCGGAGAGTTTTCAACGCTGACAGATGAACGATTAAGAGAGAGTGAGAGAGCTGAGAGGGGTCTCCGATGTTGTTGAGACCCCGACTTTGGGTAATAATGGGCCCGATCGCCCCCATCCACCCTGGCTAAGCCTCCAAAGCCGTATCAAAATGCTCAGCCCCATTAGAGCGTGGTTTACATCTATTGTCGTGTGTGTGTGGAAACGGCCTCCCTCCTGTCCGCGACCATCCCCTTTATGGAACTACTCACTCCATCGCGCTGGATCCGTTACCAACCTGTAAACAAAAGAAGAAAGCAACTTGGAGAAGGGCGGCCAAAGGTGACCAAACCAAAACACCCAAAAGAAGAAGGAAGGCGTAACAAGGATCTCACAATTTCATCAAGTCCAAATCAAAATAATTTATTTATTGCGGTTGTCTAGGCATATGTATCGCTTACGAAGCAGGAAACCCGATCACACAAAGATTAACATGGTATATATATATAAAAACTAAAGGAAACAAAGTCTCCGGTTAATATCAATCTAAATCAAAACCTTACAACTAGCCCTAATAAGCGCTTTCCTATTATGTGACTTATCGAAACCTGTGATCGACGCCTAACCTTAGATGTACACTAAATGGTTTTAACACTGTAAAATTAGGAACAAAAGAACACAAAGCAAATAATAATAATTAGAGAAAATTTGAACTAATCTTAATAAATATTCCAGTTAATACAAATTATGAGTGCACAGCATGAATAAACCAAAATTTACCTTTCAGTTCACCAATCGAAAGATCTACATGAAAATCACTGTCGCAGGTAAATATTCTAATTAATACAAATTACGACTGCACAGAATGAATCAATCAGAATTTTCTTTTCAGTTCACTAATAGAAAGATCCACATAAAAATCACTGTCGCACAGGTAAATATTCCAGTTAATACAAATTATGAGTGCTCAGCATGAATAAACCAAAATTTTCCTTTCAGTTCACCACTAGGAAGATGTATACATAAAAATCGCTGTCGCACTGGTAAGTTTTCCAATTAATAAAATTATGAATGCGCAACTTTAATGCCAACATTTTCTTTCAGTTCACTATTAGGAAGATCTATGGGGAAAATCAATGTCGCACAGGTAAATATTTCCAATACTAAAACTTATGGATACGCAGCATTAATACTAATTTTTTTTTCCAGTTCACTAGTAGAAAGATCTATGTAGAAAATCACTGTCGCACCGGTAGGTAATCCAATCAATAACATTCATGAATCAGAAAAAAATCACTGTCGCACAGGTAGGTAATCCAATTAATAAAATGTTATGAATGTGCAACATTAATACTAAAATTTTTCTTTCAGTTCACTATTAGAAAGATCTTTAGGAAAATCACTGTCGCACAGGTAAGTAATCCAATTAATAAAATTCACGACCAGAATGAATAAACTAAAAATTTTCTTTCAGTTCACAAAGTTTTCTTTCCAAGAAAAAAATCTGGAATTTTCCACTGCGGATTAGTCGCGAGCCGATGGACAATGCGCGGACGCCAGAAGTTCCCGCGGAAAAGAAACCACGAAAAAAGAAAATCCCCAAGAAGGGAAAGCAAAAACAAAAAAAAATCTAAAGACTGATTTTAAATAAAGAGGAATCACGTTTCAATTTTTCTGCGACCGTTCTCGTTCAAAGCCAAAAAACAACTTCTCGACAAAATCTTCACTACCTACTCAACTCATCTTGCTTGCCACTGGAAAGGTCCCGCTTGCTTACCCACATTCAAGCCTCCATGGTATTGTAGCCATCAGGCAGGAGATTTTTTGTGTGTAGAGCTTCGTGGCAATCAACCGTCGTGCTGAATGCGTGCTAAGTGACGTGATGATATCATGTGATATATTTTACTGTTGGGCGCATTACAGTTGAACTACTGGAAGATCCATTGACTAACGGTGAGTGTTATTGTGCATGTTTTGCACATTTTAGAATTTCTCGAACGAAAATATTTTTCTGTTGTTGTTGTTTCTTCTGTTTTTTCTTTTTGGGTTTTACCTCATTTTTTCATTTTTGTTTTGTAGGATGGAAAGCAGCACAGGGCTACTTCTCAAAAATGTACAACTGTTATTTTCAGGTTTTTTTTTTATTTATATGGAGAAGAAGCATAGGGCTACTTCTCGGAAAAGTATAACTTTTATTTTCAGGCTTTTTATTTATATGGAGAAGTAGCATAGGGCTACTTCTCGGAAATATATAACTTTTTTTCAGGGTTTTTAGTTGTATGGAGAAGTAGCATAGGGCTACTTCTCGAAAGTTTGTACACTTTTCCACCCCTTTTCAGGTACCCTGGGAAAGTTATGGGGGGGGGGGGGGTTCTCTACAGAAGGTAGAGAAGGCGAAAGGAAGTAAAAAAGAATGAAGAAGGGAAGAAAACAGGGGTAGCTGTTAGCTGAATGATGAGTACCGAAGGATGACCTCAAGGTCAAGGTCCAGCTGGTGTTGAGAAACCAGAAAGCAGGAGAGTCATTTGCTACGTACCACCAACACCTGGTACATCTACGGGACCAGTTACAAAATCCTTTGCCAGACGTCGCATTTCTGGAACTAGTTAAATCCAACCTATTGCCAGAGATTCAAAATAAGATCTGTCTGCATCCCACCAATACTATGAGTCAACTGAGATTGCTCGTCACTCAGATTCAAGCTACGCAGGCGCTTCATAGAACTTATGCCGTGTAAGATAGTGACTGATCATGCGAGCTTGATTTGGCTGATGTCTCAAAAAGACCTCAGCGGTAGACTTGCTCGGTGGAGTTTGAAGCTTCAAGGTTTCGACTTCACCATTGAACACCGAAAAGGAAGCCTGAATGTCGTTCCTGATGCGCTGTCCCGAATTCATTGTGACAGCTTTTCAACACCTGGAGATCCTGGAAGTTGACCTTAGTTCTCCATATTTCAACTCCTTGGAATATGAGGAGCTAAGGCATAAGGTTAAAACAGCTTCTGGCAAACTACCAGATCTTTACGTCAGAGATGGCTTCGTCTATATTCAGACTGTTCTGAGAACAGGCGATCCGATTCAGGAGGAAGAAGCTTGGAAGTTTGGATTCCACAAGGGCTTGTCTCCGAGGTTATTTCAAGAGCGCATGATCCGCCACTAGCTTCTCACGGAGGTATAGGAAAACACTGGAACGTCGAAGCAGACACCTGTACTGGCCACGAATTAAGGAAACCAAGTAAGGAAACCAAGGCCACCAATACTATTCTTAGACCACCAATACTATTCTTAGACCACCAATGAGAGTTCAGTCGGTGACAGAGAGACCTTGGTAAAAGATATATATTGATTTCTTAGGTCCATATCCCAGATCAACGAATGGAAATGTCTGTATATTAATAATCCTTGACCACTTCTCCAAGTTTCCGATTCTAAGACCGATGAGGAAGGCATCTACTCTTAATGTGTGCTAATTCATTGAAACAGAGGTGTTTTATACGTTCGGAGTGCCAGAGACGATAGTCTCCGACAATGGAGTTCAGTTCTGCTCTGCTCAGTATACCAAACTCTTGGACAAGTATGGCGTTAAGCACTTGCGAACAGCAGTTTATTCACCGCAAGCCAACGGGTCTGAACAAGTGAATCGGTCCCTATTGTCGGGGATTAGAGCATACATGCAGAAGGAGCACACGAAATGGGATGAGAAGCTGAGGCATATTGCTAGCTCCCTCAGGAGCTCTATACAGCAAGCAACTGACTTCTCACCTTACAAAGTACTATTCAGTCAACAAATGATTGACCACGCGAGCTCTTATTCCATCGTTAGGAGCTTAGGAACACTGAGTGAACCCTTAAGAGTAGATGCTGAAGACAAGCTAAGATTGATCCGTGCAAGAGCGCAGGAAAATTTGAACAATGCGTTCGAAGAGCGTATAATCTTAGAGCGAAGCCTGTTAATTTTAAAATTGGTTTGTAAGGTGTCGGTTCAAGTCAAAGAAAGGAAACTCCTTATACGGGCTTGAAGATCTGCAAGGAAAAACGGTAGGAGTCTATCACGCCAAAGACATCAGGCCGTGATAATCATATTCTCGGACACGTCATCCCGCTATTGTCACTTTCAATTCTGGTAGCCCTAAGAAGGCATCCAGCCAGCTTAACTGATAAACTATAGGATATCGCGAAGCCCTCCTATTGCCCCGTCAATGGTGGGTGATATGCCTGTTGAAATGCAACTTTGTCTGTGGTCCTTTTAAATTCAAGGAAGAAAAACTGCCATTACACTACCTCGACGATGCCTTGGGAACACACCTTTGAACGAGCGTCGGTCAGAGAGCAAAGAGTGATGTCAGGGCTGGGAAAGCTTTGCGACCAATTTTTATTTAAATGCTTACCGGACGGTAATGGCATATTCTATGACAGACTCGATTACACATCCACTTCACAGAAAAATCCACGTTCAACTAAGTGCTCGTAAATTTTATAAAGAATGATTCTTAGAAATTTAATGCGACAGAAGTTCAAAGAAGTGTTTTGCACAAATCATTATTTAAATGTTGCCATACGGCAACAAAAAGACCGAAAAGGTTAACTAAATGTGCTTAGAAGAAATGATGTGCATATCCAGCCTATTCTAGTGGAAACGTGGGTAGCGTTTCTTATCTCAGTACCTCCGATCTTACTTCCCTAATGAGGTCGCTGGGGCAGATACTGGACGGGTGTATGGGTGTCTCGTACATGCGCAGCCGCTAGGGTTACTTTTATATTAATATTAAAATTTTGCCACCATTAGAATGTAGCGGATCACTTGCTTTTTGTACTTTTCTCGTGTCTTTATCTTGTTTCTATTTCTTCACAAAAATGCAACTAACGTATCAAGGTGTTAGGTTAAGTGATACAAATGGCGTGACTGGATGATCTGATTGTTTTATCCTGACTCTCACAGCCGCTATTACACATGGTATACCAAATGTGTAGCCCGGCATTGGCTATCTTGGTACCACGGGGTTGAGGAGCCCAGAATATTGGAATGTTCACCTCAACTCGGGATGGCCCCCTTATGGGAGCATCGTGGTGGCTGTGGTGAAGGGTGCCGTGACCCTAGATCGACAGAGATTGGATAGGTCTCACTTCGACCAGTAAGTTGATGTCATGTCATGCTCTATTGACATACTGGTACTCATTGCTACGACATGCGGCCGTTGATTGTCGTTAACAATTCGAGCATGAAGGATGCCGTGAGATTAAGCCATACTTGCACTGTAAGAATGTGCACAATTGTTGCCACAAAGACTAGGTCTTTTTTC